>JACEEZ010026202.1:22500-90453 GCA_016584305.1 Chionoecetes opilio | reverse complement strand
GCGGCTGTTTTTTGGGGAAGGTTTAATATTTTAGGTTAGGTAAGGTTAAACAGCTATAGGTTATTTTATTTAGGTTAGGTAAAGTTTGGATTTTAAGTCTGTATTGGTATGTCTCTCTCGGGTGTGTTTTGTTTTATAGGTAGCACCCAAAGACGCGGCGGACTGTATGAGTGTATTTTTAAAGGTTTTAAGTTGTTATGGGATTATGATAAGCCTGAGTGAGTGTCAGAGAGAGAGGAGAGAGAGCGTGGAACGTGAGAGGAGACAGTTTGACAGCCAGGGGAGTGGTGGTGATTGAGGTAACGGCCCACTCTTACACCCTCTCTCTCTCTCTCTCTCTCTCTCTCTCTCTTCGCGCGGTTCCCCTTGATGTCCCACCACTTCCTGTGATAGTAGAGAGAGAGAGAGAGAAGAGAAAAGAGTTATATGTAACGAGATAACAAACCCAATTTGGAAGATGGAGAGAAAAAAATAAAACTGTAAATGGCCAGCTAATAAAGATGAGAAAAAAAAATAAGAAAAGTACAAATGGTTAGTAGTTTTTACAGTTTCATCGTATCACAAACATTAACAAGGACAACAACAGGATGCCCCCACGATTCCCCCCTCCTCCCTTCCCCTCTCCTCCCCCACCCCACAATTTCCTCTCCTTCCCCTTTAATTACACCTCAATTTCTCCATTTTGCTCTACTCAACTAAACTTAAATTCACTTCACTTATTCTCTATCCTCCTCTCCTCCTTCTCTTCTCTCCTCTGTCTCCTTCTCTCCACCCCCTTCTCTCCGATTGCTTATCCGTGAGAGTGATGACGTCTGAATGGAGAGATCCGTACTTGTTTTTGTGTGCGTATGTGTATGTGGGGTGGTTTGGAGGGCGTGTGAATGAGTCTTCCGGTCTAGATAATTAGTGCAAGTAGCTCTCTTGCTCACACACACACACACAACACACCCCACACCACACACACACACACACACACACACAACACACATACTCATTATCACATGCTCTGTTTCCTCTGCCCGCCTTCCCCCAACTCCTTCTTTTTTTCCTTCCTTCCTATCTCTTTTTCCTTCCTTCCTGCCTTCTTTCTACCCTCCCTCCCGCTAATACCCAAGTACAAGGGGACGCAGACGAAGGGGGCGAAGGCAGTAAGTAGAGGTGCAGGTTCAAGTCTTTGGTCTGACCGCGATCCTGAGAATGAAGTGTGCAGAGGGGGTCAAACGAAGGGGAGAGTTTTTGTGTTTGTCCGCGGGCGTAAGAGAGAGGAAGGAGGGGAGAGAGTAGTGTGTATGTGTAATATCTAAGCCTCGACAACAACTTCCTGGTTTCATGCGTGCATCTATCCTCTCCGTCTTGCGTCGTCTCAATCATCTCAAGGCTACGCTACCCCCTAAAACCCACCTATTAGTCGACGGGTATAGCATGCGTGTGTGGTGTGTGTGTGTCTAAGGGGGAGGGGAAGGTGCTGTGCTGAAACGAGGGGGGAAGGAGGGGCCCTGGTGGTGGCTGAGTAGATGTGGGGGTCTGTGAAGTGGTGTGTTATGAGTGGTAAGTAGGGAATGGAGGTTTAGTGGAGCGGCTCTCAGTAAGTAGTAAATACTCTTCTGTGCCTTCTACAACCGGTTTTCCTTTCCCCATAACACGCATATATTTGGTACTCGGGTCATTTCTCATTCATAAGTGCTTCCGGTCTTTTTTCGCTTCCTAGCACTGGTCCCCCACACACACACAACACGCGCACGTCACTCTTCGTATCTATGGGCCAAAGAGTAATTGTATCAACGTCTGGGCCTCGACGTAACCCACCGTGTCCTTAAGATGGATGGGCCTCGGAGTGTTTGCCAGGACGGCTGCGATGTGTTAGCGCCTTCACGGGCCCCCGCTTCCCGCGGGGGCCTGGCGCGGGAGGTGTGGATCCTGGGAAATAAAAACAGCTTCTAGGTTAAAGGCGAAGGTTCAACTGTATACGCCACCAAGCCAACGACCTCGGTAGAACTTGCGGTTATTTTAATGGTAATGATAATAATATGAAAAGGAAAATAATGAGCCGTTTAATTTGAATGAACAAGACACGAATATCACAATAAGGGGGAGGATTAGCTGTACTAGAACTAGATTAAAGAAGATACTTAGTTGGAACTGGTAAAAAAAATATAGAATAAAATGCATTCAAAAAAAAACTATATAGGTGGTGGTGAGGTTATGAAACCCTACAAAAAGAAGAAGATTTTCGTACTTGAACTGATTAAGGAAAATAATTAACCCCGAACGCTCAAAAAATAGGAAAAATAGATAAAAGAAAAAAAGGGGGTTTTAAAACAAAATGAACGTTATAGTGGTGGTTTGGTTGGCCCCTAATATCGTGTAGCGGAACATGAATGAATGAGATAACAAGACTTATGAATGTTCGTGTTGATATGGTATGATAACGGAAGCAGTAAGGGAGGTACTTTTTGAATTTATTATTGACTGCCCACCTACACCAAGCACGCCATGCATGCCACAACCCTCCATGTCCCCTCAAACCCACTCTCGACAGGCATCTCGTGTGGGTGTGTGTGTGTGGGTTTCGAGGCGTTGTCCCCAAATAAAACAGAAATGTCACCTTAAACGACCGTACACATCGATCTTCGCTCCAAACACACACACACACCCCACACACACACACAACACCTTACATACACACACACAACGCACTTACACAAAAACCACCACACCCCACCAACACCCCCACCACACACCCTTTTTCCCATCAGCATTATGACCGTCATTAGTTATGCCTGAAATCATCGACCCTTTACCACCACCACCACCTCCCCAGTAACCAGTAGCTACGGACAGTAACCCCAACATCGGTTATTATTATTATGTGGGTGCATATTGAGTAGCATTGACCCTCGCGTTCCCGCCTTGTCCTGCGTGTGACCAGGATGGGGTCAGGCGGGCGGGAAGGAGGAAGCGATGGAAGTCCTAATTGTATGGAAGGGATTGAAGAGAAGAGATCGTAACAAGTGTTGAGTTAGTTAGTGCCAAGAAAAAATAATGTAACGGAGAAAAAAGTTAGTTTAGGATGTCATCCTATGACATGACATCCTAAGGCATGACATCCGGTTAGTTAGGTTTTCGTTGCCGTACCCCGGGTTCAGGTCTTTTTTTTTTTTTTTTTTTTTTTTTTTTATTAGCTTTTTTTAATCAAACTTTTTAAACATAAAAGGGAAAAAAAAACAAGTCTATACAGTCCTGACACAGTTTTTCGGTAAAATTTAGAAGAAAATTAAACTTAATAGGTAGCTTAGTGGTAAGGTATTTTTTAGAAACTTGAAGGGTTTGGGGTTACAGGGAGAGGGAAGGGGGGGACGGGGGAGTGGGAGGGTTGTGAAGGGGGAAAAGCTGGTCAACAAGTGTGGTTTTCCCCCCCTTCTCCTCTCCCCCTCCCTCTGGCAAGCCCTAGGGGCCTTTACAAAACCCACTTCCATCCCCCCTTCCTTTCCCCTCCCATCCTTCCCCTTTTTCACTTCACACCTCCATCCATTTCCCACCTCCCCCCTCATTCCATCAATTACCTTCCCCTTCCCCCCCCTCTTCCATCCTTCCACTTAACACCTTTACCCTTTCCCCTTCCCCTTCCCCCTTACTTCCTTTTCCCTTCCCCTTCCATCCCTTACCCTTTCCCCCCTTCCACATCCCTTTCCCCTTAAACACCTCCCACCCCCACCCCCCCAAACACCACTCATCTACGCCTTCCCCCGCCCACTTTTCCCTCTCCTTTAAAAGGGCACACACACCCACACACAACCACACACACACACACACGAAGTCTCCTCAAGGCAGTAGGTTCCAGAGGGCAGCTCCCCCCGGACACACACCGACCCCGTTCCCCTTCACCCCTTTTACTCACTCTCCGTCAACCACACATTCCTCAACCCCTTTTTTTTTTTTCTTTCTGTAAACTTTCACTCCCCCTTTCCCCAGTTCCCCCCTAAATTTTTTTTATCCCCCTGCAGTTTTGTCATTTGGGAGAAGTATGTACGTGGGTTTTTCCTTTATGAAAAGTGCCACTCTCCTATATAGGCCTGACGAGAGAGAGAGAGAGAAAAGAGAAAAGGAAGAGAGGAGAGAAGGAGAGAGAAGAGAGAGAGAGGAAGAGAGAGAGAGAGTTAGCACTAATGCAAAACCCATCATGATGTCGGCTATTGGAGTTGTAAATTCCAGACCCACATTTTTTCCAACAGTAGATAATTGTCTAAATTCAGAACGTGCCGGGCCAGCTATATTCTGTCACCGTTAATAAAGTGAAGAGATTTGAAGGGTGAGGTTTTTGTCGTATCGCTGAAGTCATGTACACACAGTTACTATTGCCATCCTTTCCATCCTCATCCTCATCTTCGTCCTGTTACTTAAGACTATCCATGAGTAGTGGTGGTGGTGACGTTACAAGGGGGCAGTCATTAAGGTAGACTTCGGACTACAAAGGGTTCAAGTTTCCTCCCTCGACGGTGTTTTGGGGTTTCGATTCTGTTTTCACCCTCCCCCCTCCCCCTCTTTACCCCTCCCCCTTCCATTCGTGTGTATTTAAAGGAAGGGGGTTGCCCAATTTATTTTTTCCCCTTCCCTTCCTTACCTCCCCCCCCCCTCCCTTTTCTATCCGTCCTTCCCCTTCCCTTCTTTCCCCCTCTCTCCTCACCCCTTCCTCCTTTCCCCTTCCCCCTTCTATTATCTTCTTTCCTTCCTTTTCCATCCTTGTATATATTTTAGGGAAGGGGTTGACCAACGTATGCTTCCCCTCTCACTCCCTCTTCGATTCCTTCCTCTTCCTCTTATTCTTTCTTTTCCCCTCGTTCCCATTCCTTCCTTCTTCCCTTCGCTCCCCTCTCTTCTCCCCCTCCCCCCTAGCCCCCTCCTCCCCCACCGTCAGTACAATGCGTGTTTGTAGTGCGAGTATTTAGGTAGACAGAGGTGAGAGAGAGAGAGAGGTGTGGGGCTAGCCCAGGGCATTCCGACCTTCACCATTCAGAGACCGACCCACACAGCGCTCACGAGAAATTAGGTCTTACGGTGGTAGAGGTAGTGGGGGTGGTGGTGGTGATGGTGATGGTGGTGGTGGAATGGTGGTGGTGGTGATGGTGGAATGGTGGGGTGATGTGGTGGTGGTGGAGTGGTGTTTGTGGCGGTGATGTCAAGGCAAGATAGCAAGTCACCCCGAAGCCCCCACCTATTTTTTCCCTGACCCAATCTGCCTCAGGTCATATCACTCGCCCAGAGGTAAATGCACGGTAAATTATTGCTCCTTCAAAATGAAAAAGAAAGACTGGAAAGGGAGGTTTATGAGACAGATGGATTGAAAGCTACTACACTAAAAAAATAAATTTATCATGAAAGAAAAAAGTTTATTGGGGGAAAAGAAACATGCTTGTGAAGATTGGGGGAAAAAGTAGAAAGTTGAAGAGAGGGAAAAAATAGAAGAGAAAAAAAAGTATGGATTGAGTTTATTGTCACGGAATTGTGTGTATGTATATAAGATGAAAATAATATAGAAAATGTGGTAGGAAAAATATATTTAAAGAGAGAGAGAGGGGGGGGGTGATGGGGGGGGTGCAGTCTTACGGGTGATAAGGGGGGGGTGCACTGATGGGCTAAAGGTAAGAAGAGGGGGGGGGAGGGGGAGAGGGTCAGTTTCTCCCCCAAACTTTCTTCCCAGAGGCGGATGTGGCACTGGCTTCTTTAGTTGTGTAGTGTGTGTGTGTGTGTTTTTGTTTGTGTGTGTGTGTGTGTGTGTGTGTGTGTGGGCCGTGATCTCTGGTCCTGCCTTTTACATTTTCCCCTTCCCCATGATCTCCCTCCCACCCCCCTTGTTACCCCCTCCTCTCCCCCCCAACACATTCAGAAACACGTAGATATTTCCCCCTCTCCTCCCCATCCCTCCCCTCTCACGTGGTCGCATTCAGTCATTCATAAGGTCAGGTGGAAATATCAAGAACCTGGTACAGTAAGAGTTTCATCCCTCATTGATTCGCCTGTCCCCGCTCTTCATTGATTCGTGATTTCTTCTTTCTTTAGTAGTTTTTGTGCAACACCTTGTTTTATTTCCCCACTTATCCCTCATACTCCCTCCTACGCCACGCCCCCTCGACGCCGCGTGTTGCAGAGGGAGTGTAAATGCCCCACGTGGATCTGGGCTCACTATAAACAAAAGTAAAAAAAGGATAAGGACGGGGGAGGGGACATGGAGGGGCGTAAAGGAGAGACGACGTCATGGCAAGGCGGGAAGAAAGGTGAAAACACGTCCTGGTCCGAGGGGTGTGTTCGAGGGGCCCGTAGGCGGCGCTGAGGAAGGTAGGATCCGGCTTTACGCGACGAGACGAAACATTGTAGTCGTGATCATCGGGTTGTGGATCGGGTTTTTTTTTTTTTTTTTTTTTTTTTCCCTGTAGGTCCAGGGGGGATAGGCGTCAGGGGTAGGGTCGGCACCTCTGGGGATGGCGGGGAAAAACCTTTCCACCTGACATGCCCCTTTTTATGGGGGTTTTGTGACGAGTTAAAGAGAGAGAGAGAGAGAGAGGAAAAAAAAAAAAATTTCATGCACCCTCTCCCCCCCTCCGAAAAAAAGGGGTTTTTGGGGATGGCCACCTTCTAGGGCATGGTTTTTTCCCCCCCCCCCCCCCCCCCACCATCTCAAAGGGTTCTTGATGTGATCTGGGGGGCACCATAAAAAGGCCTCGCAGAGCAGCCTAAGCCCGTGCTGCCGAGGGGGCGGTCCGTAAATGTTTACTTTTCCCCGGGCAAATCTATTGGGACTTGACTAAAACGACTCCCCCTTGGGGCTGCCAGTTTTTGGGGAAAGCGAGCGGGGGGGAAGGGCGGGGTTGGAGGCGTGACTGAGCCTCGAGGTGGCCAAAAATTCCAATTTGCTGTCAGCACTTGAGTAAAGGGCCGGGGGGCCCCGACCCCTCACCCCCGGCTATATAGTAGGTACACCTCGGAAGGAAAGTCGTACCCTGGGGCCCCGATTTGTGCGGGGGGAATGTTTTAACCGGCAGGCGACAGGGGACGAAGGGAATTTAAGGAGAGAGAGAGAGAGAAGAGAGAGAGAGAGAGAGAGAGAGAGAGAGAGAAGGGGATATCCGCCACATTTAAGGAAAGGGGATTCTGTTAAAATGTGTAATAAAAATGCATTTTGGTTTGAATGTTTGCAAAAACCCGAAATTTTACCCACCCCCCCCTTCCCCCCCCCTTTTTTGTCAGGGGGTGTTGTTAGTACGGCTGGGCCTCCCGCTTTTCCCAAGGCCAGGGTGGGAGGGGGCTCCCTGGGGGCAGGGCGGGAACCGTTATTTCCCGGGAAAGGCTGGGGAATGAAGATTTTTTTATATCGCAGGTTTTTGGTTTGTCATAAAAAATTTTTGTGCGCTACAGAAAAAATCGAAGAAAAAACGGTCACAGAGACATAGAAAAAGATATACAATCTTTCCCTTTTGGTGTAGCATTTGAATCAAATTGGGGGTTTTCCTTTTTTTTTCGACGTATTAACATTGATGGTTTTTTTTTTTTCCACCCGTCCCTCGCATGGTAAAAAACGGGTGTGCGGGCGAGGCGGGTTTTGGAGTGCCGGGGCAAAAGGGTGTTGGGGCGAGGGGAAAAAGGGATCAGGTGCGGGTTGACATTTTGTTCCCTATGACTGCCTCTTGATTTTGGGCTCGGGGTTTTTGTAAGATTTTCTAGCATAAAGGAAAAGTTGAATTGCACTCATATTGAGTAAAATGTTCTGGGGTTTAAAAAAATACATGTAAAAGGCGCCCTCAAAAGTTTGTCGGGGGTCTTTCGTGAAGGCAAAGGGCACGGAAAAGGTGCGTGGCTGGCTGCTCTAAAATGCACTGTTTTTTTACGTAGCTGTAAAAAAAAAAAAACCCCCCCCCAAAAACCTTTTAAAAAAATAAAAAAACCTAGCTTATATATGCATCCCCGGGCTTAAAGTAATAGTAAAAAAGGTTTTTCCCTAAAAAATTCAAGGAATTCCAAAAGATTTAAGAGGGGCCCCTGGGGACATGAACACAAGTGAGTGTCTCATCAACTGTCTCCCCTTTCCCCTCGTTTGAAGTTTTACTTGCCCATGCTTTTTGGTTTTTTTCCTTCGTTTGGGTAAAAAACAATGAAAAAAAGGGGAAAATTTTTAATGGAGGGGCGGGAAAAATCAGGAAAAGGGAAAAATACATGAGCGGGGGGTGATGAGGGAAGGTGTGGGTAGCGGTAAAAGGGTTTGTCCCCGCACTGCCCCTTTCCCGCTGTGTCCCTCAGGGGCCCTCAGGGGCATGGCACGGCGCAGTGAAAGAAAGTCTTGCCAAGAGTTAAAACTTTGGGGAAAGTATGGGAAACCCGAGGGGTTTTTCATTAGGGGAATTAAATAAAATATCCCATGAGGCAGCTTCCGTGAAAGTGTAAAAGGGAAGGAAAAAGGCGGGATTTTGGAGACCCAAAGGGATGGGAGGGATGTCGGGGTCCCAGGAGGGCCGGCGGCGGGGTTTGCACGTTGGGATGATTGCAAATCTGAGGGGGGGCCTGAGACACTAATGCCGGGGGCAACCTTTAAATGATGGAAAAATTTTTACGATGAGTCACAGGGAATCAGTTTTTGTTTCCGCCTTAAAGGGATGTTTAAACATGATTATTAGGTTATTTTCATGATTATCTATCATCACCCCACTCTGACAACTTGTGGAGCCCTGAAAACCGCACGGGGCCCGGGTTAGCCCGGGGCGGGGCGCCCCCGGCAGGGATTTGCCCTTCACTCTTTGCCTCCCCCCAGCCCCTGCCCCGCCCCACCCACTGCCCTTCCCCCTACCCATAGTTTTTTTTTCTTCTTCTTTTTATCATACGGGGTTTATCAATTTTGGGAAACTATTAAATTTTTCCCAGTCGCAGCAGGGGGAAATGGCCGCCCCCCTTATCATTTACGTGCTACATAAAATGTGTAGCTACAAAAATGAATCTAGACAAAATTGTCTTTGGAAAGGCTTCCCGCACTTTGAAAGGGTTTTGTTCTGGGGGGGCAGGATAACTTATAAACCTTTTTGGGTAGACAACCAACGAGGATTTTTATGGGTCTGTCCGACCCCTTTTCTCTCGAGGAAGCCCGGAGCGCCCCGCCGGGCCCCGGGAGGTCCTGGTGCCCAGGGGCGTGGGGGGGCGGTCCCGGGGGGGGAGAGTGACCCCAAAACCCTTTCCCCCGCCCCCCCCAAACTTTCATTTTTCGCCAGCACTTTGTCTCTGGCCTAAGATATTAAGTAGATATGCTTCCCCTCATTCGAGGCACAAGTTTTGTAGTTTGTGTTTTACTAAACGATTGTTGTTTTGCTTTGATACTTATAGACGTTTGAAAACGTAAAATTAATTATTTTGCTCATGAACCCAAGTATTTCATCAAAAATTTTAATGTTAACCCTTTTTCACCCTTAAAAACCCTTTCTGTAGGCGTTTTTTTTAAGTTCTCCTGACACCCGGGAAAAACCTTGTTTTTGGGGCCTCTTTTTCCCCTTTCTGCATCTTGAAGGCAAATAAAGTATCACATTTTTTGGGCAAAATAACATATTTTACCAAGGGGCAAACTTAACTGTTAGACGGAAACCCATACTCTTGACACCCTTAGTTGGTTTGGCACTAACTCTTAAACCCCATGGGGTTTTTTTTCCCCCTATTTTAAAATTATCAAAAATCAAAAAACCCAAATTATCCCTGACTCAGGGTGGGTGTTGCCTCGGCAGGTGGGCCCTTTCCAGACGTTTGCAAAAGGTTTTTAAAGGTCCCCTTTTCGACCCCAGGACGCCCCATACTTCTTGGGCGGCATAAACCATGACTGGGTCGGGCCCTACGAGGGGGGCTCACCTCCGACCAGCCCCTGCATCAATAAAGTGGAACGCCATGGACAGCCTCGAGCCCAAGGGGCCCCAATCCCGGGATTCTCCCCCACCGACAAGAAAGGGAAACCACAAACCAACTACGCTTTAAAGGACATAAATACTGCCATGCATCCTAAAGTATTAGTATATGTTTAAACCTGAGTTTTTATTTTTTGTACAGAGTTCAAAATTTTTTTTGACAAGTAAAAACCAAAACAAATGTTTTCCCAGGGTGCTCCCTTTCTTTTGTTGCTTTTAAATGTGTGTAAAAGCCAAGAACTCCCTTTTCCCCAAATGTTTTATCAGAAAGAAATATTAGTTTTTCATGAGGGACCCCTTTTCATGAGAACCTCTACGGGTTTTTATGGGAATCTTGGGCCAAATAAACTAAAATTTTTTATGGGAAAATTTTTCCCTTTTATTCTCATGTGCCCAAAATAGTGCGCTTCCCCCCACCCCCAGAGAGGAACCCCAGGTCCCCATACGCGCAAACTCAAAAGATCATGATGAGTGTGGACATTGTGAGGGCACCTCCAAATTCATCAGGGAGCGGCTTGAGGGAAAACTTGGCCATGGGGCTTGTTTAAATTTTTAAATTTATTATTGATCAGGGGATGTTTTGGGGGATTCTCGGCCCAAAGGGTCTGGACAGAAAAACTTTCCCCCTGTTTATCTTGGTTTTAGATTTGGGAAAGGGCCCCAAAACGGGTGGCGCAGTCGAAGGGGGGGGGTTGAATGACTTTTTGTCCCTTTTTTTTTAAATTTTTCATGGATTGTTTAAATTTGAGAGAACTGGAAATCGAAAAGCCAGGGGGCCCCTGGCAGTTTTTAACTCACTTTTTTGATAATAAGTTGGCTACTGGGAAAAAAAAATTGGGCTTTTTTCCTTCACTTAAAAAAAAACAAAAGTATAATATTAAGAACGATTTTCTTCTATATGGATATTTTTATAGAAGCCTGATTCCCGTAAAACTTGTATATAAACCCAAAAAACCAAGAAGGTTATATTGAGGAGGCGAGGTAAATTCTAAATCTATGATTTTTATATAGTCAATAAAGTATCTTTTTGAAGTTATCTATACCCAGGCATCTATTTTTTCCCGTTATTATTGTGTATCAATCAGATCAAAGGCCCGGAAGTGCAAAGAGTCGACGCGGAAGTGGGAATGTTTTGATTCAATCTCCCCGCCACAATCTCCCCCCCACCCCTCCCCGCCACGGCGTGTCGCCTTCCCCAATTATAAACCCACTTGTCGCAACAAAAAGCCGTTTCGGGATTCTTTATTTCTTTTTGTTTTTTTCCCCGGCCCTTTTCTTATTTTTTATTTTGACAAGCGTTTTCCCCCAACCCCAGCAGTACTGTCTTAGAAAACAGTGTGAAAAAATCGCCCCAAATTTTACATTCCACAATATACATGTAAAAAAAAATATTAAACTTTGCTACTCATGCGAGTAAATT
The DNA here is from genome assembly GCA_016584305.1 of Chionoecetes opilio. Classification (NCBI taxonomy): domain Eukaryota; kingdom Metazoa; phylum Arthropoda; class Malacostraca; order Decapoda; family Majidae; genus Chionoecetes; species Chionoecetes opilio. Next base: position 79,107 of record JACEEZ010026202.1, on the reverse strand, counting down.
TTCAAATTTAAAATTTCTATTTGGAACGTTCCATCTAAAGCATGTCATCCATTTTAATTAGTAAAAAACAACAGAAGGGAAATTTTATTTTTTTTGGGATTCAGATGCGGTGCTCAAAGTTTATCCGAAATTTAATTTTTTGAAAAAAATTATCCCGGGGGCCAAAAAACAGTAGAAACCCCCCTTTGATTTTAAAAAGCCCCGCCCACCACTTGGGATTTCCCTGAGTTTTCCCGTTCATTGGAATTAGAAAATGGAAGGGTCATTGGAAAATTGGGGGCTTTTTTACCAAAACCATAAAATCTTACATGTGTGTTTTGTTTTCTAAAATTACCGCCGCAAAATTTGTAAAAGACTGGGAAGGGCAAGCTTGATATCCTCCAGGGTTGGGTTCCTCCTCAAAGTAACAAGGGGATCGACAACTTCTTCCCGGCACATTTGACTACCTCAACATTCGTGTGTAAAGAAAGACGAGAAGACGGAAACTGCTCAGGGCCCCGGGCGAACCTTCAGATCATCACCCAAGTCAATGAGTTGGGCGCCTTTCAGGGGGGTGGTTTCAGTGTATATCTTGAAGCCAGCAACCCAGGCTTTATAAAACATTTGGGCAATCAAATTTAAAAAAAAAAAGTATGTGGGTTGTATTTTCCCGCATATCTGTGGGTCTATGGCATGATGGGGATTGGGCAAAAGTGTTTTTCTTAATTTTCTTTTTTTCTTTTAAAAAAAAGTATAGTTTTTTAAATTAAAATTAAAATTTACATGATAAGTACAACCCCATTGGTGGCATTACAAGAGAAAACTCCAAGGTGTTGGTGCACCCGCAAATGGGCATCAGCCGCTCCGCCTCGGTGGGCATCGCGTACGCCTGAAGGCCTTCAACTGAGTCTTGGGGGAAGCTCGGTATAGTGAAGAAAAAAAGAAAACTGCATCAAACCCTAACCAAGGGATTCTTGGGGAGCCAACTCCCCAAAATTACAGGTCAGTGGACTGCACAGATATTGAAACCCTGACCAAATTTTTTTGGGCTTTTTTTAATCCTGAAGGGCTTTCCCTGGAGAACCTTTCTTGAAGGGAGAGGCATTAAAAAAATTTAAAATTTCACATATTTTATCCTTAATTAATTTCCGGGTTTACGTCAGTAAGGCTTTTTTGAATGTCTAAATTCTTAATTTTTATTTTAAATTTTTTGTTTCAATTCCTTTACCCCATGTTTTATAAATTCCCCCCTTTTGGTAAGCCCTTCTAATGTGGGATTATTAGGATTTCAGCAACATTTTGACTTTTTTTTTTTTTTTCATTAAAACATAAAGAGCATAAAACATAAAACACGCTTCCCCGCGTGTTGGGGGACGCAAAAAAACCCAAACGCTCGTTAAAAAAAAATTTCACACCTGATATACATTTTGAAATTTACAAAATGATCCCCAAAAATAATAAAAAAAAAAAAAAAAAATTGAAAAAAATCGATTTGTTGAATTTTGCAAATTTTGAAAATTTTACAACAAGGGGAAACTTATAAAAGAAGAAAAAATTTTAAAGCTGTGGGGACTATTTTCTGGGAGAAATTTATTCATTTATAATATTTTTATTTATTCAGAATTCTTGTTTTTCCCCTCCATGAATTTTTTCAGGGAATTTCCCTTGGGTGCAATTCCCCCAGAGGGCACAACATTCTATGGCAAACAAATCTGAGACAAACTTTTCAAGTCTGCTTCAGGTCAAGCCAAAAGACACAATAACAAAAGGGGCCCCAAAAAATACAAAGTCTAACGATGACGTGGATCGAGCAAACAAGAGTCTACATAAGAGCACCGAGGATTTCCCACTAGACCATCCTTGAATGGGCCCCCCATCCCGACCCCACTAACCTCCAAATTGGGGGACGGGAAAAAACCCCGGGCCCAAAATCCTGGGGGCCCCCTGCCCACCACCCCTGCTGCTCTTCTAAATTTTCCCCAAAAGTCTAAAAAGGTAAGCTACCTTTAAGTTTTCGGTGACTGAAATAAAAAAATTTATATATGCAATTTCACTGTTTTGATATGGGATACTATCTCTTTTCTGTTTTTGTATTTCTTCATGATCGGTCGTGTTCCCCTCTCTCTTGGGTTTTGCATTGCTGTTTTTACACGGTTTTTTTAAGGGCCTTAATGATTTCCTGCATCCTTTTTTTTCACATCCTTCACTACCTTTCAACTTGGGTGATACAAAAGACTTGTGAATTAAAAAATTTTTTTTATCGAAGAGTATTAACCCTTTCACGCCGGTGACCGTTTTGCGTCAAAAAGGGGGCCCTTTTGCAATCTGAGCTTTTTTACGCGAATTTTGGGGTCAAAAACAAAATTTAAAAAAATTTGCCCAAAAAAAAAGTAAATTTTTCAGAAATTTTGGGCAAAATTTTCTGCGTCAAAGGGGTCCAAACCCAGACCTTAAAATGAACTAATTGTCAAATTCTGTGAGTGGATGTGAAATGATAAGGGTTTGTGGGTCAGTTTTCCTCAGCAGGCACCTGTGGCAACGGAAATTTTCGTCCCTTTAAAAAGTGTCCCGGCTGGCCCCTAATTTGGGCCCTATGAAAATTATAATGGTAAAGTTGGAATCCTCAAAAATTCCGCTTTTTATTGGCATTAAACCATAAAAAATTGACCCCAGGAAAATTTCGAGCTACGAAATGGTTAACGTAATAAATTTTTTATTTCTCTTACTCAATATATTTTCGGAGTCGGGAAATTTCCCCTTTTTTTGCATTTCTTGTTATTTTTTTCTTTCATAAGCAGAATAAACTCTTTCAAAAAACCCAAAGTATTAAAAAAATTCCCCGGGAAAAAAAAATGCACGTTTTGGGGAAAATTTATAACATAAAAAAAAAATTTGCCGCAGTCGGGGCCCTTTCGCGGGGGCCCCCTTTGGGAGCATAAGAAAGGATGTTTTTCAGGGGGACGGGAAAAAATTATTAAAAATTTTCGTGCGTGGGAAAAATTAAGAATTTTTCTATTCTAACCCCAAATACGTTTAATTTTCATCCAAAAATTTTAAATTTTTTTTAAGGGCAAAAAGATGTATCACTAGTTCACTAAATTAAGGGAAATTTAGGCTCAGCATATTTTGCATAAGAAGCATAATGTTTCACTTAATTTTTTTTTTTTTTTTAAGAGTCAGAGACACTTTTTTAAAAAGGATTTAAATGTTAGAATACTGGAAAAGAAAGAGTGGGGAGGGGGACTATATTAAGAAGGTTAAACAGCAGAACAAACCCCGCCCGCCCCACTTCGGTTAGTCTGTTCACTTCTTGTGGGGGGAACAGTAGGCGTTTCAATGGCCGATGTTTTTTTCCCCCCTACTCATTTTTGAGGAATGGGGCCCCCCGTGGTGTGAATGGTGATAATTTTTTTATTAATAAAAAATTTTTTGTCTTGCATGGGTCAAGTTTTCTGTTTTGGGTTTTTCCCGATGGAAACTTTCTTTGGAGAATCATGGCGTCGCTCTCGTCCCCTGAACCCTGCAGTCCTGGGGCTCATTTTGGGCGCTGCAGCAAGAGGGCTTTCGAGACATGGCAGTGGAAGGCTCTGGCTTTGAGGACGAAGATGATCGCCCTCATCAGTTGTTGAAGCATTGAATCCCCTGTATTCAGAGGTCCCATCAGATGGCATTACAAGGGGAAGCATCATCACTTCAGTTTTCCTTCAACAGTCAAGGATAAAATTTAAACGAGTTTGAAATGTACAAACAGGAAATCCAGCAGTGTCAAAGAAAAGTGATAATGTTAGAAAGGGGAAGTATTACTCATACAGAATACAGTGGGTTCCAGTGATGATTTCGACAGTCCCTCAAGTACTGCAGAACTTGATAAGGTCCATTGAGACATTACTTACCCGAGTGAGGATGTGCAAGGTATGAACCAGTGATTTCTCAGACCAAGGGTGGGCTCAGAAAACACAAGCTGGTCCTGACCCGTCACAAAATATGGCAGGAAGATAAAAATGAAGTGAAGTGAATGTGACTCCAGCTGAAAATCCTGTGGGTGTGCTCAAAGAGTCCATCACTTGGCCAGCAGGCAAATTGTGAAGAGGCAGAAAACAAACTTTGAGGAGAAGGGAAAACTGAGTGATTCTAAGTCACCCTCTAATATAAAGAATGTGAGCCTTCTCTCTCAAGGCAAAATTCCTCGAGCTCCCTCAAATGGTCTATACAAAGGGTAGAGATAGTAAAGGGCTCCAAGTTATGGACGTCAAGGATTCTATAGGTTCTGATACAGTCAAAGAGATGGACCCTTTTTCGGCTAAGCTAGACAAAGTGTTTGATAGGGAGGAGAGAAAAGAACAAAGACTAAGTCCATTATTCCTGTCAGTGGAGATACAAAGGACACACCTTCTCGTAACAGTTCTTGGGGTCATTTGACAGTGCTTGTAGTGCTAGCAGATAGGGATTTGCCCTCAAGACAAAGTTCCTGGGGCTCTTGTGATACCAGAGTAACAACCGGCACTGCATCGTCTAGAAATAGTTCCTTTGGACCATTCGATAAAAGCCGCAGCCTCTAAAAGAAAATGTTGAAATATCGCCTCCAAATAGTAACATCACGGGTAACTTATTTTGAAAAGAAACGGCCCCTTCACGCCCGGAACAATCAGGAGGAACAAAAGCAAGAATTCAGATATAAAAGATGGTATGTTAGGTGAAGAGATAAAATCAAACCCTAATGAAAATGAAGATTTAGAAGATGGTTCAACATTCAAGGCTGTGGCCAACATTTAAGGCCTATGGACCGGCACCTTACAAGAGTCCCACAGAGAGGGGTTCAGTACTAACCCAATGGAGATGAATGATGGGGATGGTGGAGGGCACTGATAGCTCTTTTTTATCACCCCCATAGCAACCCTGCTTGAATATTTGCATTCCAAAAAGTAAAAAATCCCTTTGGGCCCTTTCTAAATCACAGCCTAGTGTATGTCAACCATATCCTCAGCTGAAGACTTAAATACTGAGCTTAAATGTGTAGTAGATTAAATGACAGTAAGACCTGTTTCAGTGAATGATACTGTTCCAAAACTGCAGCGGGCACTGTACACAGCACAAGGACATTCTAGAAAGTAAGACTCAGGGGGGATCCTACACAGAGGTACAAAAAATTCAAGAAAAACTCTTGATTCCCGCCTACTCACGTTTTCCCCTAGTTACTGTGATTTTAGAAATTGAAAAAAGTCCGTTAAGTTCAGAAGGATCTGGTAATCTAATTTCTCTGAAAAAAGAGCAAAATTCGAGGGTCATGCTGAAAAAGAATCTGAAAAAGGGAAGGTTCGAAAAATACCCAGGCTATTGAGAAACAAAATGAAAATGAGAAGATGAAGCAGTGCAAAATAGAGGGATAAGGAAAAGATCTCATAGTTTTGGAGCGCCTCAGCCACTTCACCTTCCTCACCCGGCAGCTCTCAGTTTGGACTGCTGGAGCAGCTCATGGTTCAAACACGGCAGATGTTCACCATTCGGAGATGGAGCAAAGCCCAACTGAAGAAATCTGTGTTAAGAATCTGGTTGGAAATTTGAAGACTCCCAAAGAGCAAAAAACCACCCAGGGTTCAAACCAGAATAAAGAGCTAAGTCAGACAGTTGCACACCGATAAAGTTTCGACCTCCATACCTCAACGCAAATCCAGTCTAATTACAATTTTAAACCAGTGCACAGATCATCAGTCTCAACCGCCTCAGACTCCAGCGAGACAGACAACTCCAGGAGGTAGTTTGCCCTTCCGCAGGAAAGGCACCCTCTCTACAAACCTCCACCAGGTGGAAGGGGTCAAGCTTGTGGAACAGAAGTGCGACAAAGAAAGCAACAGGGCAAGACTCATCCGTTGACAAAGCTCACCCAGACAAAAAGGGAAAATTACCACACAATGTAAGACTTTTACTACTTATACGAGGATGCTATTTTAAATGCTTCCATAATTGAAACTACCTGTGATATGTAGACTAAGGATAGTGTAGCCACTTTCAGGTGAGGTACAGATGTCCTGATACGAAAGCTGCAAAACTTGTAGGTGTAAGAGTGAAACTCATCTACATGGAAATTCACTTATAAGTGGCTGTCAGTCTCCAGATCAATAACTTTTGTGCCTCTGTAGTAAGTTCCTGCTAGTTCATGAGAGGTGACCCTTGTAGCATTTAGCCTCAGCAATCCTACCAAATCTCCTACTACTCATTTGTGGCTCGTGAGCTGCAGAAAACTATGAGATTCTTTCTGGTGTCTTGTGCACACGTTGCTAGTCGTGGAAGTAGGAGCATGAATATATCAGGACACCTGTAGCATGTACTGTATGGATATTACGTAGGCAAGGATTCTGAAGTTTCACCGGTGTTTAGGACTGTGACCATCTCTTGGTGGCCAGTAAGGTGTAATGTAATATTATGTGACCGTAATTCTTTATATAATAGTTGATTTGTCATGATCTTAAAAGTATGGTATGTAATCCATGTCACCTATGTTACCAAGACCTCCTCTCTGCAACGGAGTAGTTTTTCATTCACAATGGATGGTTCAGAATTCTGCAGTAGTCATTTGTCTCTACTTTATCTTCCATACTGTGGAAGTCCACTTCTGACGTGCCGCTTCACAGTAGTGCACAACATTGGGTTTCCACGGAGGTGCTAGTCCCTGCTGCTGTTATCTTTTTCTAGTCTTGCCTGAGCACCTGTAATTCCTTTCCACACAATGTTGATATTGATAGGATTATTTTTCTTATACAAATCAGTGTATGGCATCTATATTCAAAATCTATTCCAAATTGTTGTATAGACCTCAAATCCTATTTATGAATTGGCAATGCTTGTCGGCCACTGGGTGTATTGCATCTTGTTGTTTAGCCATTCTTTATATGTATATGTGCTGGTATTCTCATAGACAGTTCCCTTCAGTATCTAGTGTAATAGATATGTGAATGTGGTGTTCCAGCATATACATGATTTATTGTGATATGACAAACTGGCATCTTTTATTCCATCCTGAAAACTTTCTGTATCTTTAATGATAATCAAGGTGGTGTAATTGGCAAGCATGCAATGATTCATCACATGGTGTACTTCTAGATTGGTAGATGGCATCCGTAGACATTCCTCCGTTTTGCTCAATTCTGATGACTGTTTTTTTCTTGTCATCGCCCTGTATTTGTTTGTAAATGTATACTTTACAGTATATATCAAATGCTTAGGAAGACAAGTTCATACATAACCTTGATTTATGTCTCTTTACTCAAAGGAAATAATCTAGAATGTTTCTGTATGCGATGATGTTGCTTCATTACTGCTGATTCAACGTTATTACACACCCAAAAACAATAGTCTTTTGTGCTGACTCCAGTACACTCATTTCTTTTATTCATTATTTTCTAGAGGTTATGAACAAAGATGTCATTGTAGTACAACATGTGGAAGCTGATCATTTGCATTAGGGATTGACCAAAGCCAGGAGTACTTTTTTGTGACTGCACAATCACAAATTGAAAAAAATACTGGAAGGAATTATGTTTGTTTTTCTTGAGCACCTTAATTTGCAGCATTTTGATGACAATGTACATATTCTCTCTTAACTTTTCCCTGTCATAATGATATTGGTGATTTACAGTGTAATTTATGTATAACAGTGGTGTGCTATATTTTGTATATAATTTGTACAAGAATCTAATTTATGATAATAAAATAAAGAAACTAAAATGACTTGCTTCCAATACCAAATGTATCATAACGGAACTAAGCATGAAGCATAGGGTGGCGCGGCACAAAGGAACATCCCCCCTCCTGCCTTCATGCCCGCCAGGGGCGTAGTTAGGCCTGGGCATTGGGGGCTATAGCCCCGAATGTTTTATGAATAGCCCCGAATCTCAATACTATTTTTATTTTTTTTTCCTCTCACAAAATAAGGTAAGCTCTGACTGGGCCAACATAAAATTATAGTAAAAAACAAGATATTTGGTTAGATGTTACTTTAGCGTATGCTGATGGCATCCTTTTTATGAGCAGGACATGAGAGGTGGAGAGAACAGAGGAGATGAGGAGTCCATGACAGGAGACACTGAAAGACCTTTTGTTGAGTTGAAGAAGAGAATATCAGATGGACAAGACACAGAGTTAACAAAAGTGCATTTTTGTGTTGTCCTTGGCCAGTCCATTGTGATGAAAAAAAGGTGTTATAAGACAGAGGTTGGTCAGATTTCAGTGTTGAACAAAGCATTGGGAATATACAATCTATATGACTACTTCATCATGCCAAAGCTCTCATTTTCTCACGGTTTTACTCCTACTGATGAAAATAAAAATAATAACGAAGTTGAACCCCAACTCAGATTGTCTTCATTTATTTTAATTTCATGTTTCGAAAGTTATCCTTAGCAAATTACCGGAGCCTTTTGGTAGAGCACAGTTCTCACATCTTATATTCATTATACTCATAAATAAATTGAAAATTATCCTGTAAAAATTTGCATCTTGTTGTTTAGCCATTTCATTTCCATTCATTCTTTATATGTATATGTGCTGGTATTCTCATAGACAGTTCCCTTCAGCATCTAGTGTCATAGATATGTGAATGTGGTGTTCCAGCATATACATGATTTATGTGATATGACAAACTGGCATCTTCTATTCCATCCTGAAAAAATTGATCGGATTTCTTCTAAGTCTAGAGACGTGTGAACCTGACGATCCTCACAAACAGAATGATGACCGGGTCCGAGTTTCGATAGACAATAACCCCCAGGTTCTTGCTCCCACGCACACACACCGCTAAGAGGTAAGGTAAAATTATGTTAGGTTACTGGAGGGGGGGGGGGGGGTTGAGGAGCCCCTATAAGGAGGTTAGATTAAAGTTGCCTAGATAATTTTCCTAGATCTATGGAATTTTGACTCCAACATAATGTTACGAAGGGTCTCGTTTACCGGTATTGGCGAACAAGGCAAGGGTCCTTCGTCTCTACCTCTGGAGCCTCGCGCGGGACGGTCCGAAACACGAGTCGAGCTGCCACGTCCCTTTCTCCCATTGGCGATGAGAAGTTCACGTTTTCTGCTGTCCGTGTCTACTGGGCGTGGCGATCAGTGACATCACAGTGACGGCACCCCGTCACTCCCGCAGTCCTGGACAAAGAATTGGGAGCTCCGAATAATGTGAGCCTGGGACGCGCGTCTCTCAAGGTCAGTGACGTCATTACTGCTCCAGCAGGTGGTTCGCGCGGAGCCAGTGGAAACGTGAAGTGTGAACCGGGCCTGACTAGTGGGTGTTGGCCTGTGTGCCCGCCCCTTCCCCCGTGTGAGACAGTGACTCGTGGGTGTTGGCCTGTTGTGCCGCCCCTTCCCCCGTGTGAGACAGTGACTCGTGGGTGTTGGCCTGTGTGCCACCCCTTCCCCCGTGTGAGACAGTGACTCGTGGGTGTTTGGCCTGTGTGCCGCCCCTTCCCCCGTGTGAGACAGTGACTCGTGGGTGTTGGCCTGTGTGCCGCCCCTTCCCCCGTGTGAGACAGTGACTCGTGGTGTTGGCCTGTGTGCCACCCCTTCCCCCGTGTGAGGGCGTGACTCGTGGGTGTTGGCCTGTGTGCCGCCCCTTCCCCCATGGGGGACAGTGACTCGTGGGTGTTGGCCTGTGTGCCGCCCCTTCCCCGTGTGAGACAGTGACTCGTGGGTGTTGGCCTGTGTGCCACCCCTTCCCCCGTGTGAGACAGTGACTCGTGGGTGTTTGGCCTGTGTGCCGCCCCTTCCCCCGTGTGAGACAGTGACTCGTGGGTGTTGGCCTGTGTGCCGCCCCTTCCACGTACCGTGTGAGGCAGTGAGGCAGTGGGCACTAGGGGAAAGAATAAAAGCATGCACATGTAACGCGAGGAAAATGGGTTAATCCTGTGACTCACAATTGATGAAAAGTTTACATTGAGTGGTGAGAGTAAAGTAATACATAATAGCTAGTAATTAAATGCTCACAATTTTTCTTCACTCTCAGTCCCTAATCATTTAGATATAGGTTCCGGCAATATTTTATACCCGTGGTCGCTAGTGACGTCACGGCAAGAAGGCGAGGTAGGGAAAAATACTCGCGCTCTCTCTCTCTCTCTCTCTCTCTCTCTTGCCAGACCTTGTCGAGAACACACGCTCGGAGAGAGTCGTGTTTTTACAACCCTTTTCGAAGGTAGGTGTGTGGCGGTGTACTTATAAAGGATGTATAGGGCATTGATTAGTTCTTGATCTTAAATTACATGACTTGTAATGGGGGGTTATGTATATTCAGGTCTGGAGCTGGGAACAGTGAGCTGAGCTGAGCTGAGTGGGTGTTGAACCCTAAGGGACCCACGTGTGTGCTGATGGCGATGGTTGTGTGTTTGCTGAGCTGTGCTGAGTGGATGACCGCTGAGACACCAGTATATAGAACTAAGTATATAGAATAGTACACGCTCCCCAGTGTTTTAGATAGGTACCTAATACCTATAATACCTAGTAACTCAAGAGTAGGAACCTTTTGTGTTTGAAGCCAGGAGGAGAAAATATAGGCGTTTCGTTCGAATACATGCAGTGGCGTAGCTACGGGTGGGCCTGGGTGGGCACGTGCCCACCCACGAGAAGCCGGTGCCCGCCCAAGTGCCCACCCACTGGCCACGCTGCTGTGTGGTGTGGGAGCCGTGTTCCACTAGGTAGGACTGAGGGAGCATGCATGGAGTATTATAAATAATTTCTACTGATGACTTACCCTCGACCTCAAATACAATAAATATTTTTCCTCTGCTTGAAAGAAAGAAGCATGCCTCTGAGTGAGTTAAATTCATATACTTTCTATTGATCACTTTTAATAGCAACAAAACATAACTAAATTACACCAGTTACCCTTACAAATTTTCTATAATGCCTTGTGTTGGTACTTAATTGGCACGTGTCTCCCTCTTGACTGCACAGTTCTTCTCATTATTGGAAAAACTGTATGTATTCATCTGTGGATCTTATGTCCATGCAAAATGGTTGGATGTGCAAAAGGAAATGTATTCCAATGAGCAAACTAGAGAGCTACAACGACTTTCAGATACCAGATGGGCTTGCAGGTATGATACTTGCAAAGTAATGAAAGAGAGACTGAATGTCGTTCTGCGTGTTCTAGAAGGTTTATCAAATGACTGCAATGCTGACAGAGCTATTGATGCAAGAGGACTTTTAGGTCAAATAGATGCTGGGTTTGCTATGAAGCTAGCCATTATGACACATATTCTTGGTAGGATAAATCAGTTATCAATTTGCTACAATCTGCCAATCTTGACATGGTAAAGCTGTAGAATTAATTGAAACTGTAAGAGCCCACCTTGAAAAAATGCGGTCAGACCAAAGCCTCTTTTGATGCTTTGTGGGATGAAGTTGAGAGAAACTCAGCAGCTCATGGTTTTGATACTTCAGAGTGTAGAATGTGTAGATCACCAAGGAACGGAAACTCTACAAAATTGCAGGATTTTGTTGTTACTGATTATATTGGAAAACAGTCAGGGAGCTACACACTCTGATTTCAGTGTTAAGGATTCAACACGAATTAACTTCTTCTATCCTATTCTACCACATATGTTAACAGAAATGACAAGGCGCTTCAATAATGAAGCATGTGAACTTATGAAAGCATTACAGGCACTGAATCCACAAAGTAAGGAGTTCTTATCTTTTGAGAAAATGTCTGGACTTATTCATGCATTTCGTGCTAATGAGGAAGATCTTAACCATGAGCTGCACTCTGTAAAACGCATGTTAGAAAGACGCTATAAGGATGTAAGTGACAATGAAAGCCCAAATCACTGTTAGATTTAGTGAGAATTCTTGGTCCATATGAAGAGGCATTTCCTGAGTTCTACAGACTGGCCAAAATTTATGTAGTATTACCTGTGTCATCAGCTTCGCAGAGGGAAGCTTTTCTGCTCTGAAATTAATCAAAACTACACTGAGAAATACAATGGGCAATGAGAGATTAGGTAATCTTGCTGTGTTGTCAATTGAAAGCAGGCGAGTTAAAAGCCTTGATTTAGAAGAATTGTTGATAAGTTTGCTGAGAACCACAAGAACAGAAGAATTCTGCTTTAAGTGAGGTATTTTCACTTTCTCAGTGGAAATTTTTTATTTTATTTGCCTGCTGCTCTAAAACTTCTGCAATTTTTTAATTTTTCAGTTCAATTATTTTATTTCTATTTTGTATAAGTGGTAAATATGTATTTCTTTTTTTGTCAAACTGCTTTTTTTTCGTTCTCCATCAGAAAAGGGATGATACCCTACATATCCCCCACTCTTAGAAAAAATCAAAACCTTCCTAGTCCTACGCAAGAAAAACTCTTGATATTGGTCGAATGAAAAATTGGGGGGGGGGGGGTCTTGGCACTGTAAGTAAAAGTAAGTCCCAGCCCCCACCAAATCCTCAGCTTTTGTATGGGCTTGTTCGGTAACTAGTGCCCCCCCATAGGCCCGCGTGGGGCTGTGCCCCCATGCCCCCCCAATCAAAAAAAAACCCCCCAGAACGATTTTTTATGGAATATTTTTCTAAACTTAATTTAAAATTTTGGGTGGGTTCGTTCGAGTTTTTAAGAAACCCTGTTAAGAGCTTTAAAAAGCCAGTTTTCCTAATTTCTCAAACCTTTAATTTTTTTCCCCTTTTGGGGTTGGCAGCTAACCCCGCCCATTTTGGCCCCCTTCAAATAAACACGCTTATAAGAGGGGGCCACACAAGAGCAAGTGTTTCCTTCAACTTCCCCCTCTTCCCCAAGGCCCCCCGGCCGTTGCGCGGTTTTCGCGGCCGTCTGCCCGGTCTGGCCCTAGGGCACCCGGGCCCCACCCAGGCCCCCACCCCACCCCCCACCCAGCCAACCCACACAACCCATGATTTATAAAATACCCGGGGAAGCCGGTACCTTCCAACTTCCGATCTTGAAAAAAAAAAAACAAAGCCTTGTTTTTGGGGCCCGTTGTGTTGGTTTTTTACCCCCGTCCCAAGCTGTGTCAATCTTAAAAAAAGACCAGGACCTGGAAGTGGAAAACTTTCCATTGGGGTAACACCAACAAACAGAAAAACAAAAAAAAAGAAACCCCCCAAAAAACCAAACCCCCCCCCCCCACCCACCCCACCCCCCAGACCCCACAACCACCCCCTCCCCACCCCCCCATCCACTTTTAAAATCCATTACCCACCCCGTCATCCCCACTATTTAAAAAAAAAAAAAGGTGGATATGGTATATTTTTTTTTATATAGGTAGTATATATGTTAATATATTTTTTTAACTTGTTAAAAATTGTGGGGAAACGGAAGCAGACGAGTGGGGTTTTATGAACAAATGATCATACGTTTCCCTAATAAGGGTGTTGTTCAATGGAGATAGCTTTTTTTGCGGAAAAAAAAAAAAAAAAAAAAAGTAATTTTGGTTAAAGTTAGGTTAGGTTTCTTTAAAAACCAAAAGTTGGGTTTTGGTTTCATTAAACCAAAGGGGTTTAGGTAGGTTTCATTAAAAACCATAAGGTTAGGTTAGGTTTCATTAAACCTAAAAGGTTGGTTTAGGTTTCATTAAAACCTTAAGGTTAGGTGGGTTTCATTACAACCTTGGGTTTGGGGGTTAGGTTTCATTAAAAAACTAAAAGGGTTTTTGGTTGGGTTTCAACAACCCCCCCCCCCCCTTAAAAAGGTTTAGGTTAGGTTTCTTTAAAACCTTTAAGGTTGGTTGGGGTTTTCTTTAAAAACCCTATAAGGTTGGGTTGGTTTCATTAAAACCTAAAAGGTTAGGTTAGGTTTCATTAAAACCTTAAAATTAGGTTAGGTTTCTTAAAACCAAAGGGTTTGGTTGGGTTTCTTTAAAACCTAAAAGGTTAGGAGGTTCATTTTAATTTTTTTTTTTTGGGGGGGGGGGGGGGGTTGGCCAAAATAAAACTTTCCCATTGAAACAAGACCTATGTAGGCCAAAAAAAATATTTTGTGTCTTTAAACGCCGCAAAAACCTGTCCATTATTACCAAAATTGTTTCATGTCTTTATAAAACCCATATCGTTTCGTACACTCAGCTCAGAGTTGAACTTGACTACTAGATTTTACGAAACGACACCGGGATGTACGAAAATACTCAAAATCAGTGTACAAAACTAACTACTTTCAATTAAATAACCTAATTAAAAAAAAGTTTTTTGTTAGGAAAAAGGTTTTTGATTCTTTTTAAACTTCCGTAACCCCCGAGAGTGCTTCTATGAACCCTGTGGCCCGCCCCGTCCCCTGGCCCGCGGGGGTAGGGGGGTTTGGCCGTTATAGAAAAACGAAAACTGCGCGTTCGCTTTTTGGTCAACACACACACACCGGGGGCAAAACACTGCATCTTACCTCTCTCGTTTACCACATAACCACACCGGTCACTACACACCTGTAGGGCCCTCGCAAAAAACCTGCCCACTACCACCTGTGGGCCCTCGAACACCCCGTCCTACACACCTTTACGGCCTCGCAAGGGCACCTTAAATCCCAAACACCTGTAGGGCATCGAAACACCTGTCGGCCTCGCAAGACACTGTAGGGCCTCGAAACACACCTGCATACACACCTTACGGCCCGCAACCACCTGTCACTACACCCCTTACGGCCCGCAAACCTGTCACTTAACCCTGTAGGGCCTATTTTTTACTTGTTTATTTTTTCAATTTTAAAGGGGTCATCCCTCAAGTCGGGGGGCCACCGCTGCTTTTAGTCTGGTGTCCCTGGAGAAGGTCCCTTGATCTACGATTGGTTGGGGGCTCAAAACAGCGGGCGTGTACCAGGCATGGGGGCTATCTGGAAAGGGTTTGGGGAAACCTGTCTAGAGCGGCCTTTAAATTTTGTCCAACGCCCCCACTGAGCCTCTCTTCCCTTGGTAGAACTTAAATGTTTTTGGTCCGCATGATCGACGGGCAGCCAAAAGAGTTTGGGTTTGCTGGAAGCGTGTGATGGCGGGGCTTCTATACACCTACGTCCTTGCGGTCGCTGGATGGGACACTTCACCACACAGGTTTTTTGGGGTCGGGTACCATTTTTTTAATATCTTCCAATATAAATGGCTCGGGACCTATCCCTTCTTCTCTGTGGGGTACGGCCCAGCCCCCGAAGGCGCTCCCCGTGTTGAGCCTTTCTGCCCCAAATCCGTCTGGGGGAAATTTCCTTTGGACGGCCTCCCGGCCCTTTTTTTTGCACCCTTTGGGGTGGACCATAGTTTTGGGTGCAAAAGTCTAGGGGTGGGTGGTTGGACTTTTAGAGTATCAAAATGACCCCTGGTTCCCCGGGGGTGAATTCTCAAAACCCACCCGCCCTCTCCCCGGGTTTCTTCACCGTGACGCTGATTGGTGCTTGAAAGGGCCGCCCCACTCGGTGCCCCCCAGGCACTTTTGTGAGGCTGGGGAAGATGTCTGGCCTTTTTTGTCATCGGTTGGTGGTCTCTTTTATCTCGTTTGGGCCACATTCCCTATCTCAAATTTTTGCTGTTTAAAAAACAAAATTTTTCCCTTAGCCCGGCAAACACTGTGGTTTAGGCCTTGGAGATGTTGGGCTCACTGGATACTTTCAGCTTTGCTGATGGTGGTTCATCAGCAAAGGGGAAAAGAAAGGAGTATTAAGTGTTGCCCAAATTCCCCCCAAGTGTACGAGGAAGGGAGTGGGCCCAGCATGACCCTTGTGGGTACCCGTGATCACGGAGTTTTTTGCCCAGTGCTGTCCTCCCACGACCACTCGCTGAGTCCTTCTATGGAAATGTGAAGCCACGTCCCTAGTTTCCTTATGCCAAGGGCTTTATTTGTGAAGGAGGATGTTGTGATCCCCCCTTTGTCGAATGCCTTGGCAAAAATTAGGAAGATTACGTCGGCGTTTTTCCCCCGGCCAGGTTTCGTGATCCCCCCATAGTGGGTCGGGGCTAGGGCAGGAGCGACCTTTCTAAAACTATGTGATGGCTGTTTAATATTGATGATCTTCCTGTACCCCTTGGGTTATTTCCTCCAACTTTTCAAAAATCTTTTAAAAAGGTGAGGTTAGGGCAAAAGGTTGTAATTCTTTCTCTGTGTTTTTCTCCACCTTTGAAGATGGAGAGATAATGGCCCGTTTGAATTTTGGGAAACCAAAACCCTGTCGTATTTTCTCCAGAGGGGTATATTTGGGGGGCCAAGCGTCACAACATTTGTGGAACAAATTTCTGGGGACCCATAGGGCCAGCGTGAGTTTGGCCCCAGCTCTCTTTTTGCCCAAATGATGTCCCCCATTGAAATTACTTTTCCCTGAGGCTGGGGGGTGGTGCTTTCTTGGTGAATGAGGTCCCTCCCCTGGTGTGGATCGGGGGTTGCGAAGTTTTGTACTGTTTCGAAAAGGGCCCAAAAAATTTTTGCAGGGGCTGAAAATAACCTTCCCATCCGCCATCTTCAGCGGCCCAAATTTGGGGTGTATGTCTTGCAAAATTTTTTTGCAGTAGCTGAAAATACCCGGGATTCTGTTTTATTTTATCACAGCTCGGGTTTTTTTCCTTTTTCCTTTTGCAATTTGTAGGGTTCTTTTAAAAGATTTCGATGGGTTTTTCCAGTTTTTTGTCCTTTTTGAGTGTGTTTCCCGGTCTGTGTATTGCGGGGTCTTTTTTTTAAGGGATGTTCTTTCTTTTAGGACTCTTCTGTCTCTGGGGGGATGTGTTTGTTGTGCGTCGTTTGATTTTTGGTACACGTGACTCTAACCCCCTTGCGCAATGTCTCAAGGAAGATGTTGCCATTGCCCCTGCGCATCATTTGCCATGATTCATCCCATTTATTGTCCCAAAATGTGATTGGATCTTTCCCCGTCATTTTACTACTGAAAAAACATAGTCTTTAAAGGGGGTTTGTTTTGCTGGGGGTAGGTTATTAAAAAATTTTCCTTTTTGTAGGTTTTTTGCACAGTGATGACTGTTCTGAGAACACGTTTTCTTAACTGAGTAGCTGGGACTGCACAGGTTTTTTTTTGAAAAAAAGATCTAAAATGTTATTGTGTCGGTTTGGGGGTTTTCTGCTGTGTGAGGAACAGTTTATCAGCCAGGCTTAGTAGAAAATTTTGCCCGGGTTGGTCCCCAAGTGTCCCTCCTTTAGTTGGCCTTCTGGCCAATTAGAAAGGAAAAGTTAAAATCACCCACACAATATTTTTTGGCCCCTGGGGGGGATATTAGCTACCACTGTTTGGGTTTCTCTATTAACCTCACTGAAGGCTCTGCTCCATTGGGGAGGAAGAAACTTTTAATGAAAGGTTCAATGTGGTTATGTGAAGGACTAACTTCCCTTGATATTAGTATGGGGGAGAAAACACTTCCACGAAGGGTTCGGTTATTCCCCAAAATAAAATTAAAAATCCCCCATGATTCTTTTTTTTATTTTTGTTCGGAATGGGGTGTAAATTTTTGATTTTAACTTCAGCGTCTCCTTCTCCTTCAAAGGGGGGTTTATTAAAGGCAATTAGCATGGGGCCCTACTACTACAAGTCCTGAAAAAAGGCACTTTGTTTATTTTTCTTGGGTAGAGGCCTGTATGTTTCCTAAGATTAAACACCCAGTGGCTTAGAGCATTCACCCCCGGGTAAAAAGGATGGATTTGGGGGCTGTGAGGGTAGGGATTTTGGGGGGCTCTCGCCCAAATTGGGATAGTTTTCCCGTGCCTCCTTATTCAATTATTTATTTGGCCTCCAAAAAAAACCCTGTCCTACACCCTGTACGGCCCCGCAAAAACACCTGTCACTCCCCCCTGTACGGCCCCGAAACACCTGTCACAACACCTGAGGGCCCCGCAACACCGTTGTCTGTGTATCACCCTAAAAAAATTTCTTGGAAGGTTCGACGATGCACTAGGTTGGAAGTTAGTAGTAGTAGTAGGTGTTAATAGTAGTTGTAGGTGGTAATAGTAGTAGTAGGTGGTAAAGTAGTAGTAGTAGTAGTAGGTGGTAATATAGGCTATCATATGCCAGCAGCCAACACCCAGCCACTGCCTGGGCCGGCCCATGTATTTGTTTTGGTGTTGGCAAGATGGCGGCTGGTGGCTGACTTCAGTATCTCGGCCACAGCTAGCCCAGATCCGCGATCCATGTTATATAGATTAGTGGCAGGACCGACTTGGACCAGTGTGGGGAGAACTGGCGCATGCGCACTACAGTCAGCGGGAAGACGACCAGGAGCTTCTCGTGCTGCTGATAAGACATGAAACACCATGATGACCGACCATAAGACTAAAAAAGTAATTTCACGAAAAATTACATATTCGCAATTTGCTGAAACAACATCTTGGGAAATGAATGTACCGTCAACAACACTAATAGTGGGAGGGGACCGCCCACTCGATCCCCTAGCCAATAGGAAAGACGAATGGGACGGGGCCAGTCTCGATGTATTTTAGCGAGCATCAGTCCAGCCTGGCACGGTATAGACTGGACTGAAGTTGAATCACTGAACCAGGGCGGTGAACGTCACGAAAACGCGCTATTAGTTGTGTGACGGAGTTGAAGGTGGTGGGGTTACCCCCCCCCCCCCTCCTTCGTTTACAATAACTTCAAAAATAGGCGCTTCCGACGCATTATTTGTTCCCCACCCGAAAAACCCCGCATTCCCAAGGTCCTCAAGTTTGTTTGGGGGAAGGGGGAGAGTATGGGCAAACGCTATAAATTTACCATGCCCATTTATGTAATATCAAGAAAAAAGAAGTCATAACTTATCTCCTTCTTGGTGTTGTTTAGAGCTACCAGGATTCCCTGAGGAACCCTATGAGCCCTGCTGGTGATGTCCTATGAGCCTGAGGCGTGGTAGCTGACCCGACTTCAGGAAGGCACAGGTGAGGCGTATAACAGCGTCTTGCCTTTGGTGAGGAGTGCATTGGGCGCCCCGCCGCCACGTGGCGGCCACCAGCAGGATGGGCAGCTCAAGGGTGGTGACACTCACCTCAGGGTCTTTTGGAGATAAAAAAAAGACCCTGGTGACTGAC
Organism: Chionoecetes opilio; assembly: GCA_016584305.1. Taxonomy (NCBI): domain Eukaryota; kingdom Metazoa; phylum Arthropoda; class Malacostraca; order Decapoda; family Majidae; genus Chionoecetes; species Chionoecetes opilio. The sequence goes on along the minus strand of JACEEZ010026202.1, from coordinate 60,155 downwards.
AGGGCGAGGAGATGAGAGTGTAGCACTAGGTACACGGTGAACTGTGGGAGTGGAAGCGTGGACACTGCAGCAGCAAGTGTGGATGGTTTCCAGGACGTTCCTGCACCAATAAGCAATAACCTTGTTCAGCTCAGCACAGCATCATGAAGAATGCACGTTATGCACCATTTACAGAAAGTACCGAGGCGGCGAGCAATCTCAAATTTCGAGGTTCTAGTGAGATCAAGCTTGCGATCAGGCTGAGTCAGTGTCAACATGGCGCACCTCTTCCAGGGCCACCGTATTCGCCTGCTGTGCTCCTGCGGCCTCCTCAAATCCATCACTGCCATCTATTTTTGCCGTCACTGCCTTAAATTAAGATGCAGCAACTGTGTGTCTCACGAGGTAAGGAGGGAATGGAGTGGAAGGGACGGGAGGGCGTAGATTGAGGGCGGGTCCAGCTGTCACTCCATTCATGCAATCATCCATTATATCATAATATAAGGTAATAAGGTTCGCTGAATGATTTAAAAAATGTTTTATTCCTTCAGGTGGATACCCTCTTTTGCCCCAACTGTCTGGAAAAATATGCCATCAACAGAGGCTCGCCTAAAGAAAAACAGGTAACACCAGTGTTTAGAACTCGCCGGGGTTAAATTTCTAGCGTTTGCCCATACCCTCTCCCCTCCCCCAAACAAGCTTGGGAACCTGTGGGAATGCGGGGTTTTAGGGTGGGGACTAGATATTGCGTCGGAAACACGTATTTTTGGAGTTATGTAAGAGTCAAAATTCCCTAGATAATGGGAAATTTACCTAACCTCCAAGTGGGATGGCTCCACCCTCCTTCGTAATCTAACCTAAGCAAATTAAACCTAACCTCCAACGGGGGGTACCCCGATAATCTAACCTAACCTCTTAGCGATAATCACCCGATAATCTAACCTCACCTTATGGGGGCCCTCGACACCCCCGGTAACCTACATTTTTTTTTGCCTTGCTTCTTAGTGGGGGGGGGCTCGATAACTCCGGTCATTCTGTTTGTGAGGATCGTCAGGTCCACCCATTTCGGACTTAGAAGAAATCCAATCAATTTTCCCTAGATATGGGGAATCTTTACGCCACCCCTAACTCAATAACTATGTGGTTGCAACGCATATTTTGTACCCCAGCCAAATATCCCGCATGCCCCCAAGGTCCCAAGCTTGTTTTGGGGGAGATGGAACACATTTATTCATGTTATGTGACACCGTGAGATCAACAGGACAGGCATGACAATGAGGCCAGCGTTTCTTTTTTTCTCTCCTCTCTTAAATCTTAACATCCTCAGAGGATTAGCATCCTAATGGCAAAATATGCCTCATGCTTGTCATCTCCCTCGTCCTAACCGGGAATGAGATGGCTGATAATGACAATAATGAATGATGATGTGACATGCGATGATGCCTTCTACACCTTTTCACTCTCAAATTAAAACAACTGAACTTCAAATTAAATCAACTGAATCTCAAATTAAAACAACTGAAGTTTAAATTAAAATAAACTGAACTTCAAATTAAAATAACTGAACTTCAAATTTAAAATAACTGAACTTCAAATTAAAAACTGAAATTCAAATTAAAATAACTGAACTTCAAATTAAAAATTGAATTTCATATTAAAAGAAAAAATTCATCTATTATATTTTGAAATTCATTTGTTTTATTTTGAAGTTCTGTTGTTCTAGTTTGAAAGTGAAAAGGTGTATTATGAAAACCCCCAGAAAAGTAACATATTTCTTCCTGCAAACTTTTTCTTATCTTTACCAGAGTGCTGCCTGCAAAGGGGAAGAGAGGGAAAAAAATTTATGAAAAGATATACACTACCATTCTTTTAAATATTTTTACACAGCATACTACATAGAAAAAGTTAATGCTCAAACCCGTTTTGTCCCCGGTTACGAGACCGCAAGGCTACGGGTGCTTGGGACCACCCTAAGCTCCCTACGAGTGAGATTTAAGGCGGCCCAAGACATCAACAAACACAAATCACAAGTTGTATCACTATATTTTGTTGATTGTGTGTTATGAGCTCAATTCAGTCGAAAGTCTCTTCGTTGTCCTTTTCAGCTACTCTCACTATCCTTCCGTGGTTCGGACGAGGCCACATTAATTCCAATGCCCCTTCGTTTTAAACGGAGGTATTCTGTTCCCCTTTTTATGCTGCGACAAAACTTTTTACTCCTACAATCCACTCCGTTCCACTCCCCCCCCTCCCCCCCCTCTATTTACTGCTACTATCCTACCGTGGTTTGGACGAGGCCACATAAAATCCAATGACCCCTCTGCTATACGGAGGTAATCTTACCCTTTTTTCGCTGCTGCAAAACTTTATACTCTTACAATCCACTCCGTTCCGCTCGCCTTCCCCTCCCTATCCGCGGTTCAGATCCACGAAAAAATGTTCCTCGCTCTTTCGGAGTCCTTCTTCCCCTGTCCAATCTTTGGTTAAAAATAAAACAAAACAAAAAAAACATTTTAATCTCAGATTTTTTCCACTAAATTTTTCACATATTCCTTCCTTTCCTTGTGGTATATGTTGACGTGGAGATGGGTGAGAATGAACCAGCCGCCCGTGGGGGTGCCCTGGCGTTTTGGGGGGCTGCCGCGCGTAATGCAGTGACAGAACAAAACAAAAACTATAACCAAAAAAACAAGACAAAGCAACAAAAAAAAAAAAAACAAGATAAGAAAAAAGAAGAACGAAAAAGAAAACAAGTCAAGCCTTTGAAGAAGAAAGAGAAGAACAAGAAGACAAAAGAAACAAAACTGAAGAACCCACCCTGGGTGGGCGGCGGGGGTGGGCGCTGGGGTTGCCTTGGTGTGTCCGGGGCACCATCTTCCGAGGCCCATGTCCTGCCAAGCCGTCCCCGAGTGGTTTCTGTTTGCTGTGGAGTGGGAAACTGTCGTTATGTCGGACCGATCACAACAACAACTACAAAACCCTACGCACCTGGGGCCAAACCCTGGAGAATTTTTCTCTTACTAGTCCTTTCTTCACCCTTATTTTTCCCCGTCCCCCCTTTCCCATTCCTCTTTTTTTTTAACCTATTCTATAGACCCTTTCTGCTTGCCGTTTTTAAATGTGTGGTTTTGCATCATTGACTCCTATATATCTATTAACATAAATGATAGTACTTGCAATGATTCACATTAGGCAAACCCAAAATATTAAAAATATATATCGGGGAACTTTTTTTTAATCAATTTTAGTTATCATAAAAGGGTTTTGGGGCTATAATATCCCGGGGGTGGTGTTGTGGTGTCATTGTTGACGTACACAGCACACCACGCTGTAAAGTCTCGCTGCATTTGAAGATTCCTTTAAAATTTTTTTTCTCGGGCTCCCCGACAGCTGAGGGCAACGTATTGGCCAGCATTCGAGGGATGCCCCTGTTTTGGTCGCGAATCTCCCACACATCCCCCAAATATCCCAATATTCCCCCCCCCAGAGGCCCAGGATAACCATAAAGGGGGTGATCCCCTGTTCGGGAATAACCTCACCCACCTTCGTAAAAGGTATTGTAGCCATACACTCCTAAAGTGTCAATTACAGGGGTTTTCGAGCTCCTACCCAGGGGTTTTCAAACCCCTTGTGGTATTTATTCTGTCTTCCGAGCCCTTTCCCTTTTAAGTTATGTCCTTTTTACATTGGTGGTTTTCTTACGCACAAAAAACATTTTTTGTGCCCTTTCTTCCCTACTTACGAGTTTGTGTCATGGCAATCAAAAGTTTTAAACCCAACCCCTGCCCGTAAGTTTCAAAATGTAATCTTTCTTAATTTACAGTGAAAAAGCTTCCATTATGATTTGACTCTCATAATATAATAAATTATTCACCAAATGTCTGTTGGTCCGTGCATTCCCAAAGGCTCCTTATTTAGCCCGTTTCAATATGTAGTTTTTCAGGAATTGTTTGGGTCAAACGGTCAAATTGGGAAATTTTAAAAATATTTAAAACCAGTTTATATATTTCTTAAACAGGAAACAAATATTTTGCAATGTAACAGGATTTTCAGGAATGATGCTGTTTTCAAATTATGGAAAACTTCTGGTCCCCTTTTTTTAATTTGCAAACGAAAATCAAACAACGGGATTCAGGAATTGTAATGTACGACATAAAAAGTTTTTTTTTGGATCTTTATAGACATATAAGGCAAGTTTTTAGTGTCTATAGCTCCTTCAAAGCCGTCTTTGTCCCTCCATATGTAGGTTGCCAACTGCTTTTATTGCCCCGTTGCGGGCCCCACTTTATCCACCCAAGCCCCCAGCATCCCGACCCGTTCCAGAGGATCCCACAAGACAGTGGCCAGGAAAGGGGGACTACTTGGCCTGCACCATGCAGATGGACCCCTAGGGGTGTTGGCCTCGACCAGACGTTGGTAAAACTGATTTTATGGTGCTTGCTTTTAGCGGTTTGGAATTTCACGTACCTTTTTGTGTCCCTGTGGTGTTAAAAAAAAGTTTTTGATCAGAAAATTTATATATATTATTTATAAAAATTATATATATATATTATATTATATTAAATATAAATATTATATATATATATATTAACACCACACTATATGCTATTTTAACAAAGTACAGAGCTCAATAAAACCAAAATTCAAAACTTCAAATTTTCCCCAAAAAGAAACAGGGCGTGTAGACAGACGATTTAGTAAATTGTTTTTTTTAGCAACATCCTTAAAAACTTGAAAAAAATATAAATACTTTGACTTTTACAGCCACGGAGGATGTGAGCGGGATAATGAGACTACAAACATCTTCCCCTTGCTGAACACAACCGATCTTTTGCACAGCATGAAAGTGGGCAGAAGAAGAAGGGTTCTCTCCCGAAAAATCATCATATCTGAGTCTGTCGACAAGTACAGTTTCCCTTCAATCGGGAGGAAAAAACTTTAACTTCTCTTCGCCATTTGGCAAAAGGTTTTTTTGCACCTGTGTTTATGAATACCCTAAAATTTTGAGGACTACCTAAAATTCTTAGGGGCTTTTGGATAAAAAGCAAAAAAAAGAATTATGTATATTTCTTTAAGGAATTATGATTCCTTAAATGTTTTTAAAAGGGGGAGATGTAAGTCAGATTTTTCAGGAGAACCTTTGAAGCTACTTCTGAGGTGGAAGGTCTCCCTGAAGACATATTTACGAAAGGTTGTTTTGTCCTCGGGTATGAATCACGGGGCCTTTGTAATGAATTGAAACACAAGAAAAAAAAATTTCTTGATACGTGATGCAGTAATTTGATCGGTGATCCCCTATTCCTGGGACGGGTTTTTCACTTGGGGTGACGTCTTTCCCAAAAGTTACTATTTAGCTTAAAAAAAAAAAGCTTTTTTCAATTGACTTAGCTTCATACTCAAATGCGAAGATATTTCAAAAATTTTAGTCACCAAGGATAAAAAAGTTGGGGGAAGTTTAGCAGTGAACAGTAAAAATGTAGAGGATGAAGAAATTGATCATAAAAGAATCATAGAAGAATAACTTAAAATTTTGGGGAAACCCAAGAATCTAATCACCCAAATGATTTGTAAAAGATTTTAAAAGATTTATTCATGATCATTGCCCTGATGGATAAACTTTTTTCAGTCACCCCCAGGGGCAGGTTTGTCCTCCCCTGGTGGCAAGAGACGCCCCGTACCCCCTGCACAAGCCACCTGGTGAAGCGCTCCCTCCGCGCCCCCACTGGAAAAAAACCTCCCAAACTGAATACAACCCTTTCCCTCAAGTTAAGCCCAGCTGGGAGCATTGTAAGGCTATTGAGTCTCTCACTCACCCCTTACCAGTTGCATGCAAAAATACGTGGAATCATGTAGTAAACTGTAAAATCGTGAATTTTTAACCCCTTCTTGTTATAGATTTTGTTTGGGGTATGAGAATTGTTTGTTCTTGTGTTGGGTGCAGCTCCCAGTCCCAGGTGGGAGGGTGCATCAGGGGGGCTGAAAGTGGTGTGGAAAAAACGGCAGCTCCCCTGTGCAACCCCCCCCCCCATGACATACGGGGCCCTCCCCCCCTTTGCCCCCGGGGTTTCGACATCCCTTAAAAAAAGGGCCCCCTTTGACAAAATTAAAAAAATAAAAATTGGTGAGCTCTTCCCTTGGTAAAAATGGTTGGCAGAAGGACCAAAATACATGCAAAAAAGTCGTTTGAATCTCTGTTTTTTCTATATAATAAAATAAAAATTTAAAGATGATTTTATTTTCGCCCGGAGGGGAACAGACAAAAAAAAAACAACAACAAAAAAGACAAAGTTATTACTATAGTAAAACCCAATATTAGTTTTTGTTTTTAAAAAATTTTTTTTCCCCCATAGCAATAGGTTTTTTGCCAGGCCCTCTCTTGGGTATCCCATATGGGTGAGTTTCCCAAAAGGGGTTTGGTTTCAGAGTTTTTTTATACTGTATGAATCTCAAAAACGGAAGGGGGCCAGTGGAGGGAAGCAGCCTGAGCACCAGCGGCCCGGTTCGTTTTGGAAAAACCAGAGAAGACGGGGTCTCTTCCCCCCTGCCATTTGGGTCTGCCTCAGGGGCCCGCTGATTTTCGCCCCTTTATGACACCGCTGAGTTGAAAGGGGTCTTTACCCACTATAAAAAAAGATCCCCAGTAAGTACTTTCCCACTTGTAGATGGAAATTTTTTTAAAAGGATTTGTGGAGATGTTTTAGTTTTGTGGGTTTTTAAATTTGGATTTTTTGAAAAAAGGCCCAGTCGTTTTTTAAGATATTCTGAAGCTATTTTTTTTCTCCTATTTGTATGATTTTTTCGTGACTCATTTTCAGATTCATACTCATATTTTCCTTATTTTCTAACATTTGTTAAGCTCAATTTTGGTTAAAACATGAGGGAATGTCCAAATAAAAATCCCTGTGTGGACATGACACCATAATTTTTAAGTTATTATATGAATGCAACTAGTCAAAAGGGTAACACATTTCTTTTCTTTTATCTTAATTGCAGAGTGGTGCTTGGGGGCGACCCCAATAAGGTAGGTGTTGATCTTCTGGTTACTCCCAAACCTGACGCCGCCTATGGCAGGGTTGGGTTTGTGTTGCGCTATGACTACAAACACAGTGGCAACGGCAGTGAGTCTAGAACAGCCCACTCTCAATATTCCCGTCATGGGGATGTGGGAAACCCATCACCCCAGTCTTAAAAAGTATTGAATTTCAGTAGCAAGCATTCTGAATTTCCCCTGTTAGACATCAGTAGCTTCAGCTTATTTAGAAAGGAATATGTTAAGGCAGCAACTATATATTTCATTTTTTTGAATTCATTAAAAACTTCAGTGTAATACTTTATGGTGATTGTTAATGCATACTCATTCAATTGGATTTTCCCGCAGTTAATAAACTCTTTAGTCTCATTTCATTTGCTTTATACCAAAGGGAAGGTGACAAGAATCTATCATGCACATGCATAAAATTTGTCATGTACTTTTCAATGTACATGATTGATCATCATGGCAATTGCCTTCATCTCATCAATGTTGTCCATCCTCTTTACGTTATTGGGCAGTTATTCATAGTACCTATAAATGTAAATCAAAGACCATGATTATATTTCTTGGTTGAAAAAAAGGGCTGTGTATTACGGGCGTTATTTAGATGTTTCAATGCATGAATATGAACATGATGAATTTTATAAAATAGTCAGATCATATCTCTTTATGCAATGTATATTAACATTAAATGTCATGAAATCACACCCATTGTAGCATGTATAAATTTTGACAATCAACAATTATAAAGGGTTTTTCTCAACTCATTAAGTAAGGCAGCTGCTGCAAGTGTTGGTGAAAATCACCTGTGAGCCAGAGGCATCAGAATATGCTGAGATACATATTTCTTGCATTTACAGGGCATAACAAAGGAAGACAATTGAATTTTAATCAGTGTTTTTTTTTATACACTTATTCTCCCAACAAGTGTGATGGCACACAACAAAAAACTGATTTTGCTTCTTTTTTTCGTGGTAAATGACACTCCCGATGGAAGGATCCAACTCTCAGCCCTTGTCCCTCTCATCGTTTTTCTATGACACAGGGAATATAGAGACATGCACTCTATCCTCATGTCCAGGGTTACACACCCGGGCTGGCTGCACCACAGAGTAGTACCAGACACAGTGAAGTGGCCATTGGGCTCACTAGTCACTACACCCCAACGCCACAGCATTCAGTGATAATTTTACATATTTTATAGACTAAACACATATTTTTTATAGCTAAAGTTTTTTGTGAAGTAATGAATCTATCTGTATTAGAAAAATACTAATAACCACTTTTTTTTCATATACTGTATCACTATACATATTTCATTGTAATTTTGCCATCTTTACCCTTGTGATATGTTCTCAAATTAGACATGAATTAGCTAAAACCCCTAATTGTAGCAAATGTTTTAATTGTCTAATATTAACCGAACTGTAATACATAATTCTTATAGTTAGGTGATCAGAATTTTTAGTATTTTGTTTTTATACTCTCATCTGGTAGACTCGATAACCTTTCCATATTTAGACATGTTTTCATGATACCATAATTTATTACCGTTGATATTCTGCACGTGATGGATGGCGTCTTTAGTTAATCCTTGACATAGCGGAGGATACTTTCTGCTGGCTGTGCACTTGACAGATTGTCTGCTGCTTATGTTGCACATGGTGAATGGTACTGCTTCTCTTCTTGATGTGGCAAGGGGGATCCATACTAATTGTTTTTTAGACAGTGTATTAGCAATTTATGTGGTTCCTTTTTTTGTTTGATAGAAAAGTGTAGCTCTAACAGGTATGGTAAAGTATGTTACTATATGCATAGACAGTACTGCTCTCCTTGTCCACTGCTTATGTGGTTGTCACGTCACTTGCTACAATTGAATCTATGACAAGGGAGCTCCAGTCCTCTTGAATTCTGGAATATTTTTTAATTGATAAAATCTCAGAACAATTATCTTATATTCATTAAATAGATTTAGCATCCTTCATAAAAGTTACATGTCATCATTCATGATATTAAATGTTTTTTATTCATTTTTTTAAAACCTTTCAATCCCCGGGGTATGTGATTGTTGCCGCAGCATATGAACTTATACTCCCGGCAACATGCAATGTTACGTTAGTGGGAATAGTTACATCATAACAAGCACTCGCTTGTAATTTTCATAACCTTTGCTGTGGATTTTCAATACCAAAGTTACTTTTGTTAATTTTTCCCTTTGAGTTCTAGTGCCTTGTATAGAGTCATCTAAGCCATGAGGTGAGGGAATGAGGAGAACAAAAAAATACCCTTGGAAATTAAATAAAGTTGTCAGTTGTCAGGAAATATATTTACTTATGGTAATGTGATAAGTATACTGAGTTTCACATAGTGCTCTGACCCTCAAAACAATCGATTCATCAACAGTGAATTAGTGGAGGCCATTTACACTTTGTACAATTATTTGTAAACTGCCAGCAAATTAACTCAGTTTCATAATTGAGAGCTCCGTAATTCAAGACAGATGCAGCTTAGGGTTGTCTCTTTTTCGTGCTGTATCCCTTGTTCATTTAGCTGAGAATATGTCTTGGATGCATGTGGAGCATTTGTGATATTGCTGCCCGGTAGAAGCAGGTCAGTATCCTGTCTGCCTGTTTATTTGTGCGCTCCCCGAAGAGTAGCAGGTCAACAATCTTGGCCTATTGTACGTGTGGGTGTTGATAGAAAATGGTCCACACTTCACCTCAAAAGGTGATGAACAAGCAGGGAAATTAAGAATATGTTATATATGGGCCGAATGATACAGATAATAAAACTAGTATATTGATCTCAATCAGATGGGGAAACTACATGATGATGTAGGCCCCACTGCATGTTTTATGTAAATCTGCTGGGGGTTAACTGTTTACTAATTGAGATCCAGCTCAAGCATCTCAGAATTTCAAAACTAGGCTATAGACCATGCATTACCAGGCCAAGTTTAGTGCTGAAATTAATGAGCCCATGATTAATTTTGTCCAGTGATACCAAAGAGGAGAAATGTTGGTGTTTACAAAGTGAGCAGCTATTGTAGTATACTTTTATTCCATCTCTTGATGCATCTTGTTTTAAAGAAAAACACGATCTTAAATGCTACTCTAAATTGTACAGTTATTACTAAGTGCATAAGTAATGTCCATATTTATTTTAGCCGGAATGAATAAAAAAGAAAATTTACTTATCTTTCACCTGCATACACCTGCTGTATTGAGTTAAAAAACCCTTTAACACATAGTTGTGCAACGGCCGTGACTGCCACTTGAACACTTCACTCTCTCTTCTCTCTTCTGCCGTTGTAAGGTTATTCTAAGGGGATGCCGAAGGGGGCGCTGCAGCCCTCATGCCTAGGAGTAATAAGGTGTAATCACTGGTCATGGGGTCTATGAACAGGGAAACCCATGTATTGCTCCATAGCCCATAGGTTTTAGTACTACCAAAGACCCTCACAATGTTGTAGAGGGTCTTTGGTACTAGTACAAAGACGACTTCGACAGAGTGCTAAAATGCCTTGGGCCCACAATGATTTTCCCACATAATGGGAAAAAAATTTATTCCCTGAATTGTGATGCCTGATTGATGATGTTACCTGTCAGAGAGTCTGTGAAAGGATTCTTCTGACGGGATTCATAAGGGAAAATTTGTTTGGGGACGGCAAAGCAATGTGGCGCTGTCGGTCCTAACAGGTACGCCCATGGAACATTACATAGTTCCCTGTCCCAGCCTTCCATGAACAGTGACCTCCTGTAGTCATGAGAGCTGCAGCTCCCACTTCGGCGTCCTTCATAATAACAGGAACTACCACGTGTAGGTCTCACAAGTACAACCTCTTGTAGCTTCCTTTTTTTCTTGTTAGAAAGAGCTTCCTTCCTTGTTATAATCAGTGCAAAGAAGAATGACCAAAATGATTCATGAGATGCATAACTTTAGTTATGAGAAGAGATTGAAGCTATTAAATTTACACTCATCAAGATAAGAACTTACCTAGAGAAAGGGGCGATCTGATAAAAGTTTTTAAGTGGATAAAGGGATACAATAAAATTTAAAGGAGATGTAGGAAAATTTTCTTACGGCGAGTATATCAGGGTAAAACAAGAAGTAACGGATTCAAGCGGGAAAAGCGTAGATTTAAAAAAATAGGGAAAAACTTTTCACAAATAGGGTGGTAAATGGACCTACCCATAACTACGTCACGGTTTTTTTAAACATCGGTGCATTGTGGGGATAAGGCGGGGTCGCCGGGGGGGGTGGACCTACGAAGGGAAAACTACGGCGATGGAAGAATTTAGAGTTATTTTGCGCGAATTGATATTCCAGGTGCTATATTACTGTGCTCTGTTCTCGCTGACAACACTATAGAGAAGACCTGAGGTAATGGCTGATGTGCAGAGGCTTCTAAACCAAAAAACAGGGGTCAAAAACAGAGCCTCGTAAAAAAAGGTAAGCAACTGGTAGGTACGTAATGTGTCCTCCCACTTGCTTACTTTTTAAATGAGACTCTGCTGTGACTGTTTTCCTGGTTTAGAAGCCTTTGCACATCAATCATCACCTCAGTCTTCTCTATGTTGTCAGCGAGCACGGAAATATAGCCCCTGGAATATCAATTTCGACCGCAACAACTCGAATTTTTTTCATCGTCGTAGGCTTCTCTTTGTAGGTTGTACATATTCATGGTTATGATTGAATTAAAATCCCTTTATTAATTGAGTTCCTTTTGTTGTCTTTCCTCATAATAAGTAGTGGTACATATGGTTAAGTGTTACTTGACGAGCCAATGCATACTCTGAGTCTATACCACGGTTACCGGTCATTTCGCCCACACGTCAATTCGCCCACAAGACATTTCGCCCACATGTAAGAGTCAATTCGCCAACATGTAAGAGTCAATTCGCCCACCGACCCATGTCACGGAGTCATGGAGTCACATATCTTCCTCTAGCAAAATGGAATGAACCCCCTTTGGGGCGAAATGACGGTAAATTTCTAGTGTTTGACCATACTCGCCCACTTCCCCCAAAACAAGTTTGGGGACCTGTGGGAATGCGGGGTTTTCGGGGGGGGAACAAATTATGCGTCGGAAACACGTAATTAAGAGTTGTGTAGAAGGGGTAAAATTTCCTAGATCTAGGGTAATTTCCTTATGTCTAGAGAAAATTGCCAAACCCAAAAATAAACCTAACCTAACCAAAATTAACCTACCCTAGCAGGGGCTTGCCCCACCGATAACCTAGCCTAAGCAAACCTAACCTAACCAAATCTAACCTAACAAAATCTAACCAAACCCCTACCCAAATCTAACTTACCTAACCTAACCTAAACAAATCTAACCTAACCTCCTAGCGAGGGGTGGGGGGTTCTCGACACACTAAACAATATAACCTAACCTCCTAGCTCCTAGACTCCATAGGGGTGGCGAAATGACTCCATAGTGTGGGCGAATTGACCTGTGGGCGAAATGACTCCATGGTGTGGGCGAAATGGCATGTGGGCGAAATGACCGGATACCTGTACCAACATCACCACCTTTGCTTTGATTTATCTTATTACACCATCCATAAACAAGTAGCAAAAACCACGGTGACATTACCCACCCTTTACCTCATGGTACCTGAGGTAAGGATGGTAAGGGATATTTTATCCCTACACAAATCGGGAAAACCGCTGACGGTAATGGTTAGGTTTAGATTTTGCTTTGATTTATCTTATTACTCCATCCCAAAAAAAAGTTGCATAACCATGACATTACCCTCCTTGCCAACCCCCCAACCTCCCCGCTAGGAGGGTTTGGTTATATTTGGGTTTTGTGTGTCGAGAACCCTCCCAACCCCCCGCTAGGAGTTAGGTTAGATTTGGTTAGGTTAGGTTAGGTTAGGTTAGGTTAGATTTTGTTAGGTTAGGATAGGTTAGATTTTGTTAGGTTAGGTTAGGTTAGGTTAGGTTAGATTTTGTTAGGTTAGGATAGGTTAGATTTGGGTTTGGTTAGGTTAGGTTATCGGGGGGTCAAGCCCTGCTAGGGTAGCTTTAATTTGATTAGGTTAGGTTTATTTTGATTAGCAATTTTCTCTAGACATAAGGAAATTACCCTAGATCTAGGGGAAATTTTTCCCCCTACACAACTCTTTAATTACGTGTTTCCGACGCATAATTGTTCCCACCCGAAAACCCCGCATTCCCACAGGTCCCCCAAAATTGTTTGGGGGAAATGGGCGAGTATGGTCCCAAAAACTAGAAATTTACCGTCATTTGCCCAAGGTGGTTCATTCCATTTCTGCTAGAGGAAGATATGTGACTCCATGACTCCGTGACATGGATGTGTGGGCGAAATTGACTTTAGAGTGGGCGAATTGACTCTTACATGTGGGCGAATTGACTCTACATGAGGGCGAAATGTCTTGTGGGCGAATTGACGTGTGGGCGAAATGACCGGTAACCGTGGTAGACTCAAGAGTATGCATTGGCTCGTCAAGTAACCCCTTAAACCATGATGTACCACTACTTATTATGAGAAAGACAACAAAAGGAACTCAATTAATAAGGTATTTTATTCAATCATAACCATGAATATGTACAACCTACAAAGGGAAACCTACGACGATGAAAAAAAATTCGAGTTGGTTTCGGTCGAAATTGATATTCCAGGTGCTATATTTCCGTGCTCCCCTGACAAAAATAGAGAAGGGCCTGAGGTGATGATTGATGTGCAAGGCTTCTAAACCAGGAAAACAGTCACAGCAGAGTCTCATTAAGAAGTAAGCAAGTGGTAGGGACACATTACGTACCTACCAGTTGCCCTTACCTTTTGACGAGGCTCTGTTATGACTCTGTTTTCTTAGTTTAGAAACCCCTGCACATCAGCCTTACCTAGGTCTTCTCTATAGTGTTGTCAGCGAGAACAGAGCACAGTAATATAGCACCTGGAATATCAATTTCGCGCAAAATAACTCTAAATTCTTCCATCGCCGTAGTTTCCCTTCGTAGGTCCACCCGCGGCGACCCCGCCTTATCCCCACAATGCACCCATGTAACAAACCGTGACGTAGTTATGTCTGGGGCCCATTGTTGGAATGGACTCAGTAGACAGGTAGTTTGGGGAGCTTTAAAAGGAGGCTAGATCAAGTTCATGGGTGGGGACAGTGGCGTAGGTAAGGGGGGGGGGGTCTGTTTGAAATGCCCCCCGGGCCCCCAAGAGAGGGGGGGTCCCAAATGCATCACTCAATCAGTGCTGCGTTGACGGTACAAGGGAAAAAATTGCACCTCCCACTCACTCCATTCCCAAGGCACATTTCTAAGGTAGACCCAAAGGGTTATTATCATATAGTATATATAAAAATTTAATGTCACAAATGTGTTTTTAAGTTGTCTTAACATTAGCAAATGATTTAAGTATTGTATAAAGGGCCTCCATGAAATATGTTTGTTTACAAAAGCCCCCCCTGTTGGGGGGCTTACAGCCCCGCCCCGAAACCCCCAGCTCGTTGGGCTCGCTTCGCTCGCATCCCCCCCCCCCCCCCCCCCAACACCTGCAAAATTTAGAGGGGCCCCTCCAGGAATTAAGCCCCCCGGGCCCCCAAATGTCTAGCTACGCCCCTGGGTGGGGATGAGAAGTGAATGTAAAGTAACATTTGCTTCCTTATGTTCTTATTTTCTTATGTTATTATAACATCACGACGACAGAAGGGAATATTATTGTGATTGCATCCAGGTTGGTGGATGTAGGTGGTGTTAGGTAACATGAACTACCACGTGTAGGTCTCACGGCCTCCTGTACTTCCTTATTTTCTTGTTTTATGTAATATTAGAAAAGTGAGAGTGAAGGCCGTCAAGGCACAAGTTTACGGCGTTATAATGTTATTGGGTTTTTCATAAAAATGCGTAGTTTGTATGACTATTAGATGGGCCGTGAACGACTTTTAAGGGATCATGTAGTGTATAAGGAATAAAATTAAACAATGGCAGCCTCTGGATCAAGATCGACGAGTGAAAAGAAAAACTGGCCGCAGCAGACGACACTGGGCCGGGGGTTTGGTGGGGTCCGTGGTGCAACTCATCATTTGTCGATATAATTGTTGTGTTTTGGTTTACAGCGCGTTTTGCTGAATGAAACTAAAATGTTAAAAGATTTGTAAATCAAGTTATCGTAGTGTAGTTTTTGGGCGAAGGCAGTGTTGGAGTGTGTTGCAGCGTTGTGTTGTTGGCACTGTGTGGAGGCAACACCAGGCATCCCCCTCCCCCCCAGTAGGTGCCAGCCCTCAACACTGGTGCCACAACCTCCACAAATATACCACCCTGTGCCCTGAAATATAGTAGTACCGTGTTTGTGAAGGAGAGCGTAGCATAAAAAATAGCCGTTTCCGTGCCTGCAGTGTATATCGTCAAGTTATTCGTCCGTGAGTGGAAGCAAGTGAGTCACTTTATATCTTTGCCGTACCGTAGTTTAAGAAGTATATGTCAGTAGTCAATATTGTCACCCTTGTTACTATTCTTGAATTTTCAGTTATACTCAATATTGCGGCTGTCGTAAGTACCATATTTTCTTATGAATGACTACGTTATGGAATTTGTTTACTTTATCAGTGATCACCTCAGCATCTGGGTACCTGGAATAGTCGTCGATAGGAATTCTCGCCGACGTCCCGGGAAGTGTTCCAATTTTCGCGTCGGCGAGTGTTTTATTTTTCGGCGGACAGTTTCCAGTTCTTGATCTTGATACTTTTACCCGTGTTTCTACATGCAGGAATTAATTTGTACCAGTAATAGCTTCAACAGTTAAGTAAGTTATTGTCTTATGTGGTTAGGTTATGTCGGATAATGAATCAATGTTCAGGTTGGTTAGTGAACGACCTCTACTGAACTGTCTGAAATTATAATGATATATAAATGCCACTTAAGTAAAAAAGAAATAATAACTCCCGATACTTTTTTTTTAACCGTGTGTATAGTATATGTATTGAGTGTCAGGTATGAGGGTGATGGCTGTTGGTTACGTGACCAGAAGGCAGGGTGGTGGTATCCAAGGGCGCTTCGAGAGCTTGAAGCGACCTTGGGTGGTAAGGTAGCTGGGAACCCTTTAGCCAGTTCCAGCGCGTATCGAACCACCGCGTAAAAATAGATAGCGTAGGGTTTTGGGCGAAGTAGTCATGCTGGTGGCGGTGGCGCAGTGGTAATACGCTCGCCCTCACCAACAACACAGCCTGGGTTTCCGATTCCCGTGTCGTCCACTATACCCCTGGGCAAGGTATCTTTACGGTTGCCTGTTCATATATTACTATGTAAAAGTTTCATATATCACATCATAATTTGATTAGCCTGCATTTTTTTATGAAACATTTTATTTCAAGTTGACTGATGAAATTGCCCATATGTTACGTGCTTGCAATCGATATAGGAAATGCATGATTAGTATAGTCCTTATAATGAATTCCTTACACTTATACATAAGTGAGGGAGGGAGTCGGGGCTCGGAGACGGAGGTGCTGTACCATTAATAAAGGAGTCGAAATCGAGGTTCTATGTAATGACTTCAATAGCCGTGGCGGCCCCCCCCTTTGGGCACTCAACCCACTCCTCCCTATATGTGGTGCTCGCGCCAGCAATATAGCTCACTGTTCTCCAGGGGCGTATCTAGGAAAGCAGGCAAGCACTGGAATTGCGCCCCTGGTTTGTGGGGGTGGGGGTGAGCGCAGCGAGCCTCTGCTGCTGGGGGGTCCGAGAAAATGTTCGAAATATGAGCCATTCTAGGAATTTTGAAGCCACTTCAAACTCTATTTACGTAATTTATTTGTTTTGGGCGCCCCCCTTTTGATTAAGAAAATGTTCGAATATGAGCTATATATAGGAGCATTTTGAAGCCACATTCAAAACTATATTTTGGTAATTAATTTGATTTGGCGGGGAAGATTTGGCGCCCCCCTTGAGTGGCGCCCAGGGCACGTGCCCTGCCTCCACACCCGGGATACGCCATGATTGTCTGAAGTGATACAAAATATAAACCCTTTTTTTTTTAACAGCTCCCCTGTGAACGCCCCGTATAATTTTCGCCAAGCTCATTTTTGCGCCCCTCCAAGGTCGGCCCCCGGGGCACGTGTCCCCCCTCGACCCCCCCCCCCCTAGTTACGCCACTGCTGTTCTCGCAGCAGTGTCTTGAGCAGCAGTGTATAACTGGCCGGCGTGGCACCCAGGGCTCTGTGGGGGTAACACTGTCTCGTCTGTCCCGCCAGCAAGGATGAGCGAGGACCGCGATGTGGTGACGCCCCTGGAGCCCCTCACGCCCTCCTCCTGCGGCGGAAACTCAACCTCATCCTCTTCAGACTTCACAAGCCGCAAATATTACCGTGATGTGCCCCTACAGGTGAGCGGCGGCATTACCTGTGTGACTGGTTAGCATTGTTTTGGTTGATTATTCCCATAGTATTAGAGGTAGGCTACACATATACCAGTAGTAGCGGCAGAAGCTGCTGTAGTGATATTTAGGCAACAATAGTAATAGTAGTACTAATAGTAGTAGTTAGTGATATCTGTTTGGATGAAACTACCGACCGATAGGGAGGATTAAAGTTTATAATAAATGATAATAATGGTAGTGATAATAGTAATAATGACTATATTATTGATAATAATAAAAATAATTTATAATAAAAATAGTTATTTTTTACCATTATTATTATTATTATCAGTACATCATTATCATCATTATCGTTATCATTATTATAGTTATTATTGGTTTTATAATTGTTGATTAATTCAATACGATTATAATTATTCAACAAAAAAAAATAGAGTAGCCAGCGGTAAGAATTCATGTAACTTCTTTGAATTCCCCGATAGCGTGCCTGGGGTGAAGTATTGTATGAAGTGTTGTGAAGAGAAGTACTGTGTGTTGTTACGATCAAAGGAAAGGTAACCTCCGCCCCACGCACGGTGACTCACGGCAGCAGGAAATAGGAACAATAGGAACAACCTTCGCCTCGTGCTGTCATTCCTCATCACCGGGGGAAGTAAATAAAAAAATCATAATTATGATCAATGTGTCATCAAGTGTGTGTAAAATAAACGTCACTCATCACATTACTCAGAACCTTCCGGGGTGTCAGGGAGAGGGTTTGGTGCCGCCGGTGTGATGGATGACTCAATATTTGCGTCCAAGTGTTAGAATGTCCCCCCCCNAGCCTTGTCCTCTATCTTTTCTATGACACAGGTTTATAGAGACAGCACTCTATGCCTCAGTCTCAGGGTTACACACCCAGGCTGGCTGCCCCACAGAGTAGTACCAGACACGTGAAGTGGCCATTGGGCTCACTAGTCACTACAACCCCAAACGCCACAGCATTCAGTGATAAGTGTACATATTTTATAGACTAAACACATATCTTTATAAAGCTAAAGTTTATTGTGAAAGTAATGAATCTATCTTATTAGAAAAATACTAATAACCATTTTTTTTTCATACTACTGTATCACTATACATATTTCATTGTAATTTTCCATCTTACCCTTGTGATATTTTTCCTCAAATTAGAACATGAATTAGCTAAAACCTCTAATTGTAGAAAATGTTTTAATGTCTGTAATCATTAACCGAACTGTAATACAAAATTCTTATAGTTAGGTGATAGAATTTCTAGTATTTTGTTTTTATACTCTCATCTGGTAGACTCGATAACCTTTCCATATTTAGACATGTTTGTCATGATACATAATTTATTACCGTTGATATTCTGCACGTGATGGATGGCTTTTCTTTAGTTAATCCTTGACATAGCGGAGGATAACTTTCTGCTGGCTGTGCACTTGACGATTGTCCTGCTGCTTATGTTGCCCCATGGTGAATGGTACTGCTTCTTTCTTGATGTGGCAAGTGGGACCACTATAATTGTTTTTTAGACAGTGTATTAGAAATTTTAAATGTGGTTCCTATCTTTGTTTGATAGGAAGGTAGCTCTACAGAGTATGGTAAAGTATAGTTACATATGCATAGACAGTAGCTGCTCCTTTGTCAATGCTTATGTGGTTGTCACGTCACTTGCTACATTGAATCTATGACAAGGGAGCATCCAGTCCTTGAATTCTGGAATATTTTTTAATTGATAAGATCTCAGAACAATTATCTTATATTCATTAAATAGATTTAGCATCCTTCATCAAAGTTACATGTCATCATTCATGATATTAAAGATTTTTTTTCATTTTTTTAAAACCTTTCCCAAACCCGAGGTATGTGATTGTTTTCCGCAGCCTATGAAACTTATACTGGCGGCAACATGCAATGTTACGTTAGTGGGAATAGTTACATATAACAAGCACTCGCTTGTAATTTCATAACCTTTGCTGTGGATTTTCAATACACAAGTTACATTTGTTAATTTTTCTCCATTGGGGTTCTAGTGCCTTGTATAGAGTCATTTTAAGCCATGAGGTGAGGGAATGAGGAGAACAAGAAAAACCCTTGGAAATTAGTAAAGTTGTCAGTTGTCAGAAATATATTTACTTATGGTATGTGATAAGTATACTGGGGTTTCACATAGCTGCTCTGACCCTCAACACAATCTGATTCATCAACAGTGAATTAGTGGAGGCCATTTACACTTTGTACAAATTATTTGTAAACTGCCAGCAAATTAACTCAGTTCATAAATTTAGGCTCCGTAATTCAAGACAGATGCAGCTTAGGGGTTGTCTCTTTTTCGTGCTGTATCCCTTGTTCAAATTTTAGCTGAGAATATGTCTTGGATTTCATGTGGACATTTGTGATATTTCTGCCTGGTAAAGCAGGTCAGTAATCCTGTCTGCCCGTTTATTTGTGCGCTCCCAGAAGAGTAGCAGGTCAACAATCTTGGCCTATTGTACGTGTGGGTTTAGATAGAAAATGGTCCACACTTCACCTCAAAAGGTGATGAACAAGCAGGGAAATTAAGAATATGTTATATAGGGGGCCTATGATCGTAATAAGCTTATATTGTCTCAATGATGGGGAAAACTAATATGATGTAGGCCTACTGATGTTCATGAAAAGTCTGCTGGGATTAACTTTACAAATTGAGACCACTAAAACTCTCAAAATTTTCAAAATAGCATAACCTGCTTACCACCAAGTTTAGTGCTGAAATTAAAGAGCCCATGATTAATTTTGTCCAGTGATACCAAAGAGGAGAAATGTTGGTGTTTACAAAGTGAGCAGCTATTGTAGTATACTTTTATTCCATCTCTTGATGCATCTTGATTTAAGAAAAACACGATCTTAAATGCTACTACTAAATTGTACAGTTATTACTAAGTGCATAAGTAATGTCCATATTTATTTTAGCCGGAATGAATAAAAAAAGAAAATTTACTTATCTTTCACCTGCATACACCTGCTGTATTGAGTTAATAAACCTTAAACACATAGTTGTGCAACGGCCGTGACTGCCACTTGAACACTTCACTCCTCTCTTCTCTCTTCTGCCGTTGTAAGGTTATTCTAAAGGGGGATGCCGAAGGGGGCGCTGCAGCCCTCATGCCTAGGAGTAATAAGGATGAAATCACGGGTCATGGGGTCTATGAACAGGGAACCGATGTATTGCTCCATAGCCCATAGGTGTAGTACTACCAAAGACCCTCTACAATGTTGTAGAGGGTCTTTGGTACTAGTACAAAGACGACTTCGACAGAGTGCTATACTGCCTTGGGCCCACAATGATTTTCCCACATAATGGGAAATAAAATTTATTCCCTGAATTGTGATGCCTGATTGATGATGTTACCTGTCAGAGAGTCTGTGAAAGGATTCTTCTGACGGGATTCATAAGGATAATAGTGGGCACGGCATGCAATGTGGCGCTGTCGGTCCTAACAGGTACGCCCATGGAACATTACATAGTTCCCTGTCCCAGCCTTCCATGAACAGTGACCTCCTGTAGTCATGAGAGCTGCAGCTCCCACTTCGGCGTCCTTCATAATAACAGGAACTACCACGTGTAGGTCTCACAAGTCACAACCTCTTGTAGCTTCCTTATTTTCTTGTTAGAAAGAGCTTCCTTCCTTGTTATAATCAGTGCAAAGAAGAATGACCAAAATGATTCATGAGATGCATAACTTTAGTTATGAGAAGAGATTGAAGCTATTAAATTTACACTCACTCAAGATAAGAGACTTACCTAGAGAAAGGGGCGATCTGATATAAATTTTTTAAGTGGATAAAGGGATAAATAAAATTTAAAGGAGATGTAGGAAAAGTTCTTACGGCGAGTATATCAGGGTAAAACAAGAAGTAACGGATTCAAGCTGGAAAAGCGTAGATTTAAAAAAAATAGGGAAAAACTTTTTCACAAATAGGGTGGTAAATGGACCCTACCCATAACTACGTCACGGTTTGTTTACATCGGTGCATTGTGGGGATAAGGCGGGGTCGCCGCGGGTGGACCTACGAAGGGAAAACTACGGCGATGGAAGAATTTAGAGTTATTTTGCGCGAAATTGATATTCCAGGTGCTATATTACTGTGCTCTGTTCTCGCTGACAACACTATAGAGAAGACCTGAGGTTATGGCTGATGTGCAGAGGCTTCTAAACCAAGAAACAGAGTCATAACAGAGCCTCG
Source organism: Chionoecetes opilio (assembly GCA_016584305.1). NCBI lineage: Eukaryota > Metazoa > Arthropoda > Malacostraca > Decapoda > Majidae > Chionoecetes > Chionoecetes opilio. The sequence continues at coordinate 38,556 of JACEEZ010026202.1, read as the reverse complement.
TCAAAAGGTAAGCAACTGTAGGTACGTAATGTGTCCTACCACTTGCTTACTTCTTAATGAGACTCTGCTGTGACTGTTTTCCTGGTTTAGAAGCCTTTGCACATCAATCATCACCTCAGGTCTTCTCTATGTTGTCAGCGAGCACGGAAATATAGCACCTGGAATATCAAATTCCCGAACCGCAACAACTCGAATTTTTTTCATCGTCGTAGGCTTCTCTTTGTAGGTTGTACATATTCATGGTTATGATTGAATTAAAATACCTTATTAATTGAGTTCCTTTTTTTTGTCTTTCCTCATAAAAGTAGTGGTACTCATGGTTAAGTGTTACTTGACGAGCCAATGCATCTCTTGAGTCTATACCAGGTTACCGGTCATTTCGCCCACACGTCAATTCGCCCACAAGCATTTCGCCCACATTAAGAGTCAATTCCCCAAACATGTAAGAGTCAATTCGCCCACACGATCCATGTCACGGAGTCATGGAGTCACATATCTTCCTCTAGCAGAAATGGAATGACCACCTTGGCGAAATGACGGTAAATTTCTAGTGTTTGACCATACTCGCCCATTTTCCCCCAAAACAAGTTTGGGGACCTGTGGGAATGCGGGTTTTCGGGTGGGGAACAAATTATGCGTCGGAAAAAACGTAATTAAAGAGTTGTGTAGAGGGGTAAATTTCCCTAGATCTAGGGTAATTTCCTTATGTCTAGAGAAATTGCCTACCAAAATAAACCTAACCTAACCAAAATTACCTACCCTAGCAGGGGCTTGACCCACCGATAACCTAGCCTAAGCAAACCTAACCTAACCAAATCAAACCCTAACAAAATCTAACCTAACCTACCCAAATCAAAACTTACCCTAACCAAACCCTAAAAAAATCTAACCAAAACCTCCTAGCGAGGGGGTGGGGGTTCTCGACACACTAAACAAATATAACCTAACCTCCTAGCTCCTAGACTCCATAGTGGGGGCGAAATGACTCCATATGTGGGCGAATTGACCTTTTGGGCGAAATGACTCCTGGTGTGGCGAAATGGCTTTGTGGGCGAATGACCGGGATACCTGTACCAACATCACCAACCTTTGCTTGATTTATCTTATTACACCATCCATAAAAAAGTAGCATAACCACGGTGACATTACCCATCCTTACCTCATGGTACCTGAGGAAAGGGAAATGTTAAGGGATATTTTTCCCTACACAAATCGGGAAAACTCGCTGACGGTAATGGGGTTTGGTTAGATTTTGCTTTGATTTATCTTATTACTCCATCCAAAAACAAGTTGCATAACCATGACATTAAACCCCTCCTTGCCAACCCCCCCAACCTCCCCGCTAGGAGGGTTTGGTTATATTTGTTAGTGTTTTCGAGAAAACCCTCCCAACCCCCCGCTAGGAGTTTTTGGTTAGATTTGGTTAGGGTTTGGTTAGGTTAGGTTAGGTTAGATTTTGTTAGGTTGGATAGGTTAGATTTTGTTAGGTTAGGTTAGGTTAGGTTAGGTTAGAAATTTTTTTAGGTTAGGATAGGTTAGATTTTGGTTAGGTTAGGTTAGGTTATCGGTGGGTCAAGCCCCCTGCTAGGGTAGCTTAATTTTTATTAGGTTAGGTTTATTTTGATTAGCATTTTCTCTAGACATAAGGAAATTACCCTAGATCCCAGGAATTTTACCCCCCTACACAAATCTTTAATTACGTGTTTCCGACGCATAATTTGTTCCCCACCCGAAAACCCCGCATTCCCACAGGTCCCCCAAAATTGTTTGGGGGAAATGGGCGAGTATGGTCAAACCTAGAAATTTTCCGTCATTTCGCCCAAGGTGGTTCATTCCATTTCTGCTAGAGGAAGATATGTGACTCCATGACTCCGTGACATGGATCGTGTGGCGAATTGACTTTAAAAGTGGGCGAATTGACTCTTACATGTGGGCGAATTGACTCTTACATGAGGGCGAAAGTCTTGTGGGCGAATTGACGTGTGGGGGAAATGACCGGTAACCGTGGTAGACTCAGAGTATGCATTGGCTCGTCAAGTAACACTTAAACCATGATGTACCACTACTTATTATGAGGGAAAAACAACAAAAAAACTCAATTAATAAGGTATTTTAATTCAATCATAACCATGAATAGTACAACCTACAAAAAGAAGCCTACGAACGATGAAAAAAATTCGAGTTGTTGCGGTCGAAATTGATATTCCAGGTGCTATATTCCCTGCTCGCTGACAACATAGAGAAGACCTGAGGTGATGATTGATGTGCAAAGGGTTCTAAACCAGGAAAAAAGTCACAGCAGAGTCTCATTAAGAAGTAAGCAAATGGTAGGGACACATTACGTACCTACCATTTGCCTTAAACCTTTTGACGAGGCTCTGTTATGACTCTGTTTTTTTTAGTTTTTGAAACCTCTGCACATCAGCCATTACCCTCAGGTCTTCTCTATAGTGTTTTTCAGCGAGAACAGAGCACAGTAATATAGCACCTGGAATATCAATTTCGCGCAAAATAACTCTAAATTCTTCCATCGCGTAGTTTTCCCTTCGTAGGTCCACCCGCGGCGACCCCGCCTTATCCCCACAATGCACCGATGTAAACAAACCGTGACGTAGTTATGTCTGGGGCCCATTGTTGGAATGGACTCAGTAGACAGGTAGTTTGGGGAGCTTTAAAAGGAGGCTAGAACAGTTCATGGGTGGGGACAGTTGCGTAGGTAAGGGGGGGGGGGTCTGTTTGAAAACGCCCCCCGGCCCCCAAAAGAGGGGGGCTCCCAATGCATCACTCATCAGTGCTGCGTTGACGGTACAAGGGAAAATATTGCACCCCCCACTCACTCCATTCCCAAGGCACATTTCTAAGGTAGACCAAGGATTTTTATCATATAGTAATATAAAATTAATGTCACAAATGTGTTTTTAAGTTGTCTTAACATTAGCAAGTGATTTAAGTATTGTATAAAGGGCCTCCATGAAATATGTTTGTTTACAAAAGCCCCCCATGTTGGGGGGCTTACAGCCCCGCCCGAAACCCCCAGCTCGTTGGGCTCGCTTCGCTCGCATCCCCCCCCCCCCCCCCCCCCCAACACCTGCAAACTTTAGAGGGGGCCCCTCCAGGAATTAAGCCCCCCGGGCCCCCAAATGTCTAGCTACGCCCCTGGGTGGGGATGAGAAGTGAATGTAAAGTAACATTTGCTTCCTTATGTTCTTATTTTCTTATGTTATTATAACATCACGACGACGACAGAAGGGAGAATATTATTGTGATTGCATCCAGGTTGGTGGATGTAGGTGGTGTTTAGGTAACATGAACTACCACGTGTAGGTCTCACGGCCTCCTGTAGCTTCCTTATTTTCTTGTTTTTATGTAATATTAGAAAAGTGAGAGTGAAGGCCGTCAAGGCACAAGTTTACGGCGTTATAATGTTATTGGTTTATCATAAACATGCGTATGTTTGTATGACTATTAAGATGAGGCCGTGAACGACTTTTAAGGATCATGTAGTGTATAAGGAATAAAATTAAACAATGGCAGCCTCTGGATCAGATCGACGAGTGAAAAGAAAACTGGCCGCAGCAGACGACACTGGGCCGGGGTTTGGTGGGGTCCGTGGTGCAACTCATCATTTGTCGATATAATTGTTGTGATTTGGTTTACAGCGCGTTTTGCTGAATGAAACTATATGTTAAAAGACTTGTAAATCAAGTTATCGTATGTGTAGTTGTTGGCGAAGGCAGTGTTGGAGTGTGTTGCAGCGTTGTGTTGTTGGCACTGTGTGGAGGCAACACCAGGCATCCCCCTCCCCCCCAGTAGGTGCCAGCCCTCAACACTGGTGCCACAACCTCCACAAATATACCACCCTGTGCCCTGAAATATGTAGTACCGTGTTTGTGAAGGAGAGCGTAGCAGTAACAAAAGCCGTGCCGTGCCCTGCAGTGTATATCGTCAAGTTATTCGTCCGTGAGTGGAAGCAAGTGAGTCACATTTATATCTTTGCCGTACCGTAGTTTAAGAAGTATATGTCAGTAGTCAATATTGTCACCATTTTACTATTCTTGAATTGCATTTATACTAAAATTTGCGGCGTGTAAGTCCCCTTTTTTTTATAAATTTAACTACGTTATGGAATTTGTTGACTTGATCAGTGATCCCTCAGCTCGGGGGTACCGGAATAGTCGTCGATAGGAATTCTCGCCGACGTCGGAAGTGTTCCAATTTTTTGCGTCGGCGAGTGTTTTATATTTTTTCGGGCGACATTTTCCAGTTCTTGATTTTTATATTTTTACCCGTTTTTTCTACTGCAGGAATTAATAATACCAGAAATAGTTTCAACATTTAATTTAAGTTATGTCTTAGTGGTTGGGTTTATGTCGGATTGAATCAATGTTCTTTTGGTTTAGAAAACGACCTCTACTGAACTGTCTGAAATTATAATGATATATAACCCCTTTAAGTAAAAAAAAAATAAAAACTCCCATACTTTTTTTTAACCGGGTATGTTAGTTTTTATGGTTTTGAGGGTACGGGTTAAACCCCCCAAAGGAGGGGGGGGATGGGCCCTTGAACTTAAACCCCGGGGGAAGGGGGAGGGGTTTGGTTCCAGGCTTCGAAAGCAAAAAAATGAAGCGGGTTTGGGGGGTAGGTTGCGGGGCCCTTTAAAAGCTCGTTCCCAACAACACGCCTATTGATGGCGTATTTGGGCAAGTTCTTTGGGTTTGTGTTCAAATTTTACATGAAAAAGGGTTTCTAACACACAAATTTGATTGCCTGCATTTTTTATGAAACATTTTTATTTCAAGTTGACTGATAAAATTTCCCATTTTTTACGTGTTTTCAATCGATATAGGAAATGCATGATTATAGTCCATAATGAATTTCCTTACACTTATACATAAATGAGGGAGGGAGTCGGGGCTCGGGGGACGGAGGTGCTGTACCATTATAAAGGGTCGTAATCGAAGGGTTTATGTAATGCTTCATAGCCTGGCGCCGCCCCCTTTTTGGGCCTACAACATCCTCCCTATATGTGGTGCTCGCGCCCGCAATTAGCTCACTTTTCCAGGGGGGTTCTAGGGGAAAGCAGGGCAACCTGGAATTGGCCCCCGGTTGTGGGGGGGGGGTGAGCGCACGAGCCCCTCGCTGGGGGGTCCAAAAATGTTCGAAATATGAGCCATTCTAGGCTTTTGAAGCCCATTTTAAAACTCTATTTACGTAATTTATTTTATTTGGCGCCCCCTTTTGATTAAGAAAAAAGTTCGAAATATGGGCTAAAAGGAGCATTTTGAAGCCACATTCAAAAATATATTTTGGTAATTAATTTGATTTTGGGGGAGGAAAATTTGGCCCCCCCTTGAGTGGCGCCCCGGGGACGTCCCCCCCTCCCCAAACCCCGGGTAAAACCCCCTGATTGTCTGTAGTGATAAAAATATTAAAAATTTTTTTTTTTCACACTCCCCTTTAAAGCCCCGTATAATTTTTTCGCCAAGCTCATTTTTTTCGCCCCCCCCAAGGTCGGCGCCGGGGGACGTGTCCCCCCTCGGGGCCCCCCCCCCCTAGTTTTCGCCCTGCTGTTCTCGCAGCAGTGTCTTTAGCGCAGTGTATAACGTGCCGGCGTGGCACCCAGGGCCCCGTGGGGGGGGTAACACTGTCTCGCGTCCCGCCCAAGGATGAGCGAGGGGCCGCGATTGGGGACGCCCCTGGAGCCCCCACGCCCTCCTCCTCGGGGGATCCCCAAACCTCATCCTCCCAGACTTCAAAGCCGCAAATATTACCGTTAGTGCCCCACAGGTGAGCGGCGGCTTACCTGTGTGATGGTTCATTGTTTTGGGGGTTTATTATTCCCATAGTTTAAGGGAGGCTACACATATACCAGTAGTAGCGGCAGAAGCGCTTGTGAATTTAGCAACAATATAATAGTATACTAATAGTATAGTAGTGATATCTGTTTGATAAACTACCCACCGATAGGGAGGATTAAAGTTTATAATAAATGATAATAATGGTAGTGTTAAATAGTAATAATGACTATATTATTGATAATAATAATAATAATTTATAATAATAATAGTTTATTTTTTACCATTATTATTATTATTATAAAGTACTATAAATTATCATCATTACGTTTCATTATTATAGTTATTATTGGTTTTATAATTGTTGATTAATTCAATACAGTTTATAATTATTCAAAAAAAAAAAATAGAGAAACCCCAGCGGTAAGAATTCATGTAACTTCTTTGAATTCCCCGATAGCGTGCCTGCGTGAAGAATTTATGAAGTGTTGTGAAGAGAAGTACGGGGTGTGTTGTTACGATCAATGGAAGGAAACCTCCGCCCCACGCACAGTGACTCACGGCAGCAGGAAATAGGAACAATAGGAAAAACCTTCTGCCTCGTGCTGTCATTCCTCATCACCGGGGAAGTAAAAAAATAAATCATAATTATGATCAATGTGTCATCAATGTGTGTAAAGTACGTCACTCATCACATTACTCAGAACCTTCCGAGGGGGGTCGGGGGAGAGGGTTGGTGCCGCCCGCGTCGTGATGGATGACTTCAATATTTGCGTCCAAGTGTTAGAATGTCCCCCCCCCCCCACACACACACACCCACCCACCCCCCCCACCCACCCACCCCCCCACCCCACCCATCCACCCACCCACCACCCACCCACCCACCCACCACACAACACACACACATTGCTACCCAGGAAAGTTATGAAATTTAAGTAGGATATTATATTTCCTCGTTCCCCGGGTCTTCTATTTTTTTCTATCTTTGAAAAAAATAAAAAGAGGCTGATAGTACTAGTATGAAAATGGAAAAGTAGTTTAAGTTTTCATAATTCTAATTCTTTAGTTATGATGACTTGGTTGTTTGAGGGGGAAAGAAAGAGTGTGTAAGGAAGATAAAAAATTAGCATTCGAGCTACTTCCTAAAATCACACGAGAGGTTTTGTTTTGCCAGACATTCCTGCTGGACGTGTTATGTGACTGCCTGAATTAACTAGGGCCTAGGCATACGTACAACATACACACATACATACATATTTGTAGTGGAGGAAGCTACCGAACCTGTTCCCGGGTAGGGGTTCCCAGAGGGGCAGAACACACACAAAACACACAACACACACACACACAACACCACAAAACACACACACACACACACACACAAAACACATAGGGACATAGGAACTCCGTAGTGTAAGTTTAGCATGCTTGACCAACCGAGAAGTCCCGGGTTCGATCCCGGGCGGAGCGAAGACAGACGGGCGGTCTTCTTAAAACCCGAGCCCCTGTCCACCCAGCAGTGAATGGGTACCGGGTGTTAGCCGGGGGTTTGTGACCTGCCTCCCGGGGTGCTGGCTTCGGCCAACACAAAGCACTAAGGATGAATGATAAAAATGTTGATATGGAGACGGGGCCCATACGAGCGTCGCTCAGGCCCTGTAAAATACAACTAGATGAATACATACAAATACAAAACAACACACACACACACACACCACACCCCCACACACACACCCCACCAAAACATATAAGCCTACCCCAAGTATTGGTTTGCAAACAGACAAAATTTACAAACAAAGAGGAAACGACAGAAAGAGAGGCAAAGGGGACAGAGACATGCCCCCAAACAAAGAGAGAGAGGGGAAAGACAAACTCATAAAAAAGACAGACAAACACGGGGCAGACTTTGAAAAATCGACATACAAATAGACAGCTACTTAAAACAGACACAGAGAGATAGACAGAAAATATAATATAAAAAAAAATACACTAGAAAAGAAAAATTTTAAAAGTTAGCAATATGGGTAGGCAGACAGAACAAAGACATAGACAGAAGAAAGGCTCCCAGAAAAACCAAAACAGATAAAAGATAAAAAAAAGGGATAGAAGTTGAAAGAGAGATAAAAAGATAGACAAAAATAATAAAAAAAAAAACTACTATTGGATAAAACCTAATATAAAAAAAGCACATATGTACGTACGTACATGACGGATTAAAAACCACTGAGCTCATTATAACGTTCTATAGAGCTCAGTGATTAAGACCCAAACGTGCAAGGGAAATAGTTCACATTTCCCATAGAGAGCGTGACTATACTATTTTATAAATGATAGAAAAAATATATAAAAAATAATGATAAAATAGCATTAGAGGGTTAATAATATGAATAGCATTAGAGAGGTGATAATAATGATAAAATAGCAAGCGAGGGGGTGATAATAATGATAAATAGCTTTTTTTTTTAAGTGGAAAAGGGGAGAGAGAGGAGGAGAGGAAAGAGAGAGATGAAGGAGAGAGAGAGGACTTTTGTGTATAAAGAGGGTTGGGGTGAATCGTCAGTTTGAGAGAAAGGCGGTAAAGGGAAGGGGGAAATGAGGGGGGGGGTCGGGTGTGGGGAAAGGGGGGGAGGATGGGTGGGGGAGGGGCCAGAAGAGGTTGGGGGGAGCGGGGAGGGGGGTGTGGGGGGGGGAGGAGGAGGACGGGTTTTTTGGGAGGGGGGGGTTGAAAATGTTTCTTCTGGTTTGCGCGGCACAGGGGCTTGGGCAACGGAGGGCCCCGGCGACGACCCGGGGGCGCCGCCCACCTTCAGGGGAAACCCCGACCCGGGGCACCCCTAGCACAACCCCCGGGCCTGGGATCGTGCTAGGGTGTCGCAATCGGAGCTCCCCTGAAAGGGGGGCGCCGGTGTCGTAGCCGAGGGGGTCCCCTCCAAAAAAACGTGCCCGCAGAACCAAGGGGAGACATTGCGGAAACTTTCTAATCGCAGAAATTTTGAAGGTGAAATAATGATGAAAAACTTTTATGAGAGGGGATGATAATAAAGGAAAAAAAATACCCACCCTCAAAAAAGGGGGGTCCCCGTAGGCGCCTTTTTGACCCCTTTAGTCTTGTTGGGGGGTGGCGGAGTGAGAAGCTGGCCCGCGAAGCCGAGACGAGGCAAAAACCGGGGGAAAAATACAAACCTCTATATAAATCCCCCTGGGGACAAACCTATACGTAATTTAAAAACACGAAATCGTGGCTTTATCGTGTGTGGGTTGTTAGCAGTGCTTCTTTTTTTTCTATATCCCGAATTAGTTTTTGAGGGATGGGCTGATTTTGTTTTGCTTTGGTTTCTTTCCATTTATCTTACCCCCCCCCTCCCCCAAGCAAGGTCGGTTTATTACAAAATATTCCTTCCCGAATCATTTTTTTTGGTTACTATATTTTATAAAATTTTTTGTTGTTGTTTATTCTTGCACCCTGTACGTGGGTTTATATTATTTTTTTTTTAGAAGTCTCTCTTCTTCCCCTCTCTCTCCCCTCTTTTCCCCTCTCTCCTCCTTTTCTCTCTCTTCCCCTCCCTCTTTCCTCCCCCTCTCTCTGGCCATTCCCCCCCTTTTGGGATTAAATCTCTCTTTTTCTCTCTCTCGGGGACATTCCCCCCTTTTTGGCATTAAATCTCTCTCTCTCTTCTCTCTCTCTCTCTCTCTCCTCTCCTCCTCTCATCTCTCTCTCTCTCTCTCTCCTCTCTCTCTCTCCTCTCTCTCTCTCTCTCTCTCTCTCTCTCTCTTTCCACGCTTTCCATTGATATATTTCTTTTTCTGATAAATGAATTAGAACCATGCATAAATTAGCGTTAACTAAATAAATAACATCATCAATCGGGTAATTTTCCCGATTGATGATGTTATTTATTCACTTATATATTTCGTTTTCTGATAAATGAATTAGTACCATGCATAAATCATCGTTAACTAAATAAATAACATCATCAATCGGGAAAATTACCCGATTGATTATTTTATTTATTTAGTTAACGCTAATTTATGCATGGTTCTAATTCATTTATCAGAAAAAGAAATATATCAATGGAAAGCTAATAAAATTGCGCTTCTATTGATATGTTTCATGGTAAATGTTGACTCGCAAAGTTTTATATGGCGAAGAGTTGAAGTGAATAATAAGTTCATGCATATTTCTTCAGTCTCGTAATGGCATTTCTTTAGCGTGTTTTACTGTTTTTTATTTGATAATATTATAGAACAAACATTTACGAAGATAACATTTATAAATAGCATTTATAAATTACTGTATAATATACGTAGCCGACAGAGCGAGGGAGAGGACGGAGCGGGTGAGATGACCGAGGCTGATGACGTCACGAGGCTGTGACGTCACGTCGCTCAGGCCTTGTATATAGAAGGCCGTGACCAAACCCCCGAATGCTTCTTTTCACTTTCCATTCCCCCCTCTCCTCCTCTCCTCTTTCCTGCCCTTCCCTTTTCCTGTCTATTCTTCTTTTTATTATATTTTTCATTCTACGTATTTCATGTCGTCCTCATCCTATTTTTATTTCAGTCCTATTTTTATCTTTTGTTGTTGGTTTTGTTTTCTTTTTATCTGAGTTTCACAAAGATCGTGAATTAATGGGTTTTTTTTTCTTTTCTCTCTCTCCTCTCTCTCCTCTCCCCTCTCTCTCTCCTCATCTCTCCTCTCTCTCTCTTCCTCTCTCTCTTCTCCTCTCTCTCTCTTCTCTCTCTCTCTCTCTCCTCTCCTCTCTTTTCTCTCTTTTCTCTCTCCCCCTCTCTCTCTTCTCTCTCTCTCTCTCTCTCTCTCTCCCCAGATGGTATGTATGTATGTTCTCTAGGGTGGTCCACCAAAAATATGTTTCAACTTTTATTCCTCCACAAGGTTATTTTTTGTCCATTACCCATAGGTTACAAGCCTATGAAATTTCATGGCGATAAAACTTAATTTAGAGGTCGACCCATCATCTCGCTTTCTATCATAGGATTTAACCCGGAAAATATCCATACCCGAATTGGAGCACTTCCCGACATCACAGACCCAAATGGTGTTGATTTCTGAATTCTCCGGGGTTGGTAACCCCATAGACACATTTTATCAACTAAAACTGATATACAGCTGTCTGAATGCTGATTTTCATTTTTGGTTTTCATACCGTAAATTAGGGTAGGCCATACCCTAGTTAAGGGTACTTCTAATAGAGATAGAACAAAATGGTTTGCATTTTTGAACTCAGAAGGGTTCGATTTACACATAGAAATGCTTTCATATTTCATTTATTTACTAAAACCTGCAAATATGACAGAATATTTCAATTTCTCTATTTTCCTATAGAAAACGATTTTTTTGTGGCAATATTTTGTGAATTGTCAATAAATCAGTGTCGATGAAACCACTTCTATGTGTAAATCGACCCTTCTGAGTTAAAAAATGCGAACCATTTTGCTTTATCTCTACTAGAAGTACCCTAACCAGGGTATGGCCTACCTCTAAAATTTACTGTGAAACCAAATAATTAAATTCAGCATTCAGACAGCTGTATATCAGTTTTTAGTTGATAAAATGTGGTCTATGGGGATATCAACCCCGGAGAATTCAGAAATCAACACCATTTGGGTCTGTGATGTCGGGAAGTGCTCCAATTCGGGTATGTGATATTTTCCGGGTTAAATCCTATGATAGAAAGCGAGATGATGGGTCGACCTCTAAATATCATTGTATCGCGATGAAATTTTGCACACAAGGAGAGGAATGCAACACGAAAAAAAGCAGCGTGTGGAGAAAGGACCAGTGCACTTTGAAATTTTACCCCCTCTTCTTGGACTACCCTAAATTGTACTCACTACGTATATGTTAAGAAACTTTTTGAGCTGAGACGGAGGAAGCCAAATTGATGATGATCCGCCTCGTCAACCGGGCTCGTCCTTGCCTCATTCACGTCGCATTAACCGCCGTGGTTGCGCCATAACGCCACTATAAAGGCTTGACAGGTTGTGGTCTAGTCACGTCTCATGATTTGGTAGCAGGAATTTGGTAGAGTTTTTTCCCACTTGTGTGTTACGTAATATTCTGTCTGAGGTGTGACAAGGGACATGCTTCCGTCACGTCCGTTTTTTGTAATTTCTGTATTATTCGTCATTGATGTTGAAACGATTGGACAAGAGTGGAAGAATATAGCGTGTAGACCATGGAATGTTATTTTTTATTATTTTTTAAGGGATCCAATTCGATAAAACATTCCCCTTAGACATACGAAATAAGGAAGCTACAAAGGCCGTGATACCTACACTAGGTAGTTCCTGTTACTTAACACTACCTACATCCACCTTTCATCCCCATCCATGGGATGCTTTATCTAGCCTCTTTTTAAAGCTCCCGAACCTCCTTTTAAAGCTCTCAACCTCCTTTTTAAAGCTCTCAACCTCCTTTTAAAGCTCCCAAACAAACAGACCAAGAGAGAGAGAGAGAGAAAAGTCACCTAACTACTATATACTTAACATAACTAAATCACGAAAATACGGGTATAATATAAAAATTCACATCTACAAAACAAGGTAATAATATACTGTAGCATAGTTAATGTCATATTATTTGGAACTAATTGTTGTTATAATGAGTATTGTTGAATTAGTGAGAGCCGCTAAGGGAGTGGTCGCTTAGAGAGTCGCCTGGGGTCGGTGGGCGCGCAATAAATACCGGTGGTCTGGTAGTTACTTTGGTCTGGACAGCGAAAGTCACCTTCTATGGACTCTGGCTGGCTGGGTGTGGTGTTAATACAGTGGGGGTCGGTCAGGTGACGCCCCTATACTATACTCTGGTTTTTTTTTACGAGGCAAAAAATCCTGACCCCTTGCTGCTTACTGACTGATATTTGATGCTGGGTTTTTTTAAAGAGGCGAAAAATCCTGACCCCTTGCTGCTTACCGACTGATATTTGATGCCAGGAGAAGGGAGCACTAAGCTTCTTCTAAATTTCAGCTGTATTTTATCAGAGTTAACCATATTATCAGGTAAACATTGGCATAATTTGAAGCATAAGACCTTAAGATAGAATGGGATTTTCGCCTCGTTAAAAAATTAGACTATATAGTCCATGGAATCCAGAGTGACGGGGTGGGGGGGGGGTCAGGCCACTCTCCTATAATATATTTAGTCCCAATACGAACCTAGGATTTTGTGCGTTCCATTATTTTAAGTGTGTAACGAAGGAAATGGTAAAGAAACATCCACGAAGCACAGAGTATAGAGAGGTGATTGGGAACGCACTCAGGCTTGTTAGCGGTAATAACCGCTAGTGTGTGACCCTGGCGTGTGGTTGGCGGGGTGTGTGTGTGTGTGTGGTGGCGTGAGGTTTATCAGGTGCGCGTAGGTGTGGGGGCAGGCAGGTGGCAGGGCTGATAAACCTGAATATGCTTGTTTGAGGTATTAAAAGCAATTGTCGTTGTTTTTATGATAACGTAATATCTAATCGTTATTCCTGTTGGTTTTTTTTAGTTGTACAGCGCTATCCGGTGAACTTGTTTTAGTGTAATATCTTATAACGGTTTGAATGTGGCCACCAACTGATAACGTGATATTGCAACCATTCTTGATTGATAGATAAATGCAAAAATGTTTCGAGTAAGCGCTACTCACCTAACTTATACATATGAAACAATGAATAGACAAATAGAAATAAAGTAAGTAAATACTAAATAGATAGATACATTATATATATGCACAGTAACACACACACACACACACACACACACACACACACACACACACACACCAGTGTTGTAGGTCTCGAGACTGGTCTCGAGACCGGTCTCGAGACCAGTTTGATGTGGTCTTGGTCTTGGTCTTGGTCTCGTTTGATGTGGTCTTGGTCTTGGTCTCGTTTGATGTGGTCTTGGTCTTGATCTTGGTCTCGAAGCTTCTGGTCTCGGAGTTTGGCTCGAGACCAGGTCGAGACCAGGATTAAAAAGTGCATCGCGACTTGGGGAAGGTTGGAATTTATTGTCATACACGGAGAAAAATCATGGCTGTTTCGATTCACGGCGTGCTATACAGCGTTGCACTGTCTATATATACTGCCTGACTAGCTTTACGGTGATGATGCATGAGCTGAACCTTGCGAGCGCTGATAGAGTGCGTGCGAGTCGAGAGAACATGCATGACGTGGCCATTCACGCAGTGATAATCTCCGTTTGCACGCACGCATGTTTGCAGCTCTGTTCACCTCCGTGTACTTCATATATGTGTAGGCCTATGCAATCCCCTCACCCTTGGTACACGCACACCACAGGTTTAGCTAGCTCGCTTGGAAAACGTAACCACACAAATTGCTATTTTCCTATGTTTGTTTCTTCATACCAACGAAGCAATGAAAGCAGAAATATTTGACCTAGATGCTCAGTTGTTTACATATATTAAATTTTGTAAATATATTTCCTCCCTTATACGTTACCCTTACCCCCCTTCTACCAGAGCTCGTTAGTCGTTACATCGAGCACATCTGGCAGCAGGGTTGTCAGGTGCACAAACCACAAAATATACTTTTGGCATTCACTTTACTTTTTTGGCATTTTCAATTTTTCATCAGAAGAAAATGAAATTCAATTGGCGAATATTTCTGGCAAATTCCAAAATTTGTTGAGTAATTTCTGGCAATAAATACAACAATTGGCAGGACCTGGCAACTCTGTCTGGCAGTGACATATAGGACGTCGGGCAGTGAGGTGTAGGCTACTGAACTAGTCTCGCTTAGTTTCCGTTCGCACACCAGAATGAGTAATCATGTCGGCATCTTCAGCAGTTATCAAATTTGCGTTCAAGGACCACAAGTAGTTTTTTTTATAAGAAACACGGAAACCAGAAGCACACAGCAGTTTGTACTTTCTGCAAGCAAAGCATCACGGACAAGGCTGGCACGACGTCATTTTTAATTTGGCATTTTTAATTATTTTTGCATTTGATACCTGAGACTATATGGAAAATTTAATTAGGCCCGTTATATTCAAAGGTACATTATGAGAGAAAAAAATAAAACCCATTCCTAACAAACAGGACAGGACAATACAATTTAGTATTTACGCAGTACGGACCAAAAACATGCAGATAATAGTCATATTTATAAAAAATATTTTCATATGCCTGTTCTTGGTCTTGGTCTGTTTCGGAGGGTCTGGTCTTGGTCTTGGTCTCGTAGGGCTGGTCTTGGTCTCGGAAGGTCTGGTCTTGGTCTTGGTCTCGAAGGGTCTGGTCTTGGTCTTGGTCTCAGAGGGTCTGGTCTTGACTACAACACTGACACACACACACACACACAACACACACACACACACACACACACACACACACACACACACACACCACATATTTGGGGCTTTGGGAATGTTTACACAGTTGATATATACAATCATACATGCATCTAAAATCACTTACACTGGAGGAAAAGAGAAAAAAATATCATGCAATAAATAGCTAGATGATGCAAGGGTACAGAATAATTATGTGTGTCCTGCCCATTACAGGAAGTAAAGATTATATATTACAGGAAACTGATGGAAACATTGCTTTATAACATGCAGATAATCCTTGATGTAGTATATAGAAGATGTAGTAAGTAAGTAGGATATAGTAGATGTAGTATGGAGAATGAGGAGAAGGTGGAGGGGGAGAGGTGATAGAGGAGAGGAGGTGAAGGTAGAGGAAGAGGAAGTAGAAAAGGAGGGGTGGAAGAAGAGAGGAGATGGAGGTAAGGTGGATAAGGAAGAAGTGGGAGAAGAGGGGAGGTGAAAGAAAGTAGGAGATGGAGGTGAAGGAAGAGGAGGAAGAAGAGAGGAGATGGAGGCAAGGGTGGAGGAAGAGGAGGAGGAAGAAGAAAGAAGAGGAGGAGGAGGGAGGAGGGTGTTGTCATTAAGGCCAGTATAACGTCCTTAACCTTGAAGGGATTTGGAGCAGAACACACAAAAAATAATACACAAACAAAAATTCATCCACAGAACGTAAAGGGGTTGTTGGAAAGAAACACTTCAAGTTTTTGTTAATTAAGACAAACACACCATCCTGTCTAGACTGGTATAGTAGTGGTTGTGTTTTTTCTTATCATGTAGGGGCTGACGGGCTATCCCATCATGGTCCACGACGTAAGTTTTTTCGTTTATAATGACTCACTTTCCTGTATCTCGGCAATATAAATGACTTGCAGAAGAAAACTGTAGTATATCTTGTAATATCTGGGGGGATTTTCTTAATCCGGAGGCTATTACTCGT
>JACEEZ010026202.1:12500-17500 GCA_016584305.1 Chionoecetes opilio | reverse complement strand
AAATTCCTCACCAAAAAAACAGAAACACGTATTATTCCAGTTAACAAAATATTGAGTCTGGGGAAGTACAGACAACCCCTTCCCCTTCCCCTTCCCCTTCCCCTTCCCCTTCCCCTTCCCCTTCCCCTTCCCCCTCCCCATCAGTAAGGCCTTTGTTTTGATTGGCTCCAGGCTAGTCTTTGAAGCCCCCCCCCAATCCCTCCCCCTCTTCCCCTCTCTTCCCCTCTCCCCCCACTTTCATCCTCCTAAAAGCCCCCTCTTCCCCTTATCCTGTACCCCCTCTCCCCTCCTCCCCCCCTCCTCCTCCTCCTCCTCCTCCTCCTCCTCCTCCTCCTCCTCCTCCTCCTCCTCCTCCTCCTCTCCTCCTACTCCTCCTACTCCAATACTCTCTCCATCACTCATTCTATTCTTCCTCCTCCTATTTCCCTCCTATTTCTTCCTCCTTCTCTCTCCCTCCTCCTTCTCCCTCCCTCCTTTTCCTTCCCCATCACTCTTCCTATTTCTTCCTTCTTCTATCCCCCCCTTAGTTCTTCCTCCTTCTCCCTCCCTCCTATTCTTCCTCCATCACTCTCCTATTCTTCCTTTCTTCTACCCCCCCCTATTCCCTTTTCCTTTTAATCCCTATTTATTCCCTATTGTCTTTATCCCCATGTTTATTCCCTTCTTCCTTCCTCCCTTCCTTCCTTCCTTCCTTCTCTTTCCCCATGTTTATTCCTATCTATCTTACCCTCTTTCTTCTTCTTTCTATTTCCTCTTTTCCTTCTTTCCTTCCTCTCTCTCCTCCTTCTCTCCACTTTCCCCTCCTCCCTCTCCTCTCTTTCCACTTTCCCCTCCCCCTCCCTTCTTCTCTCTCCACTTTCCTCTCCTTCCTCTCTTTTCTCTCCACTTCCCTCCTTCCTCTCCTCTCTCCCACTTCCCTCCTCTCCTCTCTTCTCTCTCACTTTCCCTCCTTCCTCTCCTCTCTCTCCACTTTCCCCTCCTCTCCTCTCCTCTCTCTCCACTTTCCCCTCCTCTCCTTTCCTCTCTTTCCACTTTCTCCTCTCCTCTCTTCTCTTCCTCTCTCTCCTCCCTCTCTCTTCCACTTTCCTCTCTCTCCTCTCCTCTCTCTCCACTTTCCTCTCCTCTCCTTTCCTCTCTCTCCTTCCTCTCTTTCTCTATATACCCCTTACTCTAACCTCGTGTTAAAAAAAGACGAGAAAAGTAAGAAAAGTAAAAAAATGAAACAAATCTTACTCCTGTTAAAGAAAATAAAGATAAAAAGAGTAGGAATAGTTAAGAAAAAGAAAAAGGGAAAAAAGTCAAAGAAAAGTAAAAAAATAAAGAAAATAATAGAGTAAGAAAAGTAAAGAAAAAGTTAAAGTAAAAAAAGTAAAAGAAGTAAAAGTAAAAAAAAAAATAATAATAAATAAAAAAGTAAGAAAATTCAAGAAAAAGAAAAAGTAAAATAAGTAAAAGAAAAGTAAAAAAAATAAAGAAAAAAAAGAGTAAGAATAGTAAAGTAAAAAAAAAAAAGTGTAAAAAGTAAAAGAAAAGTAAAAAAAAGTAAAGAAATAAAAAAAGTAAGAAAATTCAAGCAAAAGAAAAAGTAAAACAAATAAAAGAAAAGTAAAAAAAAGTAAAGAAATAAAAAGAATAAGAAAATCCAAGAAAAAGAAAAAGTAAAAGAAGTAAAAGAAAAGTAAAAAAAAAAGTAAAGAAAAAATAGCGAGTAAATAAAATAAAAACCATCGTACAGAAGTGAGACCAAAAAAAGGTGTATAAATGTATTCTTTAGTAAAAAAAAAAAAAAAAAAAAATATATATATAGTCCTCACCCAATAAATAAAAGGCGAGATATGATATTTTCCCCTTCTCTTTTATTTTGTTCTCTTTTTTTTCCTTTTAAATAAATGGGTGGCGTAAGAGCGAGCTTCCTGGCCAATAGAGTCTGTAATATAAACTTTTGCAACGTAGCACAACACTAAATTCCTTCTATTCTTTTTTACGATCAGAAATAAATACTTTGTTACCATGCTTAACCCCTTCACGCCCAGAGCTTTCCTTGGCTATATAAAACCATCTGTTATTAGCCATAGAATAACAATAATTTGTTTAATATACCAAATTAGCTACCGTAGATAACAGTAAAGTCGCCAGTTCTACGTTTCTTTGTTATTTACAGACGTGTGGTGGCGTTAATAGTTACATTTCTACATCCATGATTTCAGGAAAGTTAGAAGGGGCTATCTGGAAAGTCTGTGTCATTTTGTGTCTTCATCTGCGTCATATTAGGGCTATAAATGAACAAATTATAAAAATAAAACCGAGTGGCGACGTTGTTATACCTACTACAGTAAAGTCGCCAGCTAGTATTTTAACCCAACAGTTGAGTCGCCACTCTGGGGAATTCAGGGAAATTAGAGGTAAAGTAAAACAAGTCTCTATATATATTAGCTGCGGAAGATGCTTGGATATAAAAAAAATTCCTCTGTCAACGTGAAAACAAATTCTATTCAAGTTTGAAAGATCTGGCAAGTCTGTGTCCTGCCGCCCGAAAGGTGATGAGCTACTGTCTGTCGTCGCGCGAAGAAAAACTTGAGAAGCAAAATGCGCAACAGTTATATTTGCAGATACAAAGCATAAAACAACGCTGAAACAGGGTAGATTATACAGTCATGATATAAACTACTGTGTAACATCTTCAGTGGCACATAAAAATCAGTAGTGATGCTATAATTCGTAATATTTGGCGGCTGGCGACATGACTGCAGGTGGCGACTTGACTGTTATCTACGGTAGTGGGCAAGGATACTAAACAGGTCATATCTATAAAACATTGCTTATAGACACTAAAAATCGTCTAATGGTACCCAAATTACAATGGAAATTACGTTCTGGGTCTCAAGGAGTTAATTACAATGCTACTTCCCTACTACAATGTTTTCCTTCATTATTTCCTTTCCTGCATCATCCTATCGTATTCATAATTATATCGTAGAGGAGATTGAATTAAGACTGTCAGTTACTTCATTACAATGCTACTTCCTACTCCATTACTTCTTCGCCCTACAACAATAATTTATTTTACTACATTATTCTATTGTATATTTCGTATATTTCGTAGAGGAGGAGGAGGAAGAGGAAGAAGAGGAGGAAGAGGAAGAGGAGACTAAAGAGGAGGTGTTTGGAAGAGAAAGGCATAGAGAAACTGGAAGAGAAGGAGAGAGGAGAGAAAATAGAAGAAATATATCGTAGAGAAAGAGAAGGAAGAGGAAGAGGAGACAAGAATAAAGAGTGTTAGGAAGAGAAACGCAGAGAAACAGAAGAGAAAAAGGAGGAGAGAGGAGAGGAGGAGGAGGAGAGAGAGGAGAGGAGGAGGAGGAGGAGGAGGAGGAGGAGGAGGAGGAGGAGCGGAGGAGGAGGAGGAGGAGGGGGAGGAGGAGGAGGAGGGGGAGGAGGAGGAGGAGGAGGAGGAGGAGGCCTTCACTGCATTATTCTATCGTATTCACATATCGTAGAGAAAGAGGAGGAAAATACACACACACACACACACACACACACACACACACACACACACACACACACACACACAAACAAATCACCATCCACCGAGTCTGTGTTGTAATTTCCACTTTGTAACCCGGAAATAGCCAAGGGTCGCCGCTGGGAGACCCGGAAGCCGCGACCCGCCTACTCTTTGTGCCGTATTGCCGCCCGTGATGAGACGAATGACGCAAGGGAAAAGGGGCCAAGGGAATAGGGAAAGGGATGTAAGGATTGACAGGCTGACGAGATGAAAATTAAAGGGAAAGAGGATGGAGGGATGGAAGGATTGAATGTAGGACGAGAGGAAAAGGAAAGGGAAAGAGGTTGGAAGGATTGACAGGGTGACGAGATGAAAGGGAAAAGGGGCAAAGTTAAAAGGGAAGGGGATGAAAGGATTGAGTGTAGGACGAGAGGAAAGGGAAAAGGGGCTGGGAAAAAGAGGAGAAGAGGAAAATAAAGGGGAAATGGAAGGGAAATATTGATTGGCTTATGAGAGGAAAGGGAAAAGAGGAAGATAAAGGGGAAAAGGAAGGGAAATATTGATTGGTTTATGAGAGGAAAGGGAAAAGGAGAAAAGGAAAAGGGGATGGAAGGGTTGATAGGCTGACGAGAGGAAAAGGAATAGGGGAAAAGAGGAAAATAGTGAGAGAAAAGGGAAAAGATAAGGGGAAAAGGGAGTTAAGGGACAAGACGGTAGGATATACAAAAGAAGAAGAACAACAACAACAATAACAACAACAACAATAAGAAAGAAGAATAAGAAGAAGAACAATAATAACAACAACAACAACACAACAATAACAACAAGAAAGAAGAATAAGAAGAAGAACAACAACAACAACAACAACAACAACAACAATAACAACAAGAAAGAAGAAGAACAACAACAACAACAACAACAACAACAACAACAACAACAACAACAATAACAGCAAGAAAGAAGAAGAAGAAGAAGAAAAATAAAAAATCAGAAAATCGCATTAGAAAATCGTAGGAGAGAAGGACAATAAATAAATTAATAAAATAGTAAATAATAATAGGAGGAGGAATAAATAGATAGATAGGAGGATAATAAATGGGTTGTTAGGCAATAGGAAATGGGGTTTGAAGGGAAATGGTTATGTATTTTGTAATGGGTGATTTGCGTTATAGTCAAGGAATGCTGGGACGTTATATTTGTGTTTATTTTTATTTTTATGTACTTTTTTTATCTAAGGTCATGTTAGGAATGAAGGAAGGAAGGAAGGAAGGAAGGGAGGGATGGAGAGAGGAAGGAAGGAAGGAAGGAAGGAAGGAAGGAGAAAGGGATGGATGGATAGATGGCTTGAGGGAGGGAAGGAAGGAAGGAAGGAAGGAAGCAAGGAAGGAGGGAAGCAAGGAAGGAAGGAAGGAAGCAGGGAGGGAAGGAAGGCAGGAAGGAAGGGAAAGGAGAAAGGGATGGATGGATAGATGGCTTGAGCGAGGGAAGGAAGGAA
>JACEEZ010026202.1:0-2500 GCA_016584305.1 Chionoecetes opilio | reverse complement strand
TTTTATCCTACCCATTTTTTATCCTACCCATTTTTTATTCTACCCATTTTTTATCCTACCCAGTTTTTATCCTACCCATTTTTTATCCTACTCATTTTTTATCCTACCCATTTTTTATCCTACCCAGTTTTTATTCTATCCATTTTTTATCCTACCCATTTTTTATCCTACCCATTTTTTATCCTACCCATTTTTTATCCTACCCATTTTTTATCCTACCCATTTTTTATTCGACCCATTTTTTATTCTACCCATCTTTTATCCTACCCATTTTTTATCCTACCCATTTTTTATCCTACCCATTTTTTATCCTACCCATTTTTTATCCTACCCATTTTTTATCCTACCCATTTTTTATCCTACCCATTTTTTTATTCCCACTTTTTTTATTTTTTTATTTTTTTTCCATTTTTTTCCTATTCATATTTTCCATTTATATTCTATTATCCTCAAATTGTCTTGTTTTAGTCTTCCTTTATTTATCCCTCTTCCTCCCTTTACTATTTATTCTCTTCTGTTTCTTTTTCTTTATCCACTTATTTTTATTTGATATTATATTTTCCTTCTGTTCCATATTTTTTTTTTTTTACTTTTTTTTCCATCCATCTTTTTTTCAATTCAAATTTTATTATCCTCATTTGTCTTCCTTTAGTTTCCCTTTATCCCTCTTAACCCCTTGAGACCCATACCGTAATTACCATTGTAAATTTTGGGTACCATTAGACGATATTTAGTGACTCTAAGCAATGTTTTATAGCTATGACCTGTTTAGTATCCTTGTCCACTAACTAATTTGGTATATTCAGTGACTTTTCGTTATTTTTTGGCTCAACAACATCCCTTTACTATTTATCCTTCCTCCCTTTACTACTTATTCTCTTCTGTTCCATATTTATTACTCCTAAAACCTATTCCATATATTACCATTCCATATCAAAGTCATTCCCACTTCAATAATAAGCAACACCACTTCTATAATAATAATGATGATGGTGATGACGATGATGATGATAATGATAATGATAATAATGATGTTTGTTTATAAGGAGAGATAAGTGAGATGATCTTAATTGAAGCATAATAAAAAGAAGCTTATTTTGACTTCATAATAGATTTTTTACCCTCCTCCTCCTCCTCCTCCTCCTCCTCCTCCTCCTCCTCCTCCTCCTCCTCCTTCATATAATCATTCTTTTCATTCCTTCCTATTTCTTCCTTCTCTTACTTACTCTTATTACTACCTCCTCCTCCTCTTCCCTTCCCCTCCTTTTTTTTTTTCCTTCATTGTTTCTAGCCCCCTTCTCCCTCCTCTTCTTCCCTCCTTCATCCACCCATCATCATTACTCCTTTATTCCTTTCCTTCCCTTCCTCCTCCTCTCCTCCACACCCCCCTTTCTCTCCTCCCCTCCTCCCTCCCCCCCTCTCCCTCTCCTTTCAAACAACACCTATAAGTTTTTATTTTTTTATTTTATTTTTTCTTATTTTTTTCATATTTTCGCACTTTTTATTTACTTTTTTCTTTTTTTTCTTCTTTCTCTCTTTCTCTCTGTAATCTCCTCCTCTTTCTTCTCTCCCACCCAAGAGCATTACCCTCCTTCCTTCTTTGCTTCTCCACAACAAACATTATTCCTTCCTTCCTTCCTTCCTTCCTTCCTTCCTTCCCTCCTTCCCTCCTTCCTACCTCCTTCCTTCCTTCCTTCCTTCCTTCCTCTCCTTCCTCCTTCCTTCCCTCCTTTCCCTTATTTCCTACCTACCTCCTCCTTCCTTCCTTTCCGTCCTTCCCTTCCTTCCTTCCTCCACCCCCTTCCTCCTACCTTCCTCTTCCTTCCTTCCTTCCTTCCTTCCTTTCCTTTCCCCTTCCTCCCTCCACCCCCTACCTTCCTTCCTTCCTTTCCCTTTCCTTCCTTCCTCTTCCTTCCTTCCTTCCTTTCCTTTCCCTTCCTTCCTCCCTTCCTTCCTTCCTTCCTTCCTTCCTTCCTTTTCCTCCCTCCTTCTTCCTCCTTTTTCCCCTCCTTTCCTTCCTTCCTTCCCTCTTCCCTTCCCTCCCATCCCACTTTCCCCCCCTCCCTCCCTTCCTCCTTTCCCCTTCCTCCTCCCTCCCTCCCCCCCCTCCCTCCCCCCCCCCCCCCTCCCCCCCCCACCACAAAAACGCTCCCATAATGCACCAGGTGTTCGCGGCAGGTAATTCACTGCTAACTTTCACACACCATCTGTTGGCTGACGTGATCGCGGGAGCTCCACACGAACATCCTTTTTTTACCTCTTGCTACCATTCTCCTTTTCATTTCTTTATCTTTATTGTTCTGCTCGTGTTTTTAGTACTCGTGTTCTTGTTATTTTCCATCTGACTTCCATTTTTTTTTTTTACCTCTGCTCGCAATTTTTTTTTTTTTTTTTTTTTTTTTTTTTTTTTTTC
The DNA here is from genome assembly GCA_016584305.1 of Chionoecetes opilio. Lineage (NCBI taxonomy): Eukaryota > Metazoa > Arthropoda > Malacostraca > Decapoda > Majidae > Chionoecetes > Chionoecetes opilio. The sequence continues at coordinate 87 of JACEEZ010026202.1, read as the reverse complement.
ATTTCAAATTTTCCCTTTTTTCCCTGTTTTTCTGCTTTTTTACGTTTATTTTTTCTATTGTTTTTTAAATTATTGTTTCTTTTTTTT
>JACEEZ010026201.1:0-10725 GCA_016584305.1 Chionoecetes opilio | reverse complement strand
CTTTAAATAAGAGATAAATACACCCTTTAATATTAGATGGTTGATGATAACATAATGCATAGTCTGTACAAAACCACTGTGTGCCATATTTCCGGTAGTAATGGTAGAGCTGACCTCCCTGCTGCCATATCTAGCCCAATCTCTGCTGATGCTAATGGCGCTACATAAAGATATGATCAACATAAATGTTTGAGAAGGTAACTGCGTGCTTACAATATAAAAAAAAAAATATATATATATATATAATATTATATTATATATATAATATATATATATATATTATATATATATATAATATTAATATATATATATATATTATAATTGATTTTCTTATTTGGTACATCTTGATGTTTCAGGGTGACAAAGACACTCGTCATACTTGGGGTTGTTTATGCGCAACGTTTCGCCAAGGCACTGGCATCATCAGGCTGGGCTGCTGGGAAAATTCTTAGTGGATTTTCCTAGTTGGAAGTACATGTGACGATCTGTGTATACCTGCCCTCCCTGGGCTGCTGGGAAGATTCTTAGTTGATTTTCTTATTTGATACATCATGATGTTTCAGGGTGACAGAGACACTCGTCATACTTGGGGTTGTTTATGCGCAACGTTTCGCCAAGGCACTTGGCATCATCAGGCTGGGCTGCTGGGAAAATCTTAGTGGATTTTCCTAGTTGGTAGTACATGTGACGATCTGTGTATACCTGCCCTCACTGGGCTGCTGGGAAGATTCTTAATTGATTTTCTTATTTGGTACATCTTGATGTTTCAGGGTGACAAAGACACTCGTCATACTTGGGTTGTTTATGCGCAACGTTTCGCCAAGTGATGATGCCAAGTGCCTTGGCGAAACGTTGCGCATAAACAACCCCAAGTATGACGAGTGTCTTTGTCACCCTGAAACATCAAGATGTACCAAATAAGAAAATCAATTAAGAATCTTCCCAGCAGCCCAGGGAGGACAGGTATACACAGATCGTCACATGTACTACCAACTAGGAAATCCACTAAGAATTTTCCCAGCAGCCCAGCCTGATGATGCCAAGTGCCTTGGCGAAACGTTGCGCATAAACAACCCCAAGTATGACGAGTGTCTTTGTCACCCTGAAACATCAAGATGTACCAAATAAGAAAATCAATTAAGAATCTTCCCAGCAGCCCAGGGAGGGCAGGTATACACAGATCGTCACATGTACTACCAACTAGGAAAATCCACTAAGAATTTTCCCAGCAGCCCAGCCTGATGATGCCAAGTGCCTTGGCGAAACGTTGTATATATATATATATATATATATATATATATATTATATATATATATATATATATTATATATATATATATATATATATATATATATATATATAAATATATATATATATATTTAATCACAACACCAAAGAAGGTTTGTCATGTACGAAACCAACTTTCAACTGAGCTGAGTGTACGAAACGACTACCCCCCCCCACCAACCCCACAACGACCAACCCCACAGGGGTTGGGGGTGACGAATTCTGAGGGGTGGCCTCTTGACAGGCTGACACCACCTACTCTTCGTCTTCAAACATTCATCAATTTCAACAATATCATTCTCTACTGGTCAGATTAACTAGATAATTTATCTGGCTATCTTGTCTATAGGTGTTAAAAACATATCTCAAATACATAATACATAATGCAAAATTGCTTGCATATGGGCCTAAATAGCGACTTGAAGAGACGAATCGATGCCTTTGGTAATAAGTGTCTTCATAGAATCATGGGGTATCGCTGGGATGATTACGTGTCAAATCGGTGATTGCGCCGTGAGACTGAATTGAGGCCTATTAACTGCATAGTCCGGCAGCGCCAACTTTGGCTATTTGGGCATGTGGCATGCTACCCTGAAACCGATCCTTCCCATCGGATTGTATCTGCATGAGACAATCCGGCGTGTAGGAGGCTAAGGGGGCGCCCACAACGCTTTTGGCTGGGGCAAGTTGATGTTTCTGGTTATGCTGCTTGGTATGGGAAAGGAGCCTGCATGGGGACTCGCGCGTGGTGACCCCCGGGAGTGGCGTCGTAGGGTAGGCGAGGCGACGCGCCCCCCGGCTTATACCCCAAATGATTGATTGATATATATGTATTATATATATATATATATTTTATATATATATATTATATATATAGTATTATATATAATATATTTTATATATATATATATATATATATATATTTTATATACACTGTATACATACTCGTATATACAATATAGATAGATATGTAGATATAGATATATATATAGATATATATAGATATATCTCATGGTGAGGCGGTAGCGGAGCGGTTAGAGTCTCCGACTGGCGTTCTCGGTGACCCGAGTTCGATCCCCGAAGAAACCCAAAACCTTTCTGCACCGTCGAGTGGCCTAAGAACACCCACATTCCCTGCCTATCAACTCTACTTCGACTGCGAGTGCATCAGAGGACACAGGGGGGCGGCATGAGCCTCTAATCAACAGGCGTCACTATAAGAATCCTGCCTGCGCCACCAACGGGCGAGGACCCAACCATCAGAACCTCAAGTGAACCTCCAGAGCCTACCATCCGAGCCCTGGGTCACCACTGCCTACAGGCGCTATAGCACAAAATGTAAAAAAACAAATATAAAAAAACAAAAATAACAAAAAAAAAATATATATATATATTATATATATATATTATATATATATATATATATATACATGATATATATATAATATATATACATATACGTATATATATGATATATATATATATATATTATATATATATATATATATATATATATATATATATATATATATATCTTGATATTTCAGGGTGACAAAGACACTCGTCATACTTGCGGTTGTTTATGCGCAACGTTTCGCCAAAGGCACTTGGCATCATCAGGCTAAAAATAGTTAAAAATGTAATATATTGCAATGCTAAAAAGCGAACATCTAAAAGATTATTTCTTAAGAAACAATAAAATATTCCTATATTATCTAAAATTACTAACTAATAAATAAAATATAATTTGTACTTAACGGACCTTGGTGTGTATGCTGTCTGAGTTGGTAGAGGACTGAATGAACACTAGTTTCGTGGGTAACATTTCAGCTTGTGTGGGGCGATCGAACCGAGAGTGGGGCAATCGAAACAGTGATAGTCATTTGAGTATATGTAGTTGGTGTGAAGTGACTTGGTTATTAAGATCAGGGGACAGATGCTTGATGTGTATGGATTCTAATAATTTAGTGTCACTAGGGTAGTGTGCCTTGGATAGGATACTGAAGTCATTCATAGAAAAAGGGTGATCTATATCATGTGAGTGTGAGCGGATTGCAGATTGCGAAGATGAAGAAATGGGTCGACCAGTACGTGCAGAAACACCTTTATGCTCAGAAAGCCTAAGGGTTAGATTCCTTGTCGTCTCGCCGACGTATGTTCTAGTTGTAACGCTAGATACGTCGGCGAGACGACAAGGAATCTAACCCTTAGGCTTTCTGAGCATAAAGGTGTTTCTGCACGTACTGGTCGACCCATTTCTTCACCTTCGCAATCTGCAATCCGCTCACACTCACATGATTTAGATCACCCTTTTTCTATGAATGACTTCAGTATCCTATCCAAGGCACACTACCCTAGTGACACTAAATTATTAGAATCCATACACATCAAGCATCTGTCCCCTGATCTTAATAACCAAGTCACTTCACACCAACTACATATACTCAAATGACTATCACTGTTTCGATTGCCCGACTCTCGGTTCGATCGCCCCACACAAGCTGAAATGTTACCCACGAAACTAGTGTTCATTCAGTCCTCTACCAACTCAGACAGCATACACACCAAGGTCCGTTAAGTACAAATTATATTTTATTTATTAGTTAGTAATTTTAGATAATATAGGAAATTTTTATTGTTTCTTAAGAAATAATTTTTTAGATGTTCGCTTTTTAGCATGCAATATATTACATTTTTAACTATTTTTAGCCTGATGATGCCAAGTGCCTTTGGCGAAACGTTGCGCATAAACAACCCCAAGTATGACGAGTGTCTTTGTCACCCTGAAATATCAAGATGTACTACCAACTAAGAAAATCAACTATATATATATATATATATATATATATATATATATATTATATATATATATAAACATTTTCATAGGAAGGTATTAAGGTGTTGAATGGATTATCATCTTATATAATAACGTTTGTACTTATAATTACTTATTTGCTTTACATTCTTTTAATAATGCATGTTATGACGGTTATGAAAAACTGTTACATCATATTGTGTTTGTGTATAGTTTTCGATATTGTGGATAAATATATATAATATATATATTTTATATATATATATATATATATAATATATATATATATATATATGGAGCTTTGGTATTAAGTTTTGTTTTCATTCTTTTCGTTCAATAGGGCAAGCTTATGATAGGATCATAAGGATAGTTCTTTTCTAGAGCTATGGTTGTTTTTCTGCTTCATCTTGTTTTACATTCTTTTAGAGACGAGTCTTTTTATGTTTGTATGAATTTTAATCTGTTTTTAATTGCTGTGTTTTTTTTTACCTGTATACTGATGTGCTTGGAATATTATTGTCTTGAAAATTGTATAGGACCATGAATACTTTACATATTTATTAGCATACTTATTTTGTAATACTGAAGTTGATTGTTATTTTGATTATTTTTATATAAAATATATATTGTGGTCAGTAAAACTTACTTGAATACTTACATACTTACTTACTTATAGCCAGCTGAGGACTTGTTTGTTCAGTTTGCTGAAATTCAAACTTTATGATCCCTTCTTCATAGCTAATCAATATTTTCTTTTTTACGTACTAAAGCTAGTGACAGTCATTCAGTGTGAATATGGATCGCGGCCATTCAATATGAACGTTTAGCTAGAAAATCTGAAAAAAAACCTATTGCAATCGTCAATCAGATGATTATCTCGTGTTCTTTTTCAAAAGTATTGATTGATAGATTTTCGCCGTTGTGCTGCAGTGATAGTAAACTGCAGTGCAAAGAAAGCCTTTTCTTGTGGCGTTTTGAACGTGTTGTGAAGTAATTGAGGTTGTAACCAGTTTGCAGGAACATATCAATTGACAATGAATAAAGCAACAACATAAAGGCAGCAGTAGTATTTCTGGTATAGCTGCACTAGTACATAAAGAGCACCTAAAAAAAATCAAAGTTTCAACAAAATCTACCAGTGGTCAGTTAGTGGCTAACACAGCTGACATCAAACGAATGATCGGCCAAGCCTTTCACCTGGTCAGTGAGCATTCCTTTCAAACCTCTTAACATATAAATTACTACATTTGAGGCCCATTGCCTGAACTCTATAAATTTTACATCAACAAATTCGATGAAATGCTTACAGGAAATACATGGCAACATCCGTTATGTCCCATAAAATAACTTTCAGTTCCCTCAAAAGAAAGTCAGCGCCGTTTATCAGTTTGTATTCCTTCTTTGTCCATATAGTATGTTCTTGATTCCGCGCTACTCTTGAAACGACAGTGATGCATGCCTACACCCGATACCCCCCTACGAAAGTACACATACTATAATATTATCGTCCTGCACGGCCAACTTTTTGTATAAATATCCTGTGGATTTCAGCACATCTCATTCTTACTGAAGTTCAGGTGGCAGCTAGACTTTTTCTTGGGTAAGTTTACATGTATGCTTTGTTCGAGGGAAATAGCTATGTCATGTCATCCGCTGCAATGCCCAAGTCTCTAGTTCCTCTACCAGTTCCTTAAGAGTCATATTACAACCTTTGAATTTATAACTAACTAGCCGCAAAGGCCTTTTTGGCTAGCTCCTGCGGAGGGCTATTGGTGGGACTTTGGCCCACCACCAAAGGTTGTAATATGACTCTTAAGGAACTGGTAGAGGAACTAGAGACTTGGGCATTGCAGCGGATGACATGACATAGCTATTTCCCTCTCCAGATAGACCCGTTACCCACCACCTCGGCCCACCAAACCACAGACTCTCCAGATAGCCCCTTCTAACTTTCCTGAAATCATGGATGTAGAAATGTATGTATTAACGTCAACCCATTCACATCATAGCCCCTTCTAACTTTCCTGGAAGCAAAGCCGCCCTCCGGGCGGACTTTTTGGCTAGCTCCTGCGGAGGGCTATTGGTGGGACTTCGGCCCACCACCTGTGTTTGGTGGGCCCAAGGCCCACCAAACACAGACTCTCCAGATAGACCCATTACCCACCACCTCGGCCCACCAAACAGACTCTCCAGATAGCCCCTTCTAACTTTCCTGAAATGTATGTATTCCCCCCACCCATTCACTCACCCATTACCCATCACCCCCCACCCATTCACTCCACCATTACCCATCACCACACACCCATTCACTCACCCATTACCCATCACCACACACCCATTCACTCACCCATTACCCCCCACCTATTCCCTCACCCATCACCCATCACCCCCCACCCATTCACTCACCCATCACCCCACACCCATTACCCATCACCCCACCCATTCACTCACCTATTACCCATCACCCTACATCAAGGTTTCCTCAATTCTCGCAACCCACTTTTTTTTCTTCACGGTTCTCGCTAATAGGCTGCTAAAAAAAAAAAAAAATGATCGGATCATCTTATAAGTGGGCTTAAAACCTTCCCCTGGTCAACCTGATTCCAAAACTGTGACATATGATGGGATTCCGCCACAGGGAGCGGCACCTATCGCGGACAGATAGACAGACAGACAGACAGACAGACACACACACACACACACACACACACACACACACACACACACACACACACACACACACAACACACTTTCGCTTATATTATTATAGATAACACCCCACTAGGCCACCAATAGATATGTCACATTGAGCTGCATTTACACCCTCACCAATAAAATTACACACGCTAGCTTGTAGCAAGATGTTTAATATTTGAATTATCATTATTATAATTATTATTGTGTATATATATATATATATATATATATATATATATTATATATATATATATATATATACATATATAGTTGGTATTCTTAGGTCGATACATGTTGACATTTCAGGGTGGCAAAGACACTCGTCATTCTTGGGGTCTTTATGTGCGTGCAACGTTTCGCCAATGGCACTTGGCATCATCAGGCTAAAATAGTTTATAAATTAGTATACTAAAACTGATAAAAGCGAACATCTAAAACATTTTTTTAAAGCAATAAAATAATCCTATATTATCTACAAAATAAAAACACAGTTTATACTTAACAGACCTTGGTGTGTATGCTGTTTAGGTTGGCAGAGGACTGAATGAACAATAGTTTTACAGGTAGCATTTCGGTTCGTATGTGGCAATCGAAACGAGAGTCTGACGATCGAAACAGTGTGATAATCATTTGAGTATATATAATTGGTATGAAGTGACTTGGTTATTAAGATCAGAGGACAAGTGCTTGATGTGTATGGATTCTAATAATTTAGTGTCACTAGAGAAGTTTGCCTTTGATAGGATTCTAAAATCATTCATAGAGAATGGGTGATCAAAATCATGAGAGTGTGAGCGAATTGCAGATTGTGAAGGAGAAGAAATAGGTCGACCTATTTCAGAGATACCTTTATGTTCAGAGAGCCTATGGGTTAAATTCTTTGACGTTTCGCCGATGTAACGAGCGTTACAACTCGAACATTTAAATTCATAAATTATATTACAGATAACAGTTTTAGGTATAGGGTCTTTATATTGAAATGTGTTCTTAAAGTAAATGGATTAGTCAAAATAAATTTAAATTTTGAGTTAGGAGAGTGTAACTTGAGTAGATCATTGAGTTTTTTACGAATGATATAACTGAGATGGCCATAAAATGGAAGTTTAATATAATGTGTGTCTAATATAGGTTCGGGTTGGTTCGACTTAGGGTTGAACTTTTCATTTAAGAATTTAGAGATAGTTTTTTCAATCAATTTGAGGGGATAGCCATTATTTTGGAAAAAAATTAGTAAGGAATTTAATTTCATTATCGAGGCAAACCAATTGGAAGAGAAACTATAGCATCTGTGTAGTAAGGTCTTAATAGTATTGATTTTAAAAAGGTTAGGGTGAATGAACATATTGTGTTCCTAAACCTGTAGAAGTAGGTTTTCTGTAGACTGAGGTAGTAAGATAATTATTTTTACGGGTAACTGGATATCTAAAAATGGTAGTGATCATTGGTTTTCAACTTCATATGTGAACTTAATATATGAGTGCTTAAAATTATGGTAGTTCAGAAATAAGGAAAAGTCGGTATTTTTTTCTTTTCTATTTTTTATAACCAAGTCACTTCATACCAATTACATATACTCAAATGATTATCACACTGTTTCGATCGTCAGACTCTCGTTTCGATTGCCACATACGAACCGAAATGCTACCTGTAAAACTATTGTTCATTCAGTCCTCTGCCAACCTAGACAGCATACACAGCAAGGTCTTTAAGTATAAATTGTGTTTTTAATTTTTAGATAATATAGGATTATTTCATTGCTTTAAAAAAATGTTTTAGGTGTTCGCTTTTAGCAGTTTAGTATACTAATTATAAACTATTTTAGCCTGATGATGCCAAGTGCCATTGGCGAAACGTTGCACGCGCATAAAGAACCCAAGAATGACGAGTGTCTTTGCCACCCTGAAATCTCTCTCTCTCTCTCTCTCTCTCTCTCTTCCTCTCTCTCTCTCTCTCTCTCTCTCTCTCTCTCTCTCTCTCTCTCTCTCTCTCTCTCTCTCTCCTCTTCTCTCTCTCCTCCTCTCTCTCTCTCTCTTCTCTTATATTATTATATATATATCTATATAATTATATATATATATAATATATGTATATTATCATATGTAAATATATTTATATTATTATATATTATATATATATATATATATACATATTATTTATTAGAGAGAGAAGGAGTAGATCGCTAGATGATAGATAGATAGTAGATTTAAATATATATTTATTATTTATCATATATATACTATATATTATATATATTACATATATATTATATAATTAATATACTCTTTTTTGTGCAGCCAGGCGGTTAGTTTTTTCTGTCAATTATCTGTGTGTTGTTAAGTCATCTCTTCACAACTGACAAGAGATGACCTTAAAAAAAAACACCGATACCTTTCCTCATCTGGCGCACTTTTGCATGATAACACCTTCATGAAGTAGGAAATATAGCCCTTTTATTAGATTGCACAGCATATAGTGGGTCGCCATGGGATGATAGGTAACAGCTGTATAGAAAATAAGGTTATATTAGTAGTAGTTGCAATGTAGTTAATAGTAGCTGTGGTAGTAATAGCAGTAGTAAAAGTACTAGATACAATAGGGACCGTTTAGTACTGTTCCCATTTAATGAAAGTTTTTTTAAATTTATTGGGTTAAAGAATCTACGGGTTCTCCCGCATATACATTTGTGTTTCAAATCCTCTCCTCCGCTGACTCCCAAAAAATTTTTTAGAAATTTTTTCTCGGCTCGAGCTTAACGATGTATAACAATTATATATATAATAAATATAAAACTATAATATAATAATATATATATTAATATAATATATATAATTATATATATATATATTTAAAATATATAATATAAATATATAATATATATATATGATAATAAATAATTATAATATATAATATTATATAAATATAATATATATATAATATATAAAATATAAATATAATATTAAAATATAATATATAATATAAATATATATAATTATATAATAGATATAATAAATATATAATATAAATATTAAAATATATATATATTATATAAAATATTATTAAAAAAATAATATAATATAATAATAATATAAGAAAATATATATATATATATATAATAAAATATATATATATTATATATAATATAAAATAATAAAATATATATATATTATAAAATATATATAAATTATTTAAATTTTTAATAATATATATATATAAATAATAAAATATATATATAATTAAAATTTTTATTATTTATATATATATGTAAAATTATATATATAATAATTATATAAAAATATATATATATATATATAATTTTATATATTATAAATAATATATATAATAAATTATTTTATATATTTTTAAAAATATATATATATTAAATTTTATATATATATATATATATACAAAATTATATTTTATATTATAAAATATTATATTTTAAGAAAATAAGAAGTTTTATGGTTTATTTAAATCATTAAGGAAAGTTTTGTTGTATATACATTTTTTAAAAATATTATATATTAAATATTAAAAATATAAGAAATAATTATATTATATTTTAAATTTTAATAATTTTTTAAATTAGAAATTTTTTATAATAATGGTTCCCCGTATTTAAATAATTTTAAATACTTAATGAGTATTTTAAATAATTTATTAAAAAGGAAATTATTTAAAAGTAAATATTTATTTAAATTAATTTTATATAACCAAACTATTTTTAAAACGTTGTACATGACATGTTAAATTCAAGGAAATGTCTTATTTATAGATAATTAAGCCTAGAGGAAATTCGAAGGAAAGAAAATAAGGAATGAGTTTTTTCGGACTTTCTGGATGCGATTAGTTAATACCAGGTCAGCTGAAAACCTTTTATTTGCTATGAAATTTGCAAACTTTGAAAATAGTAAAAAAATAATGGAAAA
>JACEEZ010026200.1:55301-68791 GCA_016584305.1 Chionoecetes opilio | reverse complement strand
GATCACGTGACGTGGGTGCCCGCGTGAGCAAATCGTCCAGCCTTGGAAGACCGTATAGATTTGGATATGGAGGAGTTTCACGTACGCTACAGACCTTATTACTCACGAATTAAAAAAAAAATTGGCTCGTTATACTGTACACTACTACTCTACTTGCGCTCAATAAAAAAAATAAAAAAAAATAAAAAAATAATAATATTTTGTGGTTAAGGTTAGGTTAGGTTTCTTTAAAACCTGTAAGGTTAGGTTAGGTTGGGTTAGGTTAGGTTAGGTTAGGTTAAACCATAAGGTTAGGTTAGGTTTCAATTTTTTTTTTCATTTTTTTTTTTTTTTTTTTTTTTTTGGTTTGCTCAAAATAAAACGAGCACCATTAGAACAAGCACCTCTTGTAGGTCAAGAAAAAGTAATTGGTGTCTCTGAAAACGAACGTGAAACTCTCCTCCATAATTACCGTATTTTATCATAGTTAACCCTATTATCAGGTAAACACAGGCATCATTTCAACCATAAGACTTTAAGATAGAATGGAATTTTCGCCTCGTTAAAAAAAATAGGCTATAGTTACCTGCCTTCCTGTCCTTTCTCTCTTACCTGACGCCACTCATTTATATGAAACTTACACGCAGGTTTCAGTTTCTCTCATTTCCTTCGTTCACGCCAGAGAGAAATGGCGCAATGTTAAAGCCTTTCTGAGCATTATATGTGCCCGAGTGAGGAAATGTATTCCCAAACTTTTCCTTTTCGTCTCTCTCTCTCTCTCTCTCTCTCCCTCTCTCCTCTCTCTCTCTCTCTCTCTCTCTCTCTCTCTCTCTCTCTCCTCTCTCTCTCTCTCTCCTCTCTCTCTCCTCGCTCTCTCTCTTCTTATGGGCTCTTCATATACAGTAGTAGGGCAGCAAGAGTTACTTTGCTTTCGTTTGATCACGGACTTCTGAATAACCCCAAATTATTCCGTCAATACTTTTGTACCCAAGCAACCAAAGCTAAGTGTGTGGGATAAAAAACCAAATAACAACCAAATAACAACCAAAAACAACCAAAGCTGAATTGAAACCCATAGCATGAGTCAAGCCTTTCCCAGAGCAAGCACTAATTGGTTGCTACTACGTGTTCACATCCTGTATTGCTACTGTTATTAACACACTGCACTTCATTTGTACAGTTACAGCGTTTAACCAGTGTATTTCAAGCATGTAATGGCGACAATCATTACAAAATACAAGCCAAGGATAATAATGATAAAAAACCCATTATGTGTAATAGATACAGTAGTATTCTTTATCTATTACGAGAGAGAGAGAGAGAGAGAGAGAGAGAGAGAGAGAGAGTGTTGGTGTCTCTCTCTTAATGCAAAACTGGCTGTTAGCGACTGATATTTTGTTTTTGTTTTATTAATGCATGAGTGATATTAAATTGCCATGTTAATTACAGGTTATCACACACACACACACACCCCACACACACCAACACACACACACACACACCCCACATTTAAATTTAAACAGGTTGCCCCATAAAAAGCTGTGATACTAACCTTCATTGGCTTAAAACGCTAATAACAGCTACTGGGCAGAGTAAAGTGCTCAACCCATTATACTCCCCATCACCCCCACACCCCATCCCCCCTCCTGTCACCCTCCTGTCACCCCTCCACAACCCCTTCCACCCCTCTAGACACCCCTTTTTCCCACCCTCCATACACCCACTTCCCTTCACCCCCACCATACACACACGTCTCCATCTCCTCCACCACCCCTCCACACACATACTCCCCTTCACCCCCTCCATTTCAAACCCTTCTCCACCCCTCCATCCCTCCACACACAACCCACACCCCCAAAACTCCTTCACCCTTCCACACCCACCCACACCCCTCCACACACACCCACCCCCCTCCCTTCAACCTTCAATAACCCTCAACACCCCTCCACCCCCTCCCCCCCTCCTCCAAACCCCCCAAAACTTCTAACTATCAGAAATATTTTCATCCAAAAAACCATAGGGATTTTCTCTGCCAGTTTGCATAAGCTTGCCTTGTTTAGTTTTCTTCTTTCCTAGCTACCTCTTTCTTCTTCTTTCATCACCTTCCTCATTCTTCCTTCTTGCTTTTCCCCTTTTTGCTATCATTTTCCTTCTTCCTTCTTTCATTTTCCTTCTTCTTTATTTTCCTTCTATCATTTTCCTTATTTTCTTTCTTCATTCTTTCCTACTCCCTTTATTCTCTTTCTCGCTTATTTTTTTCCTTTTTTCCTTTTTGCCTTTTTTATTTTCTTTCTTTTCCTTCTTTATAATTATTTCCTTCTTCTTTCTTTCCTACTTCCTTCTTTTTGTCTTCCTTCTTTTTCCTCCCTTTCCCTTCTTTCCTATTTCTTTCCTTCGTTTATTTTTTCTTTGTCGCTCGATTCGTTTTCTCTCTCTCTCTCTCTCTTTTCTCTTCTCTCTCTCTCTCTCTCTCTCTCTCCTCTCTCTCTCTCTCTCCCTCTCTTCTCTCTCTCTCTTTCCAGCTCACTTTCCTCTCATAGTAGTCTTGCGTCTAATGAATGGAGGAAAAAAAATTATAAACGTATCAGAATTTCCAAAAAGAAAATCATTACGAACACGCTTAGTTATGATAAGATATATATATTCTGATATAGGATCTGTATAGGATAGATAGGATATTTCTTCCCCGCCCAAAAAATAATATTAAGCGCTCAGTTTTTTTTCAATACGGTTTAATTAATTTTTTTCTGAAGACTCAATATATTCCTATTTACCTCCCCCACAAAAATATATATTAAGAATCACTTCTTTTTCCTATCCCTTTCATTTATATTTTTCTAAAACAAATTTTGGCTCTTTTTTTGTATAGTCCATTAATGAAGTCTGGCTATTTCCTTGGTGGGGTGTGACTCCATGGGCTGTCCTTCCATATATAAGCCACGTAAAATCATCTATTATAAACTGTTTAATACGCCTATTTAATCCCTATTACATTATATATAATATAACTAGGGTAAAATAATGATATACCCTTAATAGGGGTATATATAATACTAAGGGGTTAAATATGATATACCCTTAATAGGGGTATATATAATACTAGGGGTAAATATGATATAACCTTAATAGGGGTATATTAATACTAGGGGTAAATATATATACCCTTAATAGGGGGTATATATAATACTAGGGGTAAATATGGATATACCCTTAATAGTGTATATATAATACAGGGGTAAATATGATATACCCTTATAGGGGTATATAATAATACTAGGGGTAAATATGATATCCCTTAATAGGGTATATATAATAAGGGGTAAAAATATGAATAGCCCTTATAGGGGTAATATAATACTAGGGGTAAATTGATATACCCTTGATAGGGGTATATATATACTAGGGGTAAATATGATATACCCTTAATAGGGGTATATATAATACTAGGGGTAATATGAGATCCATTAATAGGGGTAATATATATACCTAGGGGTAAATAATGATATACCCTTATATAGGGGTATATATAATACTAAAAGGGTAAATATGAAATCCCTTAATAGGGGTATATATAAATTTTTTTAAAACCCCTAAGGGGAATATGAATACCCTTAATAGGGGTATATATAATACTAGGGGTAAAATATATATACCCTTAATAGGGGTTATAATATAATATTAGGGTAAATATGATATACCCTTAATAGGGGTATATATAATACTAGGGGTAATATGATATACCCTTAAATAGGTAGATATAATACTAGGGGTAAATATGATTCCCTTAATAGGTATATATAATCCAGGGTAAATATGATATACCCTTAATAGGGGTATAATATAATACTAACTAGGGGTAAATATGATATACCCTTATAGGGGTATAGATAATACTAGGGGTAATAGGATATACCCCTTAATAGGGGTATATATAATACTAGGTGGTAAATATGATATAAACCCTTATAGGGTATATATAATCTAGGGGTAAATATGGATATACCCTTAATAGGGGTATATAAATACTAGGGGTAAAATGATATACCCTTAATAGGGGTAATAATATAATACTCAGGGTAAATATGATATAGCCCTTATGGGTATTATAATACTAGGGTTAATATGATATACCCTTAAGTAGGGGTATATATAATACTAGGGGTAAATATGATATACCCTTAATAGGGGTTAATATTAATACTAGGGGTAAATATGATATACCCTTCATAGGGGGTATATATAATACTAGGGGTAAATATGTATACCCTAATAGGGGTATATAATAATACTAGGGGTAAATATTATATACCCTAATAGGGTATATATAATACTAGGGTACATATATATACCCTTAATAGGGGTATATATAATACTAGGGTAAATATGATATACCCTTAATAGGCAAAGGGTCTATATAATACTAGGGGTTAAATATGATATACCCTTATAGGGGTATAATATATACTAGGGGTAATATGATTTACCCCTTAATAGGGGTATATATAATACTAGGGGGTAAATATATTACCCTTAATAGGGGTATATATAATCTAGGGGTAAATATGAGATACCCTTAATAGGGGTATATATAATAACTAGGGGTAAATATTAATACCCTTAATAGGGGTATATATAATACTAGGGGTAAATATGTATACCCGTAATAGGGTATAAATAATACTAGGGGTAAATATGATATACCCTTAATAGGGGTATATATAATACTAAGGGGTAAATATGATATACCCTTAATAGGGGTAATATATAAATACTAGGGGTAAATAATGATATACCCTTAATAAGGGGTATTATATCTAGGGGGTAAATATTATATAACCCTTAATAGGGGTATATATAATACTAAGGGTAAATTGATATACCCTTAAATAGGGTATATATACTACTTAGTGGTAAATATGATTACCCTTAATAGGGTATAATATAATACTAGGGGGTAAATATGATATACCCTTAATAGGGGTATATATAATACTAGGGGTAAAATATATATACCCTTAATAGGGTCTATATAATTACTAGGGGTAAATATGATATACCTTAATGGGGTATATTATAATACTATGGTAAATATGATATACCCTTAATAGGGGTAATATATAATACTAGGGGTAAATATGATATACCCTTATAGGGGTATATAATATACTAGGGTAAATATGATATACCTTAATAGGGTATATATAATACTAGGGTAATATGATATAGCCCTTAATAGGGGTATATATAATACTAAGGGGTAAATATGATATCCCCTTATAGGGGTATATATAATACTAGGGGTAAATATGATATACCCTTAATAGGGGTTAATAAATACTAGGGGTAAATATGAATATACCCTTAATAGGGGTAGTATATCATACTAGGGGTAATATGATATACCCTTAATGGGTATATTAATACGAGGGGTAAATATGATATACCCTTAATAGGGAGGGTATATATAATACGAGGGTTAATGATATACCCCTTAATGGGGTATATATAATAACTAGGGTAAATATGATATACCCTTAATAGGGGTATTATTAATCTAGGGTAAATATGATATACCTTATAGGGTATATATAATACTAGGGGTAATATGATATCACCGCTTACTAGGGGGTTATAATTAATATAGGGGTAATATGATATACCCTTATCGGGGTATATATAATACTAGGGGTAAATATATAATACCCTTAATAGGGGTATATATAAATAGGGGTAAAATGAATATACCTTATGAGGGTATATAATATCTAGGGTAATATGATATACCCTTAATAGGGGTATATATAATACTAGGGTTAAATATGATATACCCTTAATAGGGGTATATTACTATAGGGGTAAATATGAATATACCCTTAATATGGGTATATATAATACTAGGGGTAAATATGAATACCCTTAATAGGGGTTATAAATATATATACTAGGAGGTAAATATGATATACCCTTATAGGGGTATATATAATACTATGGACTAGGGGTAAATAGATATACCTTAATAGGGGTATATATAATACATAGGGGTAAAGATGATATACCCTTAATAGGGGTATCTATAAAACTAGGGGTAAATATGATTATACCCTTAATAGGGGGTATATATAATACTAGGGGTAAACATAAGGTTGCACTTAAATAGGGGTATATATAATACTAGGGGTAAATATGATATAACCCTTAATAGGGGTATATATATCTAGGTAAATATATATACCCTTAATAGGTATATATTAATACTAGGGGTAAATATGATATACCCTTGAATAGGGGTCATATATAATACTAGGGGTAAATATGATATACCCTTAATAGGGGTATATACACTAATTCTAGGTAAATATGATATACCCTTAATAGGGTATATATATACTAGGGGTAAATATGATATACCCTTATAGGTGTATATATAATACTAGGGTAAATTGATATACCCTTATAGGGTTTATTAACATACTAGGGGTAAATTGTAATAGCCCTTAATAGGGGTATATATACTACTTAGGGGTAAATATGATATACCCTTAATCAGGGGTATATATAATACTAGGGGTAAATATGATATACCCTAATAGGGGGTTATATAATATAGGGGAATATGATATACCCTTCATAGGGGTATATATATACTAGGGGTAAATATGATTCCCTTAATAGTGGATATATAATACTAGGGTAAATATAATATACCCTTAATAGGGGTATATATAATACTAGGGGTAAATTGTATACCTTAATAGGGGTATATATAATACTAGGGGTAAATATGATATACCCTAATAGGGGTATATATAATACTAGGGGTAAATATGATATACCCTTAATAGGTATATTAATACTAGGGGTAAATATTATAATCCCCTTAATAGGGTATATATAAATACTAGGGGTAAATATGATCTACCCTTAATAGGGGTATTTAATACTATGGGTAAATATGATATACCCTTAATAGTTAATATTTATATATAATACTAGGTAAATATGATATACCCTTAAATATAGGGGTATATATACTACTAGGGGTAAATATGATATACCCTTAATAGGGGTATATATAATACTAGGGTAATATGATATACCCTTAATAGGGGTTATAGAATACTAGGGGTAATATGATATACCTTAATAGGGGTAATATATAATACTAGGGGTAAATATGATATACCCTTAATAGGGTATATATAATACTAGGGGTAAATATGATATACCCTTAATAGGGGTATATATAATCTAGGGTATAGGATATAACCTTAATAGGGGTATATATAATAATAGGGAGTAAATATGATATAACCCTTAATAGGGTATATATACTAGGGTAAATATGATATACCCTTTAAATAGGGGTATATATACTACTAGGGGTAATATGATATACCCTTAATGGGGTAGATATAATACTAGGGGTGAAATATGATATACCCTAATAGGGGTATATAAATACTAGGGGTAAATATGATATACCCTAATACTCTCTAGGTATCAATATAATACTAGGGGTAAATATGAAATATAACAACAAACTTAAAATAGGGGTATATATAATACTAGGGTAATATGATATACCCTTAATAGGGGTATATATAATACTAGGGGTTAAATGAATGATATACCCTTAAATAGGGGTATATATTAAACTAGGGGTAAATATGATATACCCTTAATAGGGGTTATATAATACTAGGGGTAAATATGATATACCCTTAATATGGTTATATAATACTAGGGGTAAATTATATTTACCCTTAATAGGGGTAATAATAATACGGGGTAAATATGATATACCCCTTAATAGGGGTATATATAATACTAGGGGTAAATATGATATACCCTTAATAGGGGTATATATAATACTAGTGGGTAATATTGATATACCCTTAATAGGGTATATATAATATAGTGGTAAATATGATATGCCCTTAATAGGGGTAATGATAATAAGGGGGTAAATTGATATACCCTTAATAGGGGTATATATAAACTAGGGGTAATATGATATACCCTTAATAGGGGTATTTAAATAAACTAGGGGTTAAATCTGATAGACCCTTAATAGGGTATATTAATACTAGGGGTAAATAATGATATACCCTTAATATGGGTATATTAATAATCTATGTTAAATAGTTCCCTTAAATAGGGGTAATTATATAATACTAGGGGTAAATATGATTACCCTTAATAGGGGTATATATAATACTAGGGGTCATATGATATCCTTAATAAGGGGTATCTATAATACGAGGGGTAATATGAATATACCCTTAATAGGGTATATATAATATAGGGGTAAATATGAATAACCCTTTATAGGGGTATTATAATACTAGGGGGTAAATATGATATACCCTTAATAGGGGTATATATAAAGTACTAGGGGTAAATAGGATATACCCTTATAGGGCTATATATAATTAACTAGGGGTAAATATTATATACCATTAATAGGGGTATAGATTAATACTAGGGGTAAATATGATATACCCCTAATAGGGGTAATTAATACTAGGGGTAAATATGATATACCCTTAATAGGGGTATATATAATACTAGGGTTAATATGATATACCTTAATAGGTGTATATATAATACTAGGGTAAATATGATATACCCTTAATAGGGGTAAATATCTAATACTAGGGTTGAAATATGGATATACCCTTAATTATGGGGTATATATAATACTAGGGTAAATATGATTACCCTTAATAGGGGTAATATATATACTAGGGGTAAATATGATATACCCTTAATAGGGTATATATAATACTAGGGAAAGTAAATATGATTACCTTAATAGGGGTATATATAATCCTAGGGGTAACATATGAATATACCCTTAATAGGGGTATATATAATACTAGGGGTGAATATGATATACCCTTAATTAGGGGTATATATAATACTAGGGGTAAATATGATATATCCCTTAATAGGGGTATATATAATACTAGTGTAAATATGGATATACCCTTAATAGGGGTATATATAATACTAGGGTACAATATTATATACCCTTAATAGGTGGTCTAATATAATACTAGGGTAAATATTATTAACCCTATAATAGGGTATAATATATACTAGGGGTAAATATGATATACCCTTAATAGGGGTATATATAATACTAGGGTTAAATATGATATACCCCTTAATAGGGGTATATATAATACTAGGGGTAAATATGATAACCCTATAGGGGTATATATCAATACTAGGGGTAAATAATGATATACCCTTAATCAAGGGGTATATATAATACTAAGGGTAAAATACTGATAGACCCTTAATAGGGGGTATATATAGATACTAGGGGTAAATATGATTACCCCTTAAGTGGGTATATATAATCTAGGGGTAATATGATATACAATTACATAGGGGTATATATAATACTAGGGTAAATATTATATACCTTAATGGGTGAATTTATAATACTAGGGTAAATATGAATATACCCTTAATAGGGGTATATATACTAGGGGTAAATATGATTACCCTTGAATAGGGGTATATATAATACTAGGGGTAAATATGATATACCCCTTAATAGGGGTATGATATAATACTAGGGGTAAATATATATACCCTTAATAGGGGTATATATAATACTAGGGGTCAATAATGATATATACCCTTAATAGGGGTAGATATAATAACTAGGGGTAAATATGATATACCCTTATAGGGTAATATAATACACTAGGGTAAATATGATATAACCCTTAATAGGGGTATATATAATACTGAGGGTAAATATGATATACCCTTAATAGGGGTATATATAATACTAGGGGTAAATCTGATATACCCTTAATATGGGTATATATAATACTAGGGGTAATATGATATACCCTTAATGGGGTATACTATAATATAGGGGTAAATTGATGATACCCTTAAAGGGGTATATATAATATACCCCTAATAATCTCCTAGAGATACTTTGTGAAAACACCTTGATTTAAAGTAAAAAATCATATTTGCTTAAATAAACTCGAAAACTATGAGCTTAACAGGAAATTTACTATTGCAAATAAGATGGAGGTTGACAGGGCCCTTCTAATGAGCCATAGCAACATATATTTGGAATTTAGATAAGAGAGAAAACTGTATATGTGTATTTTTGACCATAATAGACTACTATTAAATATCTAAATATCTACAAGAGATAATTGAATTCCGATAATGGCAATGGATAGAACAATAGACCTGAACAAATTTGCTTCTATAATTTTTTTACTCTCGGCCTAATGTTACGGGGTAAAAATGCTTATATAAGGAAATATTGGGTGAAATATATCTGTGATGTTAATACCCTATTTGATAATCCCTATTAAGAGTATATATAATTAGAGGGGTAGGATATGATACACCCTTAATAGGGGTACAATAATATACCCCTAATAATCTCCTAAGAGATACTTTAATAAATTATGTGAAAATACCTGGACCTTATATGGTTTGGTGAGGTTATGGTAGGTTTTAATTTTGTTTGTTTTGCCAATGAAATGATTAGTCCTAGAGGAAACATTAATAGCGTAACAACAAACAAACGTTAACCTCTTGAGACCCAGAACGTAATTACCATTTTTAATTTTTTTACCATTAAACAATTTGTAGTACTATAAGCAATATTTTATAGCTATGACCTGTTTAGTATCCTTGTCCACTAACTAATTTAGTTTTATCAAGCTACTTTTCGTAATTGTATGGCTAACAACAGACACTTTTTCATAACAAAGGAAAGATCTGGGCGTGAAGGGTTAATTTAATAAGGGAATCATGATGGTTTACTGCGACTCTTGATAGGATAGCTTTAGTTGACGTCTATTATCATCATCATCATTAATTATAGTCCTCGTTATTGTGTGTGTGTGTGTGTGTGTGTGTGTGTGTGTGTGTGTGTGTACTTGATGTTAATGTGTGTTAATGAGGTATTTGATAAGAGTGCTAAGGTTTGGCGATATGCAAGAGGGAGAAGAATGAAAATGAAAGGAGACGATGAGAATCGGTAGGAAGGAATGACGGCAGGAAGGAGGAAGGAGAGAAAGGAAAGGGAAAAGGAGGAAGGAAGGAAGAGGAAGGAGGGAGGGAGTGAGGAGCGGAAGGAAGAGGAAGAAGGAAGGAGGATATGAGGAATGAGGAGGGAAGAAAGGTGGAAGAAAAATGTGGCAATTACACAGTGAGTTTCCTGAGTCATAATTTAACTGTCTTGTTGTTGTTGCTTTTTTTTGCCTGTATGCCCTCGGGTGATATTAACATTATTATTATTATATTATTATTATTATTAATTATTATTATTATTAATTATTATTATTATTATTATTTATTATTATTATTATTATTATTATTATTATTATTATTTTATTATTATATTATTATTATTATTATTATTATTATTATTAATTATTACTATTATTATATTATTATTATTATTATTATTATTATTTATTATTATTATTATTATTATTTATTATTATTATTATTATTAGTTATTATTATTATTATTATTATTATTATTATTATTTATTATTACTATTATTATTATTATTATTATTATAAATTTTTATTATTATCTTATTAGTAGATTATTATTATTATTTTTACTATTAGTTATTATTATATTACTATTATTATTATTATCTTATTAATTACATATTCTATTACTTATATTTATATTATTATTATATTATTATTACTATTATTATATATCTTATTATTTTATTATATTATTATTTTATCTATATTATTATTATTATTTATTATTATTATTATTATTATTTTACTTTTATTATTATTATATTATTTATTATTATATTATCGCTGAACACCTCAACATTCGCGCTATCTTCCTTCCTCTCTCTCTTTCTACCGTAGATAACAGTATAGTCGCCCTGCACAAAGTCGCCAGGCGCCATATATAAGGAATGATAGCCTCACTACTGCTGTGTCTGTGGGCCCCCGAAGATGATACACAGTAGTTTATATCATGACTGTATAATCTACCTGTTTACAGCATTTTTTATGCTTGGTAGCTGCAAGTATGACGGTTTTTCAATTTCCCGACGCGTTTTTTTTTCGGGGGGACGACGACAGCGGTACGACACTCAGTAAATAAACACTAGATGGCGACTCTACTGTTGGTAGCCACTTTGTAGATATTTTTTGTAATTTTGGTTCATTTATAACCCCACTATGACACGATGAAGACACAACATGACACAGACTCTCCAGATAGCCCCTTCTAACTGTCCTGAAATCATGGATGTAGCAATGTAACTATTAACGCCACCACACGTCTGTACATAGCAAAGAAACCTTGGCCTGGCGACTTTAGTGTTATCTACGGTAACACTACCTACATCCACCTTTCATCCCCATCCATGAACCTATCCAGCCCCTCTTTAAAGCTCCCTAGGCATGAAAGGTGGATGTAGGTAGTGTTAAGTAACAGGAACTACCTCGTGTAGGTCTCACGGCCTCTTGTAGCTTCCTTATGTTACTATTTATAGGGAGGTGGATGTGGCAAAACTGTACGATAATTCTACAGAAAAAACCATAATTTTATGGAGGCAGTACGACAATTTCCAACTCAAAGGCTGGCAACACAGGCTCAGTAATCTCATAGGGAGTAATTAAGAGAGAATAAAAATAGTATGAGAATAATAATATAATAAAGCGAATTAAAATAGTATAAGATTAATACTATAATAAGCGATACTAAGCAGAAAAGGTCACAAGAAGAAGAAGAGGGTGACGGGTGGCGTGACAGGCTGTGTTGACAAGGGGCTGCAGGGTTGTGTGGGTGGCGTCATCTGTCATCCTGCACGGCTACCCTCCTGACGACGGCGATGACAGGCCGGAGGGGCGCGGTGGAGTACCTCCAGCCCGTGGGCTACGTGGCGGGGGCAGGAAGAGGCCCAGACCCAGGTACTGGTGTGAGGGAACACGTGTGTGACGGTGTGACGTTATGATAAGGAGGTGGCGGGCGGCCTGGGTTGAGAGTGGGCGGGGGTGTGGGCGCCTGCACACAGCCGGGCGGGGGCAATGACCAGACGTGGGCGCCGCTTGGACTAACGGTACCTGGAACTCTCGTCGAAGGGGGGTCTCGTCGCCGTCGTCGAGTGTTCCAATTTTTCACCGGTTTGTGTTCCTATTTTCGGCGAAAGTTCCCAGTTCAGATCTTGATATTGGTACCTGGAACTCTCGCCCCCGTCGGGGAGTGTTCCTATTTTCGGCGAAAGTTCCAGTTCATGATCTTGATATTGGTACCTGGAACTCTCACCCCCGTCGGGGAGTGTTCCTATTTTCGGCGAAAGTTCCAGTTCATGATCTTGATATTGGTACCTGGAACTCTCACCCCCGTCGGGGAGTGTTCCTATTTTTCGAACGTAACGATAGTCCAAGTCAGTGCCATTATTGATACTGATATTGTACCTGGAACTTCACCCCGTCGGGGAGTGTTCATATTTTCGGCGAAACTTCATGGT
>JACEEZ010026200.1:41098-55002 GCA_016584305.1 Chionoecetes opilio | reverse complement strand
TACTATTACAGTTGTTATCACTTTTTCACTTTATGCATTGTTTCTCAGCTTCAGGGATTTCATACAGCAATAGTTTGATCAGTTATGTTAGGTAACCAATGTGTTAGGTCAGGATTAAGTGAGTTTTCATGACGTTTGCCAGGCTGGTCCAGGCTGGCCAGGCTGTATTGATGCTCGCCAAAACACGTCCAGACAGACATCAGGCCTCCTATCTAAGTACTGGCATCCACTACTGGGGAGTCCCGTGTTTACCAGGCATTTAATGCACTGTTATTAGTCCTACTATCATGCAAGTTTTGCCTGGTTGTGATTAATGGGGTCTCAATAGTTCCCAATAACTAGGACCATCCCGACCCGGCTCAGCGTCTGGCCGCCGTGCGGAAACAGCTGTGGACTAGCCTGAGCCGGACTAGACTGGAATAGCGACATTGCGAAAACACGGCTTTAGTGAACTAGCGGGGGGTCTGGGGGGGCGCATCCCCCCAGTTAGGTCAGGTTACGCAACCAGTGTCCATGTGTTGTCCATGTGTCGATTACAGGGAGTTTCGACGGAATGCACTTTTGACGGTAGAAAATGGAGGTTTCGACGGCACCATGGAAACTTCCAATATGTCTATCATAGAGTAAAACCTAAAGATATTTTATCATTGAGAGGATTAATATAAAATACAAAGTTACCAGATCATTGCCCACCCAAATTAAAGTGACAAGCCTATACAGCCTAGATCTAGCCTATATCTTTCGTTGTTTCCCAGCCTACCGTGGTAACACCTTTCAACCTTAGCTTGCCTATCCTTAATAGTGTATTTAATAAAATCAATTAGCGATAAAGACTAATAAACAGTGAACAATAGTACTGTGTGTGCGGCTCCATCCTCAGGCTGCGGCACTGTGCCCTCCTGATGGTCACAGTCAATTACACTACAGAAAACAGCACCTCAGTTTGTGGGGAAACAAGTGTTAAAGTTGTTGTCAGTGTTAAAGGTTAAATATTGTTTACAAATACCTACTTTCATTCATATCAACGATGTGTTAAGTTGTGCACGATGAAAGATCTAAAATATTATGAAGGGAATGACTGAGAGGGTTCCACGGCAATGACTTGGAAGGTGCCACGATGCACTATGTTGGGGGTTTCCACGGTGTCGCGAAAAACGCTTCTGGGGAAAAAACCTTCCTTTTACCCCTGTGTCTCCCTCACAAGGGAGTGGTGGGTGGGGGTTGGTGGCGCCCCGGCACACAGGACCTTCACTCAATAAAATGAATGAAACCTGATCCACAAATGCACCCCTGATCAAAAAAGGCGGATTTTTTTGATGTTTGTATTTTGTTTCCCCACAGAGCCATAAAGGGGGCCAGAAGAGCACCTGGTGGTGGGGGCTGGTGCTGCCCCCACCTGCTCTACTAGGCGCGACAGGCAGGTAGGTCCTGGGCTTGATCTGTTCACATGCATATCATAGAGGAATGATTCCCAGCTAATACAGGGAGGCCCCGAAGATACGAGCAGTTGGGTTTCCACCGGGCATACTCTTTTAAAGCAAAATCTCGTATAACGAAACACAAAAAACAATGGTCAAATTGGGTTTGGGTTTCCAGGACCCCATCATTTAAAAAAAACATGTTTTTAAAGCTAAAATAACTTAGAAAAACCAACAAACAACGGGTCTTATTACCCACCTGTATACCTTTTCTGTAAAAAAAAACCATTCTGAAAGAGAAAATAGCACACAAAATAACATAACTGCACAAAATTAAACATAAACAAAAAATGATGCATCAAGCCATCATCAGTCACCACCAAATACAAAACTGTTTTTAAAAAATTCTCGCCAATCAAAGCCTGCGAGACTTTGGGGAAAGGCATGCCAACTGCCTCTCTCCCCCCCTTTCTTCCCCCATCCCAAACAATTCTCTTTTTATTCGGAAGCTTCGTTTTAAGGATTTTTTTAATGTATCAGTAGTAAGATATATAAGAAAAAGCCTGTTTGTGGTTTTTTGGGTTTTTTAGAGGTGTGTATGTGGGTTAAATAGTGAAATTTTGGGTTTTATGGGGGGGGGGGGCCGGGCAATTTTTCTCCGCACTCACTGCCCCCCCAGCAGTCCCCTTACATGAATCTTTAATCCCCTTATTTAAGGTGACACACGGTGATACATTGATTTAATAATACACGTGATATAACACCCCCCATATCACTAAGTTGTATAAAAACGATAATACGACTTTTTAAGCCTCCCCCAAACCTAAGGGGCGGAGGAGCGGGTGGCTCCACGGCGCCGCCACTAAAAAATTTTTGGGAAAAAATCCCCCGTAAATCCCCCCCTCCCCTGGCCTTCCTGAAAAGACAGTCAGCTCACACGCCCTGTGATAGCACCATAGGAATCCCCGGGGATCATAGGATTCCTAAAGGGGGTTTCTTGCCCCCCTACAATATTACCAAAGACATCTATCTCCCTTGGTGTAGTGGTGTTGATATCCCCTCAGGGGCTTCAGGGCTGGCTCATGCGCTGCTGCTGCTCCCAAAAGGCCACGCTCCCAGACGTGGATGAGCCCCTTTGTTTGTATTTCATCTTTTTACTCATATATATGAATGATACCATCCAAATGCATCATTGTCTACTTTCACCTAATAAATGATTTTTTCATAGCATACCAAAACAATAATAACGACCCTGGAGACTTCCTACCTCTTTTTAATACCAGTCCGAGCATTGTTGGCCATCTGCACGTTTTTTCAATTGATTATCGTACAACCTTAGGTAAAATCATATACAATAGTAATTTTTATTTTTTTAGTAAATAACTTGAAATTTATTTTAGTAAAAAATTTGGGAAATTTTTACCACCCCAGTTTGAATGTCGTACTTTGGGGTTTTAAAATCTCGTATATTGAAAGTAACCCAAATTTTACACATCTTGTATCATCAAAATTTCGTATATCGAATGCTCGTATAAGGACCCCCCTGTATAACAGTTGTCAACCCATACTTTAAAAGACTCAATGGGTTTTTCGAATAGGGTGGTAATGATTGGAATGGATCATTCATCGGGTATTAGGGGGGATCTTAAGGAGTTTAAAAGGGGGGCGGGAAAATTTTCAGGGGTTTGCTGGAAATTTAACAACGGACCGTATCCAGCGCTTCGGTCCTGGGAAATGCCACGTGGTTTCGACGGGGGATCTTGCAGCCTTGTTGTCTAAAGGGGGGGCGTTTGACTCATTGCTCGTGAGTCATTTTGGGATCTTCTGCGACTTCGCGGGTTTCCTGCAAGGACTATTGTTCTGATGACTGGTTGTATTCGGGACTGGATGCTGTAAGTGTGGGGCAGGTGTTCCAGTTCTTTCCTGTGAATACGGAGTGGGGCAGGGTGCGTCCTTGCCCCATCCCCTTTAAAACGCTTGAGGACGGGGTATTGGAAAAGGTTGAAATCAAATGATTGTGGGCACCCCGTGGGCAACAAAAAGATCAGATCTTGTTTTTGCCGATGACCCGTAATTTTTTGCTGACGCTGGGGGTCCTGGTGGGCTCTCGAGGCGCTGAAAACGAGGAGCAAACCCTTTTGGGGACTTAGGTCTCCTGGCTCAAGCCCAAGGTCCAGGTGTTTGAGCTACTAGACAAGCAGTACATCTTTCATGCGTGGGCGAGGACTTTGAATTTTGGGAAAGTTTTCTCCCTTTGGGTAGTGCATCCAAAATGACGGCAGGTCACTCAAAAGTTTACGGGGGATTGGCAAGCCACGGTGTTAGGGGCTCGCTCAGGGGAGTATTTGGCGTTGTGGGGTCCCTGTGCGGAGGAAAAAGATCCAATCTTCAAGTCGCTTGTGACCCCTGTCTTACCTAGGGTTTGTGAGACAGGACACAAAATAGTGACTTGAAGAGCAAATCATGTTTTTGGTAATAATGTCTTCGCAGAATCAGGGGGTATCGCTGGGATGATTACGGTCAAATCACGTTTGCACCATGAGACTGAACGAGGCCTATTACCTGCATAGTCCGTCAGCCCCAAACTTGGCTATATGGGCATGGGGCCCTACCCTAAAACGCCCTTCCCATGGGGTTGTATCTGTAGAGACAATCCGGCGTGGAGGGGGCCCAAGGGGGGCCCCCACAAGGCTCGTGGCTGGGGAAAGTTGATGCTCTTGTCAGAGCTGCTTGGTAGGGGAAAAGGGCCTGCTTTGGGAAACTCGCGCGTGGTGACCCCCGGGAGTGGGTCGTAGGTGGGCGGGAAACGCCCCCCCGGCGATCCCCAAAATGATTGATACCTTATCCATGACTGTGGGTAACATTTTTTAAAAAAATAAAACCCCCCTTGTTTTAATCTTTTACATTCTCTCTTTCGGGATACAGTACCCCTGGATGCGGGCCCCGCTTATTCCTGCCTTTAAGAACAAACAGTTTCCCACCTCTTGACCGACTGGGGATTTTTGATGACCTTTCTAAATGGTAAGCCTCCTATATATAAGTAGATATTATACTTTAATGTATGGTAAGGGGTGGTAAAAGTGAGGTAATACGTAAACCCCCGATATAACGGCTAAGAGGGGGAGGATTGACCCGTTAAAAAGCCGTTTGTCCTTTTTATAGCGAGGGTTTTTTCCCAAGGGTGGAAAAATTAGGTAAAACCGGGAAATTTGTAAAATAAATGAAAATTTAAACACACAAAAAGCGGCCGTGTAGCTATGTTGGGAGGTAAACTGACTGGGCTACATAGCAAGTCGCCCACGACTGCACGGGAGTGGTATTAGGAGAGGTAGTAATCCCAGGTCGCTCATTACTGTTGGGTGGCTATAAAAATACCATTATTCTAGGTGAATGTAGAATTTAATGGCTTTTAAGGCTATTTTATACTATGATAATAATAAAAATACAAGCAAGGCGCTCACCACCCTGCAGCGCGCCGGCCAGGGCAGCAGCATGTTTTCATTAAGACATAATTATAAGACACAAGTTACCCATGTACACATGATACATGATCCTTTTCCCACCTTTTGCTCAAAAATTGAATGTCCCCCGATAGTCCCCTGGTTTTTTCCTTAGCCTTGGGGCTATCACTCACTGTTTGTTTTTTTTACGCCATACTCGACACCTACCCGTCGGGGCGACAGAAACCCAACTCCACCCTTTTTAAAGGTTCTCATTTCTCTGCAATACTTAGAACACACCTTCCTTTGTCCGCCCTTCGTTTTGATGCCATAAAAGACTTCACTGCACTGAACATCAAAAAAACATATAAAAAAACGGAAAACAGGTGAAAACAGCTTTAACTGACTTTTTAAACAATGCCCGACGTCATCAGTACCCAAGCGCTCCGAACTGGCGGGCACTTTTTAAAGGCGCCGCACATTACTACTTTTTCGTCATCCAGCGACGAGTCGACGATTTTCCCCCGACCAAAATGAACGCATCCATGCACATTTTTAGCAGTTATGCTTGTCAACGATTGACAATATACATAATAAGTGTAAGCAGCACAGCCTGCCCGGGTGTCGGAGCCATGTTTTTTTTACATTCGACTTCAAAAGGCGATGAAACTGTGTGTGTGACGCTGTGCAGTCTCCCGGGTAGAAGCTTCAGCTAACACTAGAGGAAGGAGGAGGAGGAGGAGAGAACACGAAGCGAAACTTAAAAAAAGAGGTCCAAAAGAAAATTGTAATACGTACTAATATTCACTATTTTAACCCCATACCACCTTCTACAACTAAATCACTAGCAAAACAGGGTCCCACCTTTTTAAAATTTTTAATATCTGATACATTTTAAAATCCTTAAAACCCAAGCTTTTAAAATAAAATAAAAAAATTATGGGGATTTTTACGATTTCCCGCGGCGATAAGTGGGGCTGTATGCCATTCTTGCCCACAAAATTTTTCTCGTGAATGGAGTCCGTCAAAAACCGAATCGTTAAATCGAAATCCGTTATATGGGGTGTGACGTATTAAAGCCCCCCACCGTTGTACATCGAAAAAAAAATAGTCCTGGCGACTTTAGTGTTTTCTACGGTACATCAAAAAGTGTACTTTTTTCTCATTTTTTCCCCGATCATTGCAGCACGCGTCACCTCCTAAAGAAATGCCCAAGTCATTTTTTTTTACTTTTCGGGAAAAACAAAAAACCTCATTTTTTTTTAAAGTTGATATCAAAGCCTTGTTTATTCTTTTATTTTAACCCCTCCACCCTCACAAACACCACAACCCCACCACCCACCAACCCACCCACCCCCCCCCCACCCCCCACCCACCCACCCACACACACCACACCACAACACACACACACACACACACACACCACAACACACACAACACACCCAAAACAACCACACCCCAACGACACATGACATTGGCGACTTTCCAATAGAGCGCCACAGCAAAGAGTTTTTTTTGGGCAAAAAAAGAAATTGCCCAAAAATACTTAGGCAGTTTTTTTTATGAGTGAGGGTGACGTATTTTAAATTTTAATTTGATGGGCAAAAAACCCTTTTCATACAGACTTTTTTCTTGTCATTCCCCCCCTCCTCCCTCCCCCAGTGTTATTGTCGCCCCCGGGGTTTATGATGGAGGACGTTTAGGGTAATTATACTTGTATTTAAAAAAGCGACAAATATTTACACACGGATTAAGGCAGCATGTTTTTAAACCCCCCCCGTCCAGATTTTCCTTGCTATAGAAAATTGTATGTTTTCGGCCAAAAAATTTCGAAAAATCTGAATATACTAAATTATTTTTGTGGGCAAGGATACTAAACAGGGCTTATCTGGGGGGGGCGGTAGCGGAGTTTAGCGTCTCCGACTGGCGTTTTTCGGTGACCCGGGGGCGATCCCCGAAGAAACCCAAAAACCTTTCTGCACCTCGAGTGCCTAAGAAAACCCCCATGCCCCTGCCCGTCAACTTACCTTTGACTGCAATGCATCGGGGGACCAGGGGGGGGCCCGACCTCTAAACAAGGCGTCACTATAAGAAAACCTCCCCGCCCCCACGGGCAGGGGCCAACCATCAGAACCCCCAAGTGAAAACCCCCAGAGCCTACCCTCCCACCTGGGTCACCATGCCTACAGGCGCTATACATACCCTCCCGAGTTTCGCGCGGGTTTCTTCCCGAGGCATAGCGTGAAACCAACCCGTCCCCCCCAAACCTGGTTTAAAAAAAAACTAAAAAACTTATTTTGTCCGGATTTTCTTTTTTTTTTGTGTGTGTGTGTGTGGTGTGTGTGTTGGGGTGGTGGATGGGTGTGTGCCTACAGGCCATTAGGGAGTGCCCCCCAGGGGGGGGATGGTGGCCCTGGGGGTTAAATTTAGGGGTTGTACCTACCGTATTTTACGCTTTAAAACTCATTTTTCCCCAAAAAATTATCCTGAAAATGCCCAAACCCCCCCCCCGCAGTGAAGGGTACTGGGGTTTTGCCTAGGGTTTTGGGGCCCCCTCCCCGGGGGGGTGGCTTCGGCCAACACTACGTAGAGAAAGGAGGGGGGAAGGAGCTTTAGATTGAGCTTGAGTTGGGAGTCACCCAGCGGGTGCTGTTTTGGTC
This sequence comes from Chionoecetes opilio, assembly GCA_016584305.1. Classification (NCBI taxonomy): domain Eukaryota; kingdom Metazoa; phylum Arthropoda; class Malacostraca; order Decapoda; family Majidae; genus Chionoecetes; species Chionoecetes opilio. The sequence goes on along the minus strand of JACEEZ010026200.1, from coordinate 47,484 downwards.
TGAGGAGTGAGCTTTACACATTCTTTTACTGATGGTTGGTGACATGTTTACGGCAATAACACTTCCAATGCCCCTTCCCCTCTTCCTCCTTCTCCCCCAGTACCTCCAAAACCCCAGTACCACCACGCTGGTTTAAACACTTATAAGGAGATTTTTTTGGTAAATAGTAAGGAACGGGGGGGGTGTAAGGGAAAGTGCTACTTATTTCGAGGTGTTCCTATCTTATGCGACACGGCTGTTTCTGTAGGGAAAAATGCAAAAAAAAGGAAAAAAAAAAGCAAAAATACATAAGCTATACTAAGCCATTATAAAACTATCAAGCAGGAAGGAAGGAAGACGTTCCCGTACGTCCCCTTTGGGGGGCGGGGAGCAGAGTGGTTAGCGTCAAATATATGTCAAGCTCGAGCCGAGCTTGACAGACGACCTCAAAGTGATACAAGCGAAAAGGGCACAAGAAGAAGAAGAAGTCTCCCATGGCTTCTGTTTATCCGAGTTCGATCCCTTTATAGGGGTGTAAAATCCCTTAAAAAACTTTCTCTGCACCGTTGAGTGGCCAAGAAAAACCCCCCACGCTGCCCCTTAACTCTCCTTCGATTGTGAGTGCATGGGGGGACACAGGGGGCGGCATTAGCCTCTAATCACAAAGGGGTCCTATAGAAAAATTTTGTCTGGCCACCCCGGGCGAGGGCCCACCATCACAGCCCTCAATTAAACCCCCAGGCCCACCATCCCAACCCTGGAGGGCACTCCCAACGGCGCGGGAGGCACACACACACACCGAAAGAAGAAGAAAAAAAGAAGAAAAAAAAAAACCCAAAAAACGGGGTTTTAATACGCAAAGTCGGGTGGGAAGAATTTTGGACTCGGCCGAACTCAAGGATCGCAAACTCGCATAGCGTGAAACTCGGGAGGGTAGTGTAGGACAAATGTAAAAAAAAAAAAAAAAAAAAAAAAAAAATAAAAAATTGCTTTAATCACTAAAAAACGTTAATGGTACACAAAAGACAATGGCAATTTCGCTCTGGGCCCAAGGGTTAAAGACTAAATCATACCTTTAGATACTAGCCCGTATTTTTATTTTTCTGCAATCCACTACACTTTGTTCACTTCCCGGGCATCGCTCCGAGTGTTCTTTTTTTCTGTTTAAAAAGTAACCCTTTTCAGCAAAAGATCAAGAATGGGGGCTAAAAAAGAGATGATTAATATAGCAAAGGAAAGATCTGGCGTAAAGGGGTTATTTTTTTTTTTTAAAGAGCGTCCAGATTGTGGATTGGGGTAAAAAAATAAAAATAATAATAATAATAATAATAATAATAATAATAATGATTTTTTTATCGCCCAGGGCCCAAAGACAAAAAAAAACAAAACAACAAACAAAAAGTTAACTTAAAACTATAGACTGGGCAAATCTAAAAACATGCCCGAAAACCCTTTAGGTGTGAGGGAATGTTAGCAGCGAACCCTGTCAGCCAGTTAATGCCACCCCTACTTAACACTGTTAAGGGGGAGGACACTTCTTTAGGCTTTCATTACTTTTTTTAAAATAAAAAAACCCAAAAGGGACCACCAGCGGGGGTTTGGGGTTAGGGGTCACTAAAATCCCCAACATCTTTTTTTTCTGTAAAAGCAAAACACCCATAAAATTTGGCATGGGGGAAGGGTTTTTTTAAGTGTTTTATAAATGACAAAAAAAATATTAAAATTGGAAAAGATAATATTCCCCTTTGATATAAATATATTATATATATATATATATTATAAAAATATATATATATATTTATAAAATAAAATTATATATATATATATATATATAAAAAGAAAAACCCTCTCATACCCCGGACAAATTTGGGCCCCAAAGGGAGTGGGCCCGTAAATGAAAGAATTTGAATAAGGGGGGGGTTATACCCCCCCCATTTTTAAACCCTTTAACGACAAATGACGTTTTTAAAGAGTCACCCGGTACGTGTAGGCCTTTACGTAAAAATGACGCCCTTTTGAAATAAATCCGGTATGTGTGGGGCCTTTAACGTCCCAAATGCCGCCCTTTGAGGGTCATCCGGTATGTGGGGGGGGCCTCGAAACAGGGGAGGTTTTTGGGGGGTCATCCGGTACGGGTAGGCCATAGTAAAAATGACTTTCTTTGAGGTCACCCAAAAAAATAATATTTTAAAATATTTATTAAAAATTTTTAAAAAAGCCCCGGGGTTTGACGTGAGATTAAATTTTGCCCTTTGGGGGGGGGGAATTTAAAACAAAAATTTTATATTAAAAATATTTTTTGTATAATATAATTTGTAAAAATATTTTTTTATAAAAATATATTTTTTAAAAAAAAAAAACCTACGCTATCTTTCACTTCGGGTTTGTATGGCTTATTTTTGGGGCGAATTAAAAATTATATTATATTTCCCATTGGAAAGGAAATTTTTTTCGGGCAAATGTCCTTTGGAATGTTAAAAAAACTTTTTATGATGAAAATTTTGTTTTCCCTGGCATATTTTTTTTTTCCGCAAGGTGTTTTTTTTTTTTTTTTTTTTAAATTTAACTCGAGGTTTTGTAAGTTATTTGCAGGGCTAGCGTTTTAAATTTGAACATTGTATGATATGGGAAAATGACTTAGTTAAAAACAAAACCCAAAAATTTTGAACTCGATCCTTTGTTTAGTTTAGTTTCTATACGCGGGGGGAAGTAAAATTTTTTCCCGCGCTTTGACTTTCGGGTGAAAGGGGTTTTTTACGCGGGCCCAACAAAAAGTGCTGACAATGGGGACGGGGGAAAGGGGTTTTTAAATGTGATACATCAAAGCCCCTTTAAAAACCCAAAAGCTTTTCCCAAAAGAAAAATGAGAAAATAATCCCAATTTATGTTGATTTTGACAATTGAGCGGCGATAAGCGGTTTAACAGGGAAAAAAAAAAAAAAAAAAAAAAAAAGTCAGGGCAAAGGGAGTCCGTTATATCCGAAGTCCGTCACATGGGAGGTCCTTTTATATCGGGGGTTTGACTATATATATATATCCCACACACACAGTCAAACCTCGATATAAGGGGCCCCCTTTAAAGGGGGGGGGGAGTGGTCCTTTTAAAGCCGTTGTCCATTTTTTAAGCGGGGAAAATTTTCCCCCAAGGGGGGAAAAATATATAAAAAAAAAAAAAGGGGAAAATTTGTGAAAAAAAAAATGAGAAAAAACCAACAAACACAACCAGGCTTTTATAGTTTATGTTGGGGGGAAAAACAGTAAATGGCACTACTGCTGAATTTGGGGCCCCTTTTTCCTAAAAGTAAAAAATAAAGGAAAAATAATCAAAACAAAACCCCAAAACCCGGGTAGCAGCTAGTCAAGTTTCAAGCTCAAAGTAAAAAGGTAAAAAAATTTTACGAGCCAGATTCACCGTGGTTTCCCAAAAAGGTATTGCTTAAAATCATGACTAATGCCATTTTTAAATATTTTTTATAGGGGTTTTGAAGTCCCAGTTCTATACACTTTCCCACTATTTAGGTCAGGTACCCACTGCTTTTTGCCTTAGAAAAAAGGGTGATTTGGGGGGTTGAGGGGGACGGGGAGTTTGTAGCAAGGGGCCCCACGCCATAAAAACTAAATTTCACTATTTAAACAATACACCCCCTTTTTACCACTAAATCACTAGCAACAAAAAAGGCCCCTTTCCTTATAATTTTTATATTTTAAAACATGTGATCATAAAAAACCCCTTTAAAACCCAACCCTTTCCCAAAATAAAATGAGAAAAAAATAAAATTTTATGTTTGAGTTGACAATTGAGCGGCGAATAAGTGGTCTAATATAAAAAAAAAAAAAAAAAAAAAAAAAAAAGTCACGCAAAGGGAGCCCTTTTAAACCCGGGAAAGCCCTTTATATCGAGGTTTAAACTGTATATATTTTAAAATTTATATATATATATATATTATATATAAATATATATATTTTATATATATATATATAAAATATATATTTCTCAAAATTTTGCATCATCCAAAAAACAAACTTAAAATAAATTTTAATTTCATCAGTCATGTTATTGATAAAAAATCATGAACATTTTTGGTTGCCAAAACGGGATCCCTGTGGTCCCCCACTAAATACTTTTATCCTTTTTCAGTTTTTTTCATCCATCACTACTTTTTTCATTTCGTTCCCCCTCAGATAAATCTCCATCCCTTTTTTGATCATACCTTTTTTTATCCTATTTTTCCAATTTTCCCAAAATAGCTTTCATTTTGAGCATTTCTATCATTTTTTAGACCTAGAAAATACAATCTATCCATCCATCTCTTCCTGTTTTTTTATATCAATTAAACCCTTTAGTAAAACTTTTAAGTTAGTAAAAACCCTGAATTTTTCTTCCCTAAAACCCCAAAGGCCGGGCCTTTTATTTACCTTCGTTTTCCCAATATTTGTCCATTGGGTTCTTTATTTTTTTCTCACCTATCTTGGGACACTGTGCTAAATCAATGACACTGGTCTATAATGTAGTTTGGTTTTATCCTTCCCCTTTCCCCTTTTTGTATAAATTTGCCCTCATCTGCTCTCTTCCCCCCTTTTGGGGACTTTCCCGTTGTTAATGGCACTTTAATTTTTATCATGGGCTGGTTCAACCAAAAAACTTTTTTGCCCTTTTTTTCCCAAAAACCCCCAAAACCCCCAAAATGTCCAATTGCTTTCCCCTCCTCCAATTCCCTTTAACAATTGCAATATTTTTTGCCCTGGTGGGGCTAGTCCAAAAACAATGATCTATAATTTAATGGTTCATTCGTCTTTCCATTTTTATATAGTGGCATTATATAGGTTCTCTTCCACTCTTTTGGCATTTTTTCTCATTGTTAACCCGGGGACTGCGGGAGCTGTGAATTTTTTGGGCCGTCAGTGCGGCAAAGTGAATAAAACAGTGACCATTACAGAATTGGATGAAAGTCACATCAACGTCAAGGTAGTAAAAATCCGCATCCGGCAATATATCTATTTTTAACCCAAACGTATGGGGTTGTGGTGTGGTTGTGATCAGGAGTTAAATATCTGGCGCGAATGGCACCAAACCGCTTGCGAGTGACTGTACTGAGGGGTCAGGGATGCCACTCCTTTGGATTTTTTCCCAAGATCTTGGGATTTTTGAGGGGATTATTCGAGTATTTCTCCAGTAGTTTATCTCAAGGTAAGCATGTGTACCGTATTTAGGATTCAGTTTCAATGTTTTTTCAAAGACCTAGGGATATTTTTGTCTATCTTGTGATTTTTGGGGGGGCAGTTTTGGGATTTCTGAAAATTTAGAGTGGCATCCCTGGGTATCGCTGGGATGATTACGTGTCAAATCAGCGATTGCACCATGAGATTGAATTGAGGCCTATTACCTGCATAGTCCGTCAGCGCCAACTTCGGCTATATGGGCATGTGGCACGCTACCCTGAAACCGATCCTTCCCATCGGGTTGTATCTGTAAGAGACAATCCGGCGTGGAGGAGGCCAAGGGGGCGCCCACAAGGCTCCTGGCTGGGGCAAGTTGATGTTTCTTGTCGAGAGCTGCTTGGTATGGGAAAGGAGTCTGCATGGGAACTCACGCGTGATGACCCCGGGAGTGGCGTCGCGTAGGGTGGGCGAGGCGACGCGCCCCCCGGCGTATGCCCCCAAGGATTGATTGATTGATCCCTGGGTATGGTGGTGGAGGGAGTATGGGCTAATTGATAATACTAAGTGCTCTATATTTTGCATACAAAGCCCTCTGATGGCTCTTTATGTGTATAAACTTGTATGAGAAGGCCCTTGTGAGAAATATACACCACAAAATAAGGCGTGTGTAGAGAGTAAATATCAAAGTAAATGAAAAGTAAAAGTGAACGGGAGAGCGAGAGGGTGATAAGGAAGGTTGGCGTCAGATTACCTCTCTGCCTCGGGGCTATGCATGCCTCATACGCAATTGGTGCTGTTGTTGAACACATATGCACTCAAATTATGCTTGCTATGCATATTGGATGTTTTTTCGGGGGTAATAACCATGATATATGTCAGTATAAGCAGGTATCCTGCTTATCCTGCAGGTGTCCTCTTATGTTGGATATATTCATGCAACTATCATTATGTCCGTGCTTGCAACTCATTATATAAAAAAAACCATTGAAATTGAATCCTAAATATGGTACATATGCTTACCTTGAGGTAAACTACTGGAGAAATACTTGAATAATGCCTAAAGAAATCTAAAGATAGACAACAATTGTACCAAGGCCATGGTCCAAATCCCAAGATCTTGGGAAAAAACCCGAGGAGTGGTATCCCTCCGTACAGCGTAGTTAGGCAGATGGTGGTGTGTGTTATCAAGAGCTGACATCTCAGCCTACATGTGACACAGTTTGTGGACTTTTACGAATGTGGCGATT
>JACEEZ010026200.1:0-35672 GCA_016584305.1 Chionoecetes opilio | reverse complement strand
ATAAAATTTTTGGGGGGGGATCAGGAGTTAATTCTGCGCGAATGCACCAAACGCTTGCAGTACTGTACTGGGGTCAGGATCCCTTTCCTTGGGATTTTTCCCAGATCTTGGATTTTGAGGGATTATCGAGTATTTTTCCACTGTTTATCTCAAGGTAAGCATGTGTCCGTTGGGATTCAGTTTCATGTTTTTTCAAAGACCTAGGGATTTTTTGCTATCTTGGATTTTGGGGGCGTTTTGGATTTCGAAAATTTAAGTGGCATCCCTGGGTATCCGGGATGATTACGGTCAAATCGGCGATTGCACCTGAGACTGAATTGAGGCCTATTACCTGCTATCCGTCAGCGCCAACTTCGCTATATGGGCTGTGGCACGCTCCTAACCGATCCTCCTCAGTTGTTCTGTAGAACAATCGGCGTGGAGGGCGGGGGCGCCACAAGGCTCCTGCTGGGCAAGTTGTGTTTCTGCGGAGCTGCTGGTATGGAAGGAGCCTGTGGGAACTCGCGGGTGACCCCGGGATGGCCTAGGTGGCGAGGCGACGGCCCCCCGGCGTATCCCCAATGATTGATTGATTGATCCGGGTATGGTGTGAGGGAGTATGCAAATTGTACTATAAGCGCCTTATTTTGCACAAAGCCCTCTGATGGCTCTTTATGTTTGAATTGTATGAGAGCCCTTGAGAATATACCCCAAATAGGCGTGTGTAAGGTAAATTCAAGAAATAAAAGTAAAAGCGACGGGAGAGCGGAGGGTGATAGGAGTTGGCGCCCAGATTACCTTTTCTGCCTCGGGCTATGCATGCTCTACGAAATTGGTGCTGTTGTTGACCATATGCACTCAAATTATCTGCTATGCTATTGATTTTTTTTTCGGGGAATAACTGCTATTTTCATATAAGCGGTACCCCTGCTTATCCTGCAGGTGTCCTCTTTTGTTGGATATATTCATGCACTATCATTAGTCCATGCTTGCAACTCATTAATAAAAAACCATTGAATTAAATCCTAAATATGGTACATATGCTTCCCTTGGGGTAACTACGGGAGAAATACTTGAATAATGCCTAAGAATCTAAAGATAGCACTTGTCCAAGGGCCCATGGTCCAATCCCAGATCTTGGGAAAAAACCCAGGAGTGGTGACCCTCCGTAAGCGTGTTAGGCAATGGGGTGGTGTTTATCAAGAGCTGACATCCCAGCCTACTGTTGACACAGTTTGTGACTTCTACAATTTTTGGCGCAGTTTTTGGGTATGCGATTGAAATTGCGTTTCCGGAAGGCATGCCAAAAGTCGCTGAGGAGAGCTTCAGGAAGGCATGCCACAGTCGCTGAGGGAAGCCTTCGGAAGGCATCCACACCCGCTGAGGAGACCTTCAGAAGCATGCCCAGTCGCTGAGGAGAGCCTTCGGAAGGCATCACATCACTGAGAGAGCCTTCAGGAAGGCATGCCCGTTCGCTGAGGAGAGCCTTCAGGAGGCTGCCCAGTCCTGAGGAGCCTTCAGGAAGGCATGCCACAGTCCGTGGGAAGCCTTCAGAAGGCATGCCACAGTCCTGAGGAAACCCTTCAGGAAGGCATGCCACAGTGTGAGAAGCCCTTCGGAAGGCATGCCACATCCCCTCAGGAGAGCCTTCAGGAGGCATGCCACGTCGCTGAGGAGAGCCTTCAGGAGGCATTCACAGTCGCTGGGAACCTTCGGGAAGATGCCACATTTCCCTTGAGAGACCTTCAGGAAGGCATGCCCAGTCGCTGAGGAGAGCCTTCAGGAAGGCATCCCACAGTCGCTCGGAGAGCCTTCAGGAAGGCATGCCACAGTCGCTGAGGGAGCCTTCGGAAGGCATGCCACAGTTCGCTGAGGAGAGCCTTCGGAAGGAAATGCCACAGTCACTGAGGAGAGCCTTCCGGAAGGCATGCCACAGTCGCTGAGGAGAGCCTTCCGGAAGGCATGCCACAGTCGCTGAGGAGAGCCTTCCGGAAGGCATGCCACAGTCGCTGAGGAGAGCCTTCAGGAAGGCATGCCACAGTCGCTGAGGAGAGCCTTCCGGAAGGCATGCCACAGTCCGAGGAGAGCCTTCAGGAAGGAAATGCCACAGTCGCTGAGAGCCTTCAGGAAGGCATGCCAAGTCGCCGGAGAGCCTTCAGGAAGGCATGCCACGTTCGCTGAGAGAGCCTTCGGGAAGGCTGCCACAGCCCCGCTGAGGAGAGCCTTCGGGAAGGCATGCCACAGTCGCTGAGGAGAGCCTTCAGGAAGGCATGCCACAGTCGCTGAGGAGAGCCTTCAGGAAGGCATGCCACAGTCGCTGAGGAGAGCCTTCAGGAAGGCATGCCACAGTCGCTCAGGAGAGCCTTCAGGAAGGCATCCCACAGTCGCTGGGGGAGAGCCTTCAGGAAGGCATGCCACAGTCCACTGAGAGCCTTCAGGAAGGCATGCCACAGTCGCTGAGGAGAGCCTTCAGGAAGGCATGCCACGTCGCTGGGGAAAGGCCTTCAGGAAGGCATCCCACAGTCGCTGAGGAGACCCTTTCCCGGGAAGGCATGCCACATTCGCTCAGGAGAGCCTTCAGGAAGGCATGCCATAGTCGCTGAGGAGCCTTCGGGAAGGAAATGCCACAGTCCTGAGGAGAGCCTTCAGGAAGGCATGCCACAGCCCTGAGGAGAGCCTTCAGGAAGGCATGCCACAGTCGCTGAGGAGAGCCTTCAGGAAGGCATGCCACAGTCGCTGAGGAGAGCCTTCAGGAAGGCATGCCACAGTCGCTGAGGAGAGCCTTCAGGAAGGCATGCCACAGTCGCTGAGGAGAGCCTTCAGAAAGGCATGCCACAGTCGCTGAGGAGAGCCTTCAGGAAGGCATGCCACAGTCGCTGAGGAGAGCCTTCAGGAAGGCATGCCACAGTCGCTGAGGAGAGCCTTCAGGAAGGCATGCCACAGTCGCTGAGGAGAGCCTTCAGGAAGGCATGCCACAGTCGCTGAGGAGAGCCTTCAGGAAGGCATGCCACAGTCGCTGAGGAGAGCCTTCAGGAAGGCAGGGCCACAGTCGCTGAGGAACCCTTTCCCAGGAAGGCAGCCACAGTCGCTGAGGAGAGCCTTCAGGAAGGCATGCCACAGTCCTGAGAAGCCTTCAGGAAGGCATGCACAGTCGCTGGGAGAGCCTCAGGAAGGCATGCCACAGTCGCTGAGGAGAGCCTTCGGAAAGGGCATGCCACAGCCCGTCAGGAGAGCCTTCGGGAAAGGCATGCCACAGTCGCTGAGGAGAGCCTTCAGGAAGGCATGCCACAGTCGCTCAGGAAAAGCCTTCAGGAAGGCATGCCCATCGCTGAGGAGAGCCTTCAGGAAGGCATGCCACAGTCCTGGGAGACCCTTCGGGAAGGCATGCCACAGTCGCTGAGGAGAGCCTTCGGGAAAGGCTGCCACAGTCGCTGAGGAGAGCCTTCAGGAAGGCATGCCACGTCGCTCAGGAGAGCCTTCAGGAAGGCATGCCACAGTCGCTGAGGAAGCCTTCCCAGGAAAGGCATGCCACAGTCGCTGAGGAAGCCTTCGGGAAAGGGCATCCCACAGTCCTGAGGAGAGCCTTCAGGAAGGCTGCCCAGTCACGAGGAGAGCCTTCGGAAGGCATGCCACAGTCGCTGAGGAGAGCCTTCAGGAAGGCATGCCACAGTCGCTGAGGAGAGCCTTCAGGAAGGCATGCCACAGTCGCTGAGGAGAGCCTTCAGGAAGGCATGCCACAGTCGCTGAGGAGAGCCTTCAGGAAGGCATGCCGCAGCCCACGGGTTAATGATAATTTTATCATAACATGTACTAGTTCGACCAACTGCTTTCTGCATCCCTTTAAAACAAACCCGCCGCGCCATCTGGTCCCAGTGCTTTCCTCTCTTGCAACTCCTTAAACAATTCACAAACCTCCTCCTTCTTTATTTTTATTTTCCACTCCTTAAGAACCTTTCTCATTCCTTGCCGTTCACTGTATTCTAATTTTTTTGTAAATACTTGCTGCTGAACTTGTATTTAAGATTTAACTCATTATATTTGAATCTTCATATATTTTATTTCATTCTTCCAGTCTCTACTTTGTCCTTAGGTCTGATTTTTCCATTGGTAAATCTGTAAAATAGTTAGGTTCTTTCTTACACTTTTCAACTCTATCCTTCTTTTCCTACCTCCTTATGCACTCATATTCATCTCTTGCTAATTTATAGTTTTTGTCAAAACAGCAAAGTTTCCTTATTTGATTTATTTTAGTTAGCCATGAAAGCAGCTGGTGGCCTTCTCTTTCCTGTTCCAATATTATTTATATAAATTAATTTCTCTTTATTTATTTGTAGTACTTACCTGGTGGGGTTTTTAAATAAGACAATAATTAGGAAAGGGCACTATAGTCTATTCACTTTAGCTGGATTTTTGGGAGCTGCTCGATGCCTACCCGAGTTTGTAAGGACGTCGCTGATTGGCTGATAGACTCGGGCTGGGTGGTGGTGGTGGTGGTACTTGCCTCGCCGCTACCAAAACCCTTGCCTTGCCTCAGAAAAACATTCATATTTCTTTGCTTAACTCACCTCATACACAAGATCGGCCTATTTTGTATTTTCTATTTAAAAAATAAAGTCATGACTGAGTATCACAAGAGTAGGCGGATTTTCAGGTTTCAATACATTGAAATGTTGTACTCCTACCCGATATTACCAAACTACCAGATGATATTTAGGTTAAACTGAGCCTACTTTCGTGTTCAGGATACATTGCTGCATATCTTGAGCATAAAAATAATTCAGTAAGACTACACCAATATTAAGATAATTGAAGGAAAGTTAAACAGTGCATAAACATTTTTCTTTGCTTTTTTTGTTTTCACTCGCTGTAACTCCATCAGTTTTTGCTCACATTAAATTTTGAATTGCTGTTTCAAAATCCTCACAGTTTTCCGATTCTTAAGGTATGTAGCACGTACCCAATAAGGAAAAGATTTTTGGTCAAAGTGGTTAAAAAAAGTAAAACTACTGAAACTGGCCCGTGCGGGTGAGCCTCTGTTAGCACTCCCCAGAATTTCATGTCTGCTGTGGGAGCAATGCCCCACCAGTCACGGCGCCATTTCAGTAGTTTTTACTTTTTTAAACCCTTTGACCAAATAATCTTTTCCTTATTGGTACGTGCTACATACCTTAAGAATCGGAAAACTGTGAGGATTTTGAAACAGCAATTTCAAAATTTAATGTGAGAAAAACTGATGGAGTTACAGCGAGTTAAAGCCAAAAAAGAAAGAAAATGTTTATACACTGTTTTACTTTCCTTCAATTATCTTAATTTTGGGTGTAGCCCTTACTGATTATTTTTTATGCTCAAGATATGCAGCAATGTATCCTGAACACGAAAGAAAGGCTCAGTTTAACCTGGTGCCCGACAGCTATGGGAAACTGCACCCAAGTTGATCAGGGAGGAGCATGTGTCGTGACAAGGAGCCTCTGGAAGGTACCTTGGCACTTTGTACAAAAGGACTGGGTTTCCCCACCTGAGAAACCTGCGTTCAAGGTGGCTCAGGCTCTCTATGATCTGCTGGTGACAAAAGGACTCCACCGACTCACTGATCGTACTGCAAGGTGACTAAACTAGGGCCAACATGGGTGGAAGGGTGGTACTCACGCCCATTTGGAGAAGATGCTGGGACGCAAGCTCTTCGGAGTATATGCGTGTTGCACACAAACGAGTTGCCCCTGCGCCACCTTATCACCAGCACCCGACGGGCCTCCCCTCATCTGACACTGGCTTTCAGGGGTCCAGTGTGCAGTCTGCTGTCCAGCGTGAATGAGATGCAGACAACGCAGAGTTCAGAGGAGTGCCAGGCGGTGAATATCTCACGGAGATACCGGAGGTATATCCTGGTCAACATGTCCCACTGACCAGCAGGTCTCCTCCAGCTGGTCCAGGCTTGAAGCGGGGCGTTCTCCCGTCCGAGCTGCGGGAGATAAAGTGGGGAAAGGTGTCCCACTCCAGATGGCTCACACAGCCCAGTCACTCGTGTACATGTGGACCAAAAGCATGGACTGACTGGCAAAGAATGAACACCCTGGAAATCCTTGTCAAGTACTGCCTGCAGGTGTCTTCAAACTCTACTATGACATCAAAGGGTTTACCACAGACTAGAGGACGCCCCAACTCATCCTCACCAGCTCAGAGTGATGAGGTCGCAGCCCAAGTGGTCCAAACAGCTGTGACCTTCTACGTGCGGGCAGGAGCATGGTTCGCACACTCAGATGTGTCCCCCCTCTCGCTGATGGCGAGTCGAGTGAGGACGACCGCAGGTTCGCCGTGACCCGTTTTGAAGCTAGGGCTGGCGAGGAGTATGGGGGCACCATGTAAGACCTCGCATCACACCCCAAACTGAACTTGTCGCCACCAGCTTGCAGACACTGACAGCTGGCAGCCTGGTCAGGTGCACGACCGGCATTCACCTGTTCACTGTCCGGGGATCAGATCCAGGAATCCTGGTCAAGCCGTACGAGGTTCCGGGGTTCTCTATCCACACTCAGAGCACCGAAAGAGTCGTGAAGCATGTGACAGAGGCTGCGGCAGCAGTGGTGGGGCACCCGGCCAGAGACAGGTTCATCCGGGCTCGGCCCACCACCGGGAGACCATGCCCTGCTTCAGGTCTAAGAAGGACATGATGGACACGTTTTTAGGCCAACGTAGAGGCTGTGACACTGTGATGTAGTGCCTGATGAACCAACTGATCAGAAAGAGCTTACCACGCTAGTCATTTGGAACTCATATTGGGGCATGATGCAATACCAGGACCAACCGGACCCCTGCTACTCATTTTAAACATTTTCGATAAGGGTGCAATATAAAAGTGCGATTTTGCATAGTAAGAATTGCTCAAATGCATAAATGGAAAGAGATAAAATTGTCCCTTTGAAATTTCCCTTTTACATAGAAATTGGCATGCCAAAGTTGAGAAAAAAAATTTTTATACGGCGTACCCTACGTGTTCACTCCCTCTGCCATAAACATTTAATAGACAAGAACATCACTGGGCCAATACTGATCCTTGAGGAATCCACTTATCACACTGCACCATTCTGACTTCTGATCTTTTATTCTGTTCTCATCTCTCTGTTGCTCAAAAAGTCTTCCTCCACTTCAGCAAACCCCCCTTCAATCCTCCTACATGTTCTAGCTTCCAGAGCAGTCCTCTTATGAGGTACCTGTCAAATGCCTTCTTTAGGTCCAAGTATATGCAATCGACCCACCCCTCTCTTTCCTGTGTCACATCGATCACTCTCGAGTAAAAGCTTAATAAATTTTTGTACATGACATTCCTCCTCTAAATCCAAACTGGCCACCTGCGTTGTCTCTTCCAAATATTTCAACCATCTGTCCTTCACATTTTTTCACACATTTTTGCCACTAACTTGTTAATGATACTGGCCTGTAATTTAAAGGTTCTTCTTTGTCTCCTCCTTTGTGAATTGGCACAATATTTGCTCTTTTTCCCGTCAAGTGGACTCTGCTCTCCTTGAGTGAACTCTCAATTACACTATGTAACTTTCCTGCTAGTTGGTTACTGCACTCTTTCATTAAACCAGTTGGACCTCCATCTGGACCCGGCTTTTCTCACATCTTGACTTTCATTAGCCTTTTAACTTCTATTACGTCTACTTTTTTGTCTTCCATTATATTTTTCGTTTTAAAATTTCCCCTTTTTTTTTGTAAATACAGTCTGTAAGCACTTATTCATCCCTCAGCCTGTTGTAATGCATCTTCATACACTATCCTTCTACCTTCAGCTTATCTATTCCTTCCTTGTTTTTCATTTTTCCATTATATATTCTTAGAAAAGTTTCGGTTCATTCTTACATTTTTCTATTATATTCCTCTCATAGTTACTTTCTTCTTCTCTTCGGATTCTTACATATTCATTTCTAGTTGTTTTGTACTCCTCCCAAAGGTTGCTGCCACCTTTTTTCCTCCAACTATTCCAGGTTTTTTCTCTTTCTAGTCTTGCTATTCACATTTTCTGTTTAAACCATTCATTTTTTTTCTTTCTCTGATAACTACCCTTGGAACATAACCCATTTATTCCTTTTGGGGTAAATTGGATGAAATCATCCCATTTTTTCTAGGTACTCCTTGCTGCTGGAAATTACTCCAGTCTGGGCTCTCCGAAGAATGTTCTTAATCCGTCAAAGTCTGCTTTTCCATAATTGTATCTTCCTTTCTTGTGTTCTTCTTTTCTCCCCTCTTTTTTTCTATCATTTATTTCACATTCAATAAGTACATGGTCGCGCTTTCCAATGGGCACTGATAATTTACTTTACTAATTACTTCCATTCTTTTCGTCAATAGTAGGTCTAGTCTTGATGGTCTTCGCTACCTTGAATCTTGTGTTTTTCTTTAATCCACTGAGTCATGATGTTATTCATTACCAAATCCAACAATATACCACCCCATGAGTCTTCTCCTCCTTCAGTATCCATTCTTCCCATAACTTTATTGCAATTAAAATCTCCCATCAAATTATGTTCTCACAAATTTTTCCCTCGTATTTTTAAACATTTGCCTGTGTCTCTTATCATGTCTCCGTACTCTTCTCTCCCCCAGGAATTTGTCTTAGGTGGGAAAGTATACGAGTACTAGTCTCTTATTCTTCCTTTTTTTTATCACCAACTCTACCTTCAACACCTCGGCCATTCCTTCTCCTTTTCTCCACATTCCCTACTACCACATCCTTCCTTGTTAACCCATTACCCACCTCCCTTTTTCTGGTTTCTGTTTCGCCTCCATACATTATATTGACCCTCCCCAAAATGGCACATCCTCAGAATCACTCAGCTTCTTTTTAAATAGACCCAATATGTCTGGTTTCTTGGGTCTCAGGTAATCATTTTTCTTTTTGTTAATGTTGACACTAGCCATTTATATTTGTGTACATACCTGCCATCCTTTTTAAATTTTTCCCTTTTAAATGTCTTCTCTTACTCTTTCTCTTTTAGATACCACTTCTTCCGTTTTTGGTCCAAATTCTCCAATAGAATTTCTGTTTTTCCTCTGCCGTTCCAATTCGTTTTTTTTCTTTTGGCTTCTTTAAACGTAACTTCAGACTGGCTCTTTCTTCCTCATTCATAGCTTTTCTTATCCATATTTTTTTTATATTCTTCTGTCTTTGCCAGTTTTCCACGCCTTAGACAATATTCTAGTGCTGTATTGTGTGACCTAAACATAACTATCAAGGGGCGGGCCCCTCCCTCCTCATATTTGCCTAACCTATTATCTCTTCTATTTCTTCTTCTATCTCCGTATTTTTTTCTACATAAACCTTATACTCGGCACTGTATACTCGAATTTGATATAACTCGCTGGCAAGACAAGTTTTTATATTTTTTTTATTTATTATTATTATTTATTATTTTATTTTTTTTTTAAAACCTTTTTTTTTTTTTAATTTTTTTAACACACCTATCCCCATAGCCGTTAGGCAGGGCTCCCAGGGTGGATGGTAGGCCCTGGAGGCTCACTCAGGGCTTTGATGGTTTGCCCTCGCCGTAGTGGCGCAGGCAGGATTGTTAAAAGTTACGCCTGTTGATTAGAGGGTCATGGCCGCCCCCCGTTTTCTCCAGGCACTCCCCAGTTGAAGGGAGGTTAATGGACAGGGCAAAAGTGTTGCAGTAATTAAGTGCTCAAGTGATGTAAAATTAAGTGTACAGGTACAGGTACTGTGTACAATCCGTTTTAAGGGTTTTGATTATAAAGTGATTAAAGTGATACTGTTAAAAAGCGACTGAGTCCCCTAACTCTTCTACATGTTACACAAGGCTGCCCTCTTTCCCTTTGGGTTACAAAGGGCCTGCTGCTACCCGTTCACTGGAAGTGTAGCTTTATGCTTTACAGTACTGTAAATTTTTTTTTTTTTTTTTTTTTTTTTTTTTTTACTATATCAGAAGGACATTGCATATTGCACTTGACTACTTTCAGGCCATGCCCTATTGTGCCAGTTTAAGGTTTTACTTATTCTTTTAATAATTTTCTTATGCCTTCTTTTCTTCCTCTCTCTCAAGTTTTTTTGGGGGCCCCTTTTTCCTTAAAATGTGTGTTGTTTTTGTTGTGTGCTTGAAATTTTTTGGGTTGTTGGTATTGTAAAAAAATGGGACCTTTGCATGAGTCAGTTAACACCACTTCATCATGTAACATTTATGACATTTTCCTACTCCCATCTTCCTTTTAACACCATTACACCACCCCTTTTTTGTTTCGTTTTTCTCCATAATTATTTGCCTTTCCCACCGCATCCTTAAATCACTCAGCTTCGTTTTTTACTAGTCATTAATGACTACTGACATTTATGAAGTTACTGATTCACCTTTCAGATTTTCCAGAATAAAGTTAAATTGAAATTGTACCCTAATTGTTATATTTATGCTTTCCATTTCTGTTGTTTTTCGGAATGGAATTTGCAAACTTTCCAAAGAATTGACTGCTCTCTCGGCGTGAAACTATGAATCCATCACAAATATATAATAGTGAGTTAAGTGTTATTTTTGTTCTTAAACCATTAGTTATTTTAATATTGTGATTTATTCTGGTATTAAATACACTCTTAGTTTTTAGCCTCATAGACTTTCTGTCATCCATTAATCATTATTGACTTGCGGTCACATAACTATCATTCATCACCTTTAACTTCCTGCATCCTGACCATACAGCCAGTTCACAGGCACGCTGCATCCATTGACCACTGACAGCAGTTCACGGCACGCTGGCATCCTGACCACTGACGCCGTTCACAGGCCGCTGCATCTTGGCCCTGACAGCCAGTTCACAGGGCACAGCTGGGATCCATTGACCACTGCAGCCAGTTCACAGGGCCAGCTGGCTCCATTGATCACTACAGCAGTTTCACAGGGCCAGCTGGCATCCATTTTAGCCCTGACACAGTTTTTACAGGCACACTTTTCATCCTTGAGTCCCTGACAGCAGTTCACGGCACAGCTGCATCCTTGAGCCACTACAGCTTCACAGACACAGCTGCATCCATTGAGCACTGACACCATTTCACGGCACAGCTTTGGCATCCACTGGCCACTGACAGCCAGTTTTACAGGCACAGCTGCATCCATTTTAGCCTCAGCTTTCACAGCCGCTGCATCCATTGAGCCCTGACGCCAGTTCACAGGCCAGTGTGCATCCATTGAGTCTTCATTTCTGTCATGATTTGAAGTCTCGTTTCATCCTCACTTTGAGCGCATTAGATTATCTCTGGCAGTTTTTTTCCCAGCTCACAAATGTTTTTCTGGCAGGAACGTAGACCTCGTGTTTCCAAGGTGTTACGGAATGGCTAAAGAGAGAGAGAGAGAGAAGAGAGAGTTTTATGTTTTAGATGTTTTATGACTGTACAATATATCCTACTCCTTGAGACACTTTCACTTCTTGACGTTTTTTCCCAATCTTTTTGGTTTTTCCCCCCTTCTGGGTCAGGGGTTCACGGTGGACCCTCCGACAGGCCACTACACTGAATAATAAATAAGATCCCATTCCAAACGTCCATAAATCTTGATTAGATAGGTCACTTTCGGACAACTGGGTGCTAGCGACCATTATTGATGTTATTTTAACCACAATAAGGCAATCTTAAGTGGTTCTTATGTTGAAAAAGATGTTGAAAAATGTTGAAAAAGCAATAGTATTTGAAAGTAAAATAATATTGAGATGAGATAAATATGGAGAATAAAACATAAGAAATCCTTGGGCACACAATCTATATCTTTCAGCATCAATGGAAAAATATATTCACCCAAACATTTTGAACGTAACAGTTTTCCTTAAAGCTGTGGGACCATACATGAGTAGATCATACTTTAAAATACTATTTCTTCTAACCAATGTTCATGGTATGGACATGAGTACACACACACCCCCTCGATTTTTGCCGGACACTCCAATTTCCCAGGATATCGGGGATTTTTGCCGGACAAAATCCCGAGGTCCGGGGATATGTCAGAGTCCCCGGCACAATGCGGGGGGTCCATCCGTAAATCGACAAAGTTGATCCTCGGTTCCGGCATCTCCTGTCACCCCTGGTCAGGTTCCGCGCCTCCCGCCAGGTGGCAGCATGTCAGCGGTCGTAATGTTTTACATTTGGGCACAGAAACACTCACGGTTCACCTGCACTGCCTACCGTCAGTCCCCTGACCCCCACTGCCCCTGGTGCAGGAACGTCCTCTGAGGACTATTGAACACTTTCTGCTGCAGCGTCCCGCCAGGTGGCAGCATGCCTCAGGCTCGTATTGTTTAATTTGGGCACACATCACTCACGATTCCCTGCACCGTCCCTAGCCCCTGACCCCCACTGCCCCTGTGCAGGAACGTCTCTGGGCTATAACACTTTCTGACTCCTCCCGCCAGGTGGCAGCATGCTCAGCGGATCGTATTGTTTACATTTGGGCACGACACTCACGTTCACCTGCACCGCCTCCGTTAGTCCCCTGACCCCCACTGCCCTGGTGCAGGAACGTCTCTTGAGGCTATTGAACACTTTCTACTGACCCCGCCAGGTGGCGCATGCTCAGCGGTCGTATTGTTTAAATTTTGGGCACACGACACTCACGGTTCACCTGCACCGCCTCCGTTAGTCCCCTGACCCCACTGCCCCGGTGCAGGAACGTCTCTGAGACTATTGAACCTTTCTGCCTCACCTGTGCCTTTCCTGAGGAAGACAGGTTAACTCAGCGCCTGTGATAGCATCATAGGACATCACCAGGCTCATAGTGTTTCCCCAAGGGATCCTCGCAGCCCTTAAAACAACAACAAAGTGACGTAAAAGTCCGCGGCGGGGTAGTTGATATTGGCGGTTGCCGGACAGTAAATACTAGAGTAGGAAAAAAAAAACGTCCGGGTGCTGGGTAATGGCCTCGGACTTTTGCGATTCCCGGACGTTTGCGGTTCCCAGACCAACGAACTCCCCCCTATTAGTCCGGGAAAACGAGTTTGTGTGTACAGTCAAACCTCGATATAATGGACTAAAGGGGGGAGGAGTGGTCCGTTAAAGCCGATTGTCCGTTATAGCGAGGGTATTTTCCCAAGGGGGGAAAAAATATATATGAAAAACGGAAAATTGTGAAATAAATGAGAAATAATCACAACACACCACCTGAGCTAGTGCTCAGCTCTGAAAAGGTAAATAAAAAAAGAGAAGAGTGAGTAAAGATCATAAATGACTTAGGCAGGCTACCATGCTGGCAATGCGTTGTCCCGGCATAGCCCTTAGAGCCGTTGTAAACCCTAACATAGTGACTCCCGTAAAGTATCCGGTACCAAACATTTATCACCAGGACCGTGGTAGGCTGTCAGCTTCAAGCTCTAGTGAAGGTGAACAAACTACGAGCCCAGATTCAGCCGTGCTTCCAAGGTATTGGCTTATTATCATGACTAATGCTCATTATTATATATATTATATGGTGTGAAGTGCAGTTCTATACACGTGTCACTATTTAGGTCAGTGTAGCACTGCGTGTCACCTTAGATAAGGTGATTTAGGGTGTTGAGGTGACAGGGAGACGTAGCAGCGCCACGCCATAACACTAATAGTCACTATTTTAAACAATACACACCTTCTACCGCTAAATCACTAGCAACACAGGCTCCTTCCTTATATATCTTAATATGTGATACATCAAAACTCCTTAAAAACCCAAGCAAATTCCAGTAAAAATGAAATAATCATTATTTGATTGACATTCGAAGCGGCGATAATCGGTCTAATATGAAAAAAAAAAAACAGTCACGCAATGAGTCCGTTACATCCGAAGTCCGTTACATCGAGGTCCGTTATAATCGAGGTTTGACGTATATCAAAACCATTTGTTTTATTAGTGAAAACCTGATTTTCAACATCAACAATTAGGCCCGGTTCAGACTCACTTTTGCTACTGCGTCCTTGGTTTCTGCTCACGGTGATCACGATACGTTCCTGTCTCACTGTCGAACATCAACCGCTCGCTCTTTATTCGAAAACTTGCATAAAAACCTTTTCTTTCCTATTCCTCCCTTTTACACCATACACACCATTACTCCTTCAACAACCCTTCACGCCCTTCCTTATAGACATAATTCTGACACAGCGCTATTGCAAGGTTACACATGGATTCTGTATATCGGGTTTCACAGGTGTTGCCACATAATCCAGTTCGTGAGCTATTTTTCAGTCCTATAATTACTACCTATTGCACGTCCTGTAGAGGTGTTGGTGGGTAGTGTTTATCTGTGGAAGGATGGTATATTAGCTACTATAGGGCACGTGAGAGGTTATACTAGTTCACTAAGAACACGAAAATAACACATAAAATCACAGAGGTAGTGGTGTGGTGAGCTTAATTCAACGCGGTTGCCCTGTTCCCCCTTCAAGCATGGCACATATTTTCCATCATTATGTCTTCCATTACTAATATTCTCCAGATCACTGATAATAATTTTTAAATCGAGACTTGGAAAGGCATTATTTTGTATTGCAAACTTAGTTACGTATATGTTCTATAAATGTGGACACGTCACGCAGCCCACCAAAGTATCTGGGGCTCCGATCTTTTGCTCGAGACGCACGTCCTTCAAGGTCACACGAACAGAAGTGACTCATGAGTCACGATGACGTCACGTTGGCAAGACCACGTAGCAAATACGTGTAGTCTGACCCCCCATAAGATTGCCTATTGTGGTTAAAATAACATCAAATATTGTCCTATCACCCAGTTGTCCCAATTTACCTATCTATCAAGATTATAGCATTTGGAACGGATCTATTATTCTGCAGTGGCTATTGGCAGCTTTACACACGGATAAACGCAGGTGGCCGATGCACTCCATTGTGAACGACCCCTATTGCGAAGTCGAGAGGCTGTATCAAGTTTGGTGTAAAGCACTGGTGTTTGTAAGTATCAAGTGCAGAGTCTCCTCAAAGTGGGTGAGGCCATGACCGCGGTTGCTTGCCTGTCCTGATGCGTGTGGCAATCGTACCGTCCGATCTGACTAGAAAGGGGGCTTGGTCGCCCTACTAGAAAGGAAAGGGACCTCAAGATGAACAATTACCGCAGTATTAATTGCTCGCGTGCCAGGCAAAGTGCTTGCCCATCTATTTGCTGCACTGATCCGCAGTTTCTGCTGAGCATCAGAGACCTCAGAAGCCTGGGTTCACTGGCCTGGTGAGTCACAACGGACCGTATCCTAGCGCTTCGTGTCCGAAGTGGAACGCCGACGTGATTTCGGCATGGGATGCGGCCTGTGTTATCTCAAGAAGGCGTTTGACTCAGTGCATCGTGAGTCACTCTGGGATCTTCTGCGACTTCGCGGGATTCCTGCAAGGACTATTGGTTTGATGACTGGTCTGTACTTTGGGACTGAGAGTGCTGTAAAGTGTGGGGCAGGTGTATCTAGCTTATTTCCTGTGAATACAGGAATGAGGCAAGGGTGCGTCCTTGCCCCATCACTTTTCAACACTTGTATGGACTGGTTATTGGGCAAAGTTGTAGATCAAAGTGATTGTGGAGCATTCCTCGGCAACACCAAAATCACTGATATTGTTTTTGCCGATGATGCAGTTGCAGTAATCATTGCTGAGTCGCTGGCGGTCCTGGTGATGGCTGTCGAGGCGCTGCACGAGGCGGCAAAGCCGTTGGGACTTGAGGGTTCAAGAGGGTTCTCCTATTTCAAGACCAAGGTCCAGGTGTTTGGAAGCTTACTAGATGAAACAGTACATTCTGTTTATTTTATATTTATTTATTTTTTTACATTAGTGCCTATAACACCTGTAGGCACATATCTTTTCCTCGACCTCGAAGTCTCGGATGGTAGGCCCTGGAGGTTCACTTGAGGGCTGAGATTGTTGGCCCTCGCCCGTGGTGGCGCAGGCAGGATTCTTATAGTGACGCTTGTGATTAGAGGCTCATGCCACCCCTTGTGTCCTCCGATGCACTCGCAATCAAAGTAGAGTTAATGGACAGTGCATGTGGGTGTTCTTAGGCCACTCGACATGGCAGAAAGATTTTGGTTTTTGTCGGGGATCGAACTCGGGTCACTGAAAACGCCACTCGACACTAACCACTCTGCTACCACCTCCCCATTATGCATGCAGCGACGACATTAAGATCTTTGAAAGTTTTACTTACCTTGGTAGCGCAGCCCGTAATGATGGCGGATCACGTCAAGAAGTCTTACGGCGGATTGGCATAGCCCACGGTGTTTTGGACTCGGTCAGCACGAGTATTTAGCATTTTCAGTACCTGTGCAAGAGGACAAAGATCCAGATCTTCAAGTCTCTTGTTTTCCCTGTATTATTCTATGGTTGTGAGACATAGACACTAAATAGCGACTTGAAAAGGCGAATCGATGCCTTTGGTAATAAGTGTCTTCGCAGAATCATGGGGTATCGCTGGGATGATTACGTGTCAAATCAGCGATTGCACCGTGAGACTGAATCGAGGCCTATTACCTGCATAGTCCATCAGCGCCAACATCGGCTATATGGGCATGTGGCACGCTACCCTGAAACCGATCCTTCCCATCGGGTTGTATCTGTAAGAGACAATCCGGCGTGGAGGAGGCCAAGGGGGCGCCCACAAGGCTGAAGAGGCTACACAAGGCACAAGGCTGGGGTAAGTTGATGTTTCCTGTCAAGATTTGCTTGGTATGGGAAGGAAGCCTGCATGGGGACTCGAGCGTGGTGACCCCCGGGAGTGGCGTCGTAGGGTGGGCGAGGCGACGTGCCCCACTGCGCATGCCCCCAATGATTGATTGAATATCCGATTCGTACTTTAAATACTTGCAATACTAGTCCATTTTAATTGAGATGCATTCATTATACCAATCGTGACTTGCTATACTTCTATTGTTATACTTTTATTACTTCATCGCTCAAATAATTCATTATATTATCCATTGTGAAACTGGTAACGTACTGAAAATTATAATTACATCATTATGATGGTTTCGTATTTTTCAGTGAAAATGAGTATTTCCTTAACTGGTTTTTATTACACGGTATTGACATATTGTTCAATAGAATATGTGTGGCATGTAACCCAATCTATCATTTGCCCCTCTTATACACTGTCAATGGTATCACAAACTTCTATTTACTGTAAACTGTTCTACATAGATCTATAGATAAGGAAGGCAAATAGTGTAGCTGCTAATAAATCCTCTAGTTAGCCAGATGCATAGAAAGACAGATCGTCAGCCACTGAAACTAGAGATGATAGTAAGTCCAGTGTTATAATACTCTGATTAATAGAAAAAGGAAAAGTTTTCACCCGATAAGCCTCAAAATTTCTGATGACTTAATTAAAGGGTAACTGGCACTACAATAGCATCCATGTTAAGCGTTGATTCCAAGACCGATAGTAGTGGTGAATAGCTCCTGTCTGAACAAGGGTAGCAAATAGAATTAATCATGGACCAATGCTCTTAGTAATATGTAAGAGATCCTCCACAGGAAAAGACTCGCAGTTACTCTCTCATTAGCTGCATCTACCATGTCTTGGACTAGCGCCGCGTTATTGGAAACGACCACATGGATTGAGGATTCAATAACAAGTCAAGTCTGCTCAAGGTAAAGAAAATCAGTGAGAGCATCTAAACACACATTCGCACTGTTTAGCACTAGTAAGCTGATTGGTCTTTTGTAAAAGATAAAACCAAAAGGCTGTAAAAGGTGTCAGACATTAGTTTCAAGAATTTTCAACCTTTTACTGTTAATGTTATAATACATCCCTTTGGTTTAGCAGAAACCAAAATAGTAACAGTTCGATTACAGTTCAGCTGCAAGTCTTTGACTTATGTCATCTAGCCTTGTACTCAAATAAGAACACTGAGTACACCCTGCCGAAGCTGGGGAGGGGGGCATTGACAAGGTCTCTCTTGGTTTGGGCAGGCAAAGGAATGGAACCTATAATCATGGTTGGCATGCAACAAGTTTAGCTTCATGAAGGTCAGTCAAGGCTTCAGAAGGTTCATAATGAAAGGAACATGCAATACATGCATTTCACACAGCAGAATATGAAAGAAAAGTTGTTAGACTCGGGGTCGTAGATTAAAGCCGTGCATGGCGTTAATTTTACTTGGGTTAGTTGGAGTGCATTAAGGCAGGTTAGCACAGCCAGCAAAATTCAGGTCCGTTCGGACTTTCGTCTTCTTTAACCTGTCATTATGAATTATGTTGACAGTATTAAGAAGTGGATTATTATATACCTAAAATGTATTACCATGCTTCTCTCGAACAATCAAGCGCGGACCAAAGAATTTCGACGCCAACTTGGAATTCCTACTCGGAGTTTGAACCATTACAGTATCGCCAATTCGTATAGAAATAGGAACCGCTGTTGTGGCCAACCTCAACAATGAGAACCATAACTAGGAACCCATGTTGTTGTGCCATCATCTCAGCACGAGAAGCTTGTAGCCTTTCCCTGACCCTTTTGTGTACATTAGCAAAGACATGCAAATGTTGATCAAGATAGCTATCATGTTATACACAGGCTTACTTGGCCTGGCCAATTGGTCATATGGCATCCGTTTATCTGCACCTTAAAGTATGTAGTGAGGAGACTTGCCCGGGGATTCGCAAACTGAACTATTAATGCACAGGGCCTTTTTTTTTTTTTTTAACCCAAGGACCTTTTCAATTTGTGTGTGCGCCAGAAAGTAATTTTGGAGGCTAAAGATTGTGGCGCCCACCGACTATAATAGGAAATTTTGGCATTGACAAAAAAAATAGTAGCCGGCAAAAGAAAAAAAAGAAGTGCGATTGGAGCCCAACTGTTTACAAATACACTATTTTTGACAAAGTCCATATTGACATTGAAACTTTGCTAATTTTTGTGAACGCTTATATTCGGGAGTGTTTTTCATACGCATTTATAAAAAGTGAAATTTGGGCCCTTTAAAGTGATCACAGTATTTGTGATTGGGCGAGCTTTTGCCGTGAGGCGCTTATTGAATGGTGTTTGAAGAGAGAGGGGAAAATTTGTGGTGAAGTAAAAATTGTGGAAATTAATTACCGTATTTGCCGGCGCATCAGACCGCAGTTTTTTCCCTTAAAAAGGAATGCAAAGTTCAGCCTGCATCTAATGCGGCCATATTAGCGCATGAGAGGTCGGGCAGAGAATGCAGAACAGCCGGTGGTGTATTACTAAAGGGGTCTGGAGTGATCTGTGTTGAGCAGTAGTCACTGAGCAAAAATTAGTACTGTGTTATCAACAGTAATGCATAATACTACTAGAAAAGGTTGGAGTTTAAGAGAAAATAAGAGCTGGGGCAACAAGATAGCGATTGTTGCTGCCAAGAGGGGCCGTGTCAGATGTAAACATCATCCAACCCCCGCTGCTGCTCTCCTTGTAAAACGTCTGATATCTCAGGTCTGCCGCTTCACCTGGGATACTTCACTCGGCGACGCCCTCCGCGCACCCCCATGGGTCATTACCCGCTCAGACTCCTCCCCGCACCCATGGAAAAGACAAACATCCCGCATATTAGATGTCGCCTTAATTTAAACCCGCATTCGACTCGGGCCACACAAGTTGACACAACAGTTGGAAGGAGATGATAGAAGGGAGGCAAAAAATGGTGATGTTATTTTCGCTGGAATGAGTATTGTTGATAAATAGAATATGAAACAAAGAGCTGTTAAAGTTTTATTTGAAGGAGTGTGAGCTGTGAGAGGGAGGTGTAGTATCTTGGGGAGTCTGTCTATACACACAGGATGGAGAAAGGGCGTCGTGGCTTTGTAGTTATTTGACAGCGAGTCATTGTACAACCTGGGTACAAGAGGTTGCGCGGCGTGTGTGTCTCTTGGTCCTGTGGCTGACTGAATTACCTGGCTGATGTTGCAGTTGTGTCGGCGAGGACAAGTCAGGTCAGCGTCAGGTCACCTCGGGCCTCTAATCCTGGTCCCAGACAGGGGGTGGCCTAAAGCCGATGCAGGTGTGTATGTGCGTGTGTGTGTTAGCGCCGCTACAGTGGTAAGCAAGGTGGGATAGGAGACAGCATAGGCCTTTGTACCACCTTGACCCCTCAATCCTCACCCCTGTACCTCTACGGATAAGGAAACTGTATGAAAGAGTGCTAGTAAAAAGGCTGCAACTGTACCTGTAGGACAAGTCTTCCACACGGTACACCAAGACCAAGACCATCACGGCACCACACCGTCCGCCTCAAGGCCGAATCACACCATACCATCATGGTGACACGGCACCGTCTCATCACATCCGTTAGAATTTCTTACATTCAAACAAATAGACGTGTTACACTAAACGGTGCGCCGCCGTCACGGCTCCAATACATCACCGTCCTGTCACGTAACGGTTTCTGGGGAAGAATATTTTAACGTAATGAGACTGTGCCGTGCTGATAATTGTAGTTTTCTCAAGGCTTTATGTACCCAAAACAGTGTCTTTTAGAGTTCAACTCCTCTTCTTCATCCAACAGAAGTGCTATTAATGCAAATTTCTTCAAGCATAGCCTCTGAGGCACCATGTCTGCTTAGAGGGTGAGCAGGAACTGCCGAAAATGACGGAACCGTGACGAATAGTGTGAATACAAGGCACGGCTGACGGAACGCTGCCGTGATTTCAGAGTGTGAACCAGCCTTCACCTGTACCTTCCTGAAGAAGACTAATCAACCCTCGCGACTGTGATAGATTCATAGGTGTAAACCAGGGCAAATATTGTCGATCCCGACAACGGTGCCCTGCAACAATTACAACAATAACAAGGTAGAGATGGTTACCTTACAGTGTTACCTAAATATCTTCGTGAATTTTTGTTATTGGACAACCACCGATTTCGAGGCCGAAACTTAGTCCTGAATAGTTTTGATGTGTTTTGAATTAATCTGGCTCTCGTTTTTGTCGGAAATCAATGTTTGTTTACATGTGTTGGGGGGCAGGGGGGGGCCACCTGCCCCTCCAGGTCCACCCCACAAACATTGCTACGCTTCACACTGCCATATTATGGGAAATTTTCGTTTTTTCTCTATATTATCTGTTACTAAACCAAACCCCACCTCTAACCTAACCTAACTCTAACCTAATCTGATTTAACCTAACTTAACTTTCTGGCTGAAATAACGGTAGATTTTTGGTACTACATGTGATGCCATTATTATTCAATTGCGCCATGGGAAATGGGGCTCAAAATACTCAGAATGAAGAAAGCTACACGATGGTGTCAGTAAGAGTCCTAGGACTTTTGAAAGCCCACTACCAAAATAATACCAATATCTATACTGCAAATTTTCCACAAAGTCTAAACACACAGCAGAAAAGCAACAAAGGCATACCTACAACATTAAATCTAAGCTATATGTCATAGGTAGATAATATTAGAATATCAATTCGTGGGGGCATCCTGCAATATATTATGATTTATGACCGATTTTGGTTACCCTGTCATTCCCTTTACATTTTGACTAGTATGATTTTTCATTCACATTCACTGCACAGTTAATATTGTATTTAGTACATGCTCATAATCATTTGCTTTCCCCTACAAATCCTTTTTTTTTTTAATAACATCTGCTAAATTTACAAAAAAAAAAAAATCCTTCAAAAACCCCAATATATTTTTTTCTCTCAAAACCTCCTTGTAAAACAGGGGTGCGTCTTATGCGGAGGTGCGTCTTATGCGCCGCCAAATACGGTAAAGCAAATTTGGCAAACGAAAATATAGCGTTGAATGGAACAACCATAATTTATGATTGTTGGAAATCATTCAACTCCTTGAACGAAGAGGACTACACATATTTAATAGTCAATCATTCCATCAATTTTGTTGATCCAAACACAAAGGCTCATGCAGATAACATTGAAGGCTGTGGCAGGACGTGAAAAACAAAGTCCCACTGTATGGAAAAAGAAGGAAACATTTGATGGGATATTTAGCAGGCGGAGGGGTGCAGCAGCAGAGGAAATTTTGGGCGTGAACTCTGCCAACTGGTTGGTGAGGCCCAGAAAAGACCTGAGGTCTGTCAGGTTAGCTGGCTTGGCGAAGTCTGTGACGGCACGGACCTTCTCTGGGTCTGCTGCGATGCCATCGTGGGAGAGCTGGTAGCCACAGAAGGTCACCTCCGGTGCTGCGAGAACAAGCTTCTCGGCGTTTAGCGTAATCCCGTGGGCCTTACACCTGGCCAGGACATCGTTGATACGGCGAAGGTGTGTGAGGTAGTCCTCGTCGTACAGTAGAATGTCGTCCACTACCTTCACACGCCGCAACACTCCCTGTAGCGCGATGTCGCCTCGTAAGCAATAGGCGTCGCCCGTGGCAGCGAAACCCATTGGGCCTCGGAGGTAGCGGAAACGTCCGTGGGGAGTAATGAAGGTGGTCAGTGGCTGATCATCCTCGGCGAGAGGGATCTGCCAGTAGCCGCAGAGGGCGTTCAGCGTCCAGAAGTACCGAGCTTTTGGGTCCACGCTGCGTATCGCCGCGAAGGGTGTGGGCGAGGGGTGCGCAGGACGGGACACCTGGCTGTTTAGCTTCAAGAGGTCGGTGGTAATACGGACTCCTCCGTTGGCCTTTGCGACGACCACCAGTGGGTGACGCCACAGGGACAGGTCGTCGCCAGCCGGAGTAATATCACCTTGGGCTACCATGGTGTCCAGCTCGGTCTTCACTGCATCGTGAAAGGCCAAGGGAATTAACCGGGGGGTTTATACTGCGAAAGGCTGAGCATTCTCCCGAAGGTGGATCCGCATGGGTGGGCCTTCCATCACCTTCAGTGGCTTGTCCCGTAGGTCTTCCTTCTTCACCGACACGTCCGGGTACTTGTTCAAGAAGTACTCCCTCGCGGCTGAAGTGGACGCAGTGCTGTGGAGTGGAAGTGGTGGTGACACAGTTAGGGGTGGAGTGGGTGCACCAGAGGTCTGCGTGCGGCACTGGGTAGCTCCTTCCAGCTTGCTGCTCCTCGACTCCATGACCCTATTAGCCGTGCTCCGCACAGCTGCAATCTACTCCGGAAAATTCCTTGGCACGACGCCTAGCGCCCTGCAGTGATTCCACGACAACAAGGGCATATTCAGGGACCTTTGGACGTCTACCCAACCCGTGCACGACAAGGCACCGTAGGTCAGTTTTGCTTGGAAGGAGCCTACAGCGGCAGGCATCTTGGAGCCGTCGGCATTATAGTACGACAGGTTAGGGGGGGGTCCAAGGTCACGCTGGGCCAGACCCACGCTCTTGAGGTGCTGCGGGCCAATGACCGTAGTGTCGGCGCCCGTGTCGGGTATCGCCTCTAAGCAGCCTGACGCGTCACCATATGTGACGGCGACACTGATAGTTGGAAAGGGCGAAGCTCTACGGCGTGCAGTCGACTGGATGCTCCGTACGTGGCTGACATGCTGCTTTGAGGTCTGGGAGCCGCGTGGAGGCGACTGTGAACGCACCACGTTGAAGGCAGAGCGGTTCTTCCTCTCCCCCGTTGGGTTCTTGGGCTGCAACGATCTGCAGCACAAAAAGGAAATAGGGAAAAACTGGCTCACAAATAGGGTGGTAAATGATTGGAATGGACTCAGTCGTCAGGTGGTCAGTGAGGGGTGGTCAATAGGGAGCTTTAAAAGGATTCTGGATAAATTCATGGATGGGGAAGAGAGGTGGATGTAGGTAGTGTTAAGTAACAAGAACTACCTCGTGTAGGTCTCGCGGCCTCTTGTACCTTCCTTATTTTCTTATGATATTATGTTCTTATACGGGAGGAAGTTGATAGAGGGTGGGGGGTGATTGTTGTGGTTATTATGGTTGGGGAAGGAGAGGAGCAAGGAAGGGTGACGAGGCGACACGTACACCCGAGGCATCCCAGGAAGGAAGGGAAGACAGGGAAGGAGGTGGCAGCAACCAAGGCCCTGCGCACCATCATACAGCCAAATTCCCAACATCCGACCTCCAAACATCCGACTTGTCCAAACAACCGACTTTTTTCACCACCACATTGTGTCTTGTTTTGGCCATATATTTTACTTCGTTTTTTTTGTGGCTTTATTTATGCATGAATTTTACTTTCGCGTATACCACTGGATCGGCCTTCAAGAGCTGCATCTTTTATGTTCTATACCATTTTGTCCTTACGTTTATGGTTACTGTGATATCCGAACATCCGACTATTCCAATTATCTGACCTACCTTCGGTCCCCCCAAGGTCGGATAATTAATACTTAGCTGTAGTACAATAGTAGTAGCTACTAGTATTTAATTTGTATCTTTTATATTTGTTAAATTCCCTCTCTCTCTCTCTCTCTCTCTCTCTCTCTCTCTCTCTCTCTCTCTCTCTCTCTCTCTCTCTCTCTCTCTCTCTCTCTCTCTCTCTCTCTCTCTCTCTCTCTCTCTCTCTCTCTCTCTCTCTCTCTCCCACAGCCCACCACCACAGGACTTGACAAACATACAAGATGCTAATGAACTACAACTACTATCACCACCACTACTACAACTACTATCACCACCACTACTACAACTACTACTACCACCATCACTTCTATAACTGTTCCTTGATGACCTGCGATCACCTTGCGACCGGTCGTCTTCCTGCAAAGTAACAAGGATGCAAAGGGTTGCAAGACAGTCCCGGATGTACAGCAATCTTAATCCATGGGTTCCAGTACTGTGCTCATAATGACATTTGTTATTTCAAGCATGCAACTATAAAAATGACACAGCATGGTGATTATATAAGTGTATCTGTGGGTATAAATTGTTATACAGGTTGAAGTTCCCAAACTCGGCAACCTCGGGACCAGCGCCGAGCCGAGTAATGGAATTTTCCGACTTTTAGAAGGTAGATATATTAAGGGGAAAAAAAGCATCCAACTTCTTCAAAAGGTCAATTTTCTCAGAAATAGTTAACACATTGTTCTTCCTTTTCTTTTCACTTCCACCAGTAGGTGTTCCTGGACGTTTGGGAGCCATAATACCAATAACAGACCTGTAGAAGTACACAAAATAACAGTGTACACAACTCTACAGTCACAACACCACTGAACAATAACAACAAACAAATCGGCGGGAGAAACCAAGCGGCCTAGTGTGGTGGCACCTAGCGGCCGACCCGGCAACTACGCGCCGGGTTTTGGGTGTTCTGCCGTGTTTTGGAAAATCCGGAACCATAGCCGAGTTTTGGGTGTTGCCGAGTCTTGGGATGCCGAGTTTGGGAACTTCAACCTGTAGTAGACAAGCCAAGTACTAATTAAATTGTGACTTTTACCTGCATGGAATGTTAATAGCCAGCACCCATGCTAGCTAAAGGAATCAGCCATAGGTCACACCGAAATACTAGGGTGGATGCCATTAAAATTGTTGACCTTACAGTTATTTTCAAGGTCATTTTGTGGCCCAAAAAGGTCAAATTTCAAAGTCATCCAGTTATAGTCCCGTTATATATCAAAAGAAAGGTATGGAAGAGGCAAACAGTTTGGTACAAATTTCTAGGTCAGAATATTGATATCAGAAGTGGAGGTCATGTGCACAGGTCAAAATCCACCCTAGTATTCTGTCTGACCTATAACTGATGGATGTAGCATGGGTGCCAGCTATTAACATTCCATGCAGGTAATTTTTTTTCTTTTTAAGCCTTTTTACTTCTTGTCTGGTCTACTTAAGCATTACAACTAATCTAAATATTTTTTTAACAAAATATGTGTACGCAATATGTATCTGACAAAAAGAGTGATCCTTCTGATGGATTACAACAATCATTAGAATCGCAGGCACAGGCATTTGTACATTTCAGATATTTTTTGAAGCAGGTGCATCTAGCAGTGTTGCACTTAGTTTTGCAAGAGCAGGTCACAAGTGCGAGGCAGGACAATGGAAACAGGGGGTCACCTGGTCCATTGAGGTTTCAGACAATCTGTCCCCCTTCTTCCAAGCATCTGGGGGCTATGTCACAACAATGGTTTCCATCTCTGCTTGAAGCCAAATCTTGGCCTGGTAGTTGGCGTGTTGAATATATTGAAGCTCCAGAGCAGTTCCATGCCTGTCTTGGCCTTGCTGGACATGTGCAATCTTGCACTGTCAACTGTTTGCAGCCCTGGACTTCGATAGAGATTGCAAACAAAATGTTCAACCTGTCCAAGCTCACCATCACGGTCAATCCCTTCTACCTCTACTCCTCTTTTTCAAAAGTCTGGTGTCTGAAAAAGTAAGCCCGAAGGAAATTTTGTGTAATGTCCGGAAAATACTGGAGGCTCCCCTGTAAGATGAGTAGTTTTCTCAGACATGCTTAACTCAAACCATTCTCTCACTCTAATGATCGAGACCCCATATAAAACACTTTGCTATTAACCTTATTAGAGTCGCAATGACAACCTCGATAAATACCTTAACATTATTTTATGCCTATCCCCACAAATTATTAAAAGTTATTAAAATTACACTCACTCGAGAGACGCAGAGTAAGGGGCGATCTGATAGAAGTTTTTAAGTGGATAAAGGGATTTAATAAAGGAGAGGTAGGAAAAGTTCTTACGGCTTTTAACCAGGGTAGAACAAGAAGTAACGGATTCAAGCTGGAAAAGCGTAGATTTAGAAAGGAAATAGGGAAAAACTGGTTCACAAATAGGGTGGTGAATGAATGGAATGGTCTCAGTAGACAGGTAGTTAGTGCTGAGTCATAGGGGAGCTTTAAAGGGGAGCTGGATAGGTTCATGGATGGGGATGAAAGGTGGATGTAGGTAGTGTTAGGTGACAGGAACTACCACGTGTAGGCCTCGCGGCCTCTTGTAGCTTCCTTATTTTCTTATGTTCTTATGTTCTAAATGGTTACCGGACCAAATTCCGATAGTCGTGATTGGAGTGTTCCTTTATTCAGCCTTTCCAGCACCGAGGACACATCAATCCTCCAGACCCCTAGTAGGCCGTATTTACATGTTTGCCTGTCGTCAGACTCTCCTAAGAAATCATTACTTTTTCATACACCGATTTTTGTGACAATAGATAGGTGCTGTAAATCTTTGTTTTAAAAAGACAAATAGTTTCATCACTCCCAAGGCATCGTTGCATATCTCTTAGACGCCCCGAGCTAAGCCCCTCCATTTCTTCCCCCCTTCCACGCCATCTTGGTCTCTTCAAAAGACGCTAACCCCTTTCCTTGTACTGCAGGCGGACCGTGTATCAGTGCCTACCAATAATGTAATATCACCACACTCACTCATTTCCCAGCAAACACAAAGACATTGGGCATACGGATGCCCAACGTCTTACCGGCGGCCCGTGGGAAGTGTACAATGGAGAGACGCTGGTATTTTGCTCAGAGGCTCACCATAGAGCCACTGGGGCGGCCCGACGTAGGACATATTATAACTATTTGCCGCTGTTAAATTAACTGATTGAGGAATAATTCTGGTTATAATTTCTAAGCATATTGCAGATACAGTAATGTTTTAAGGGGTATGTTTGCACAACCCATTAGCGATTAATAGACTAATGGGCTGTTCAACAATAGACTAATGGGCTGTTCAACACTTAAAAAACATTACTTTATATGCAATATGCTTAGAAAGTTTAACCAGAAATATTTCTATGTCGTTCGTTATCCAGTAAAACGATGAAAAAGAGATCATAAATTGCTACGGACATTGTTTATTTCATAATAACAAAAACATTTTCGTTATTGGATTGACATGGTGGTGTGGAACAGCCATGTAGAAAGATAGGATGCGACGAGCCACATAAGTACATCCACCTGCTTGTGCGTTTTCCCACTAACTGATCTCACTTACTGAAAATTCCTCAAAAAAACGTGTCGTACTGCAATTATTTATAGTATTCAGTCTATTTCATTATACAGGTTGAAGTTCCCAAACTCGGCAACCTCGGGACCAGCGCCGAGCCGAGTAATGGAATTTTCCGACTTTTAGAACGTAGATATATTAAGGGGAAAAAAAGCATGAAAATCTTCCAACTTCTTCAAAAGGTCAATTTTTTCAGAAATAGTTAACACATTGTTCTTCCTTTTCTTTTCCCTTGCCCCAGTAGGTGTTCCTGGACGTTTGGGAGCCATAATACCAATAACAGACCTGTAGAAGTACACAAAATAACAGTGTACACAACTCTACAGTCACAACACCACTGAACAATAACAACAAACAAATCGGCGGGAGAAACCAAGCGGCCTAGTGTGGTGGCACCCAGCGGCCGACCCGGCAACTACGCGCCGGGTTTTGGGTGTTCTGCCGGGTTTTGGAAAATCCGGAACCATAGCCGAGTTTTGGGTGTTGCCGAGTCTTGGGATGCCGAGTTTGGGAACTTCAACCTGTAATGAAAGAACGAAAACATGTTAACAAAGTTTTCATTATGTTATCGACTGGTTAAGGGCGACGCCTTAGGCCTTTTGTGGATTATTAACCCTTTGTATTGACTGTCGTACGTCTGGCAGTGTAGTGCATTGGTGACTGCAAAATAATTTTAAATAATATTATATTCTAATTGATGATATTATATCCATGTTAACTCCATCATCTACATCTATTCTTTATTAGGTGTCCCATTAGGTATTGATACATGTTGATAATATGTTGGAAATTATTGAAATAAGGGAAAATATGACCGTCTGTTATCCCGTAATCTTTGCTCGGTTAATCAACTGTTATTTATATATGATGCTGTACACACAATAGTCTCTAACTGATCACGTTTTCCATGTAAACTCCTTCCTATGTGTCTCATCTTTATTTGTATGGCACTCTGGGTGTTGCTGATTAAGCTGGAAAATTTTTAAATATACTGATCGAAATATGATCATTTCTATAAACTATTATAAAAACTTCTATAACAATGTTTAATGGCTTGAACAGGCCTAATAATAGTGATGGTACCGATATTGAGATACTATGTATATTACGGTGTTAATCTATAATAATATAAGCGAAAGTGTGTCTGTCTGCGTGTGTCCGCGATAGGTGCCGCCCCCAGTGGCGCAATCCCCTCACATGGCACAGTTTTGGAACCGGGTCGAGCAGGGGAAGGTTTTAAAGCCCACTTATAGGATGATCCAATCACTTTTTTTTTTTTTTTTTAGCAGCCTATTAGCGAGAATTGTGAAGAAAAAAAAAAGGGTTGCGAGAATTGAGGAAACCTTGATGTAGGGTAATGGGTGAGTGAATGGGTGGGGTGATGGGTAATGGGTGAGTGAATGGGTGGGGGTGATGGGTTGGGTGAATGGGTGGGGGTGATGGGTAATGGGTGAGTGAATGGGTGGGGTGATGGGTAATGGGTGAGTGAATGGGGGTGGGGGGGTGTGGGTGAGGGAGTGATGGGTGGGGGTGATGGTGAGGTGGTGAGGGGAGTGAATGGGTGGGGTGATGGTAATGGGTGAGTGAATGGGTGGGGTTTGATGGGTGATGGGTGAGGGAATAGTGTGGGGGTTGATGGGTAATGGGTGAGTGAATGGGTGGGGGTGATGGGTAAGGGGTGAGTGAATGGGTGGGGTGTGATGGGTAATGGGTGAGTGAATGGGTGGGGCGTCATGGGTAATGGGTGAGTGAATGGGTAGGGGGTGATGGGTAATGGGTGAGTGAATGGGTGTGTGGTGATGGGTAATGGGTGAGTGAATGGGTGGGGGGTGATGGGTGAGGGAATAGGTGGGGGATGATGGGTAATGGGTGTGTGGTGATGGGTAAGGGGTGAGTGAATGGGTGGGGGGTGATGGGTAATGGGTGAGTGAATGGGTTGGGGGTGATGTGAATGGGTTGGCGTTAATACATACATTTCTACATCCATGATTTCAGGAAAGCTAGAAGGGGCTATCTGGAGAGTCTGTGTTTGGTGGGCCAGCGCATTTAGAGGCGCCTAAAGCCTACGTGGGCCCGCCGTGATGCCTACGCGGGCCCGCCGGTGATGGTTAGCTGGGTACATTATTGCTCGTATTCGTAGTCACATACCATGATTGCTCGTGGTAATTGCTATGATTTTGTTCCATTTCTACTCCGTCAAAATTATTCACTTGATCTTGTAGCTGCCATGGAAAGTACTAGAGCAATCATACAGTACTCCTATTGCAATCACAACAGAGCTGGCATGACATATTGGTTTAATTAGGACAAGACAAAAAGTGAACAATGACCACGTACAATGATGGTATGTGACTACGAATACGGGCCTATGTCCCCTCCCGTTTTTTAACTCGGGATTAAATAGCAATAGGAGAAAGGTAAACAATGGGGTGAAGATTAGTTGTATCGCCCCTGCCATATCTCCCTTACTACCTTATGAAGGACTAATCTTTTGTCATACACGTCTTCTACTAACCTT
Source organism: Chionoecetes opilio (assembly GCA_016584305.1). Taxonomy (NCBI): domain Eukaryota; kingdom Metazoa; phylum Arthropoda; class Malacostraca; order Decapoda; family Majidae; genus Chionoecetes; species Chionoecetes opilio. The sequence goes on along the minus strand of JACEEZ010026200.1, from coordinate 5,420 downwards.
TAAACCTCTTGGCAACCTGTTACTTGGGTCAAAGTCACGGACAAAAATGATCTAATAACAATAAATAGGTGCAACTCCGCCGTGGCCATCAGCACAGCCTGAGACTGCGTGCCAAGCCCTCCCTCACGTAGTTACAGCAGCCAGGCTAGGTTAGGTTTAGTTTAGTTTAAAATAAAGCTAAACTAGACCTAACCTTAACATTAGCCTCACCTGCCCTGGCTGCTGTACGTGAGGGAAGGCTGGGAGAGGCGCCTCGCCCGTCCCGCGGTCTAGACTGTGCTGATGGCAACGGCGGAGTAGCACCTTATTTATTCTTATTAAATCATTTTGGACCGTGATTTTGACCAACGTAGCAGCTAGCCAAGAGATTTGAAGGTTAGTAGAATACATGTATGAAAAAAATTTAGTCCTTCATAAAGTATAGTAAGCGAGACAAGGCAGGGGCGTTAAAACGAATCTTAACCAAACGATGTTTAGCGAGCAATCTTTATATCCGATGTGTTATTTGTGAGCCTCTAACCATGAATCACATAGGGAAATGTACGTTCCCAGACTATATATGTAGATTAGTGTTAGAAGTTATGGCAAAGCCCCTTGTCCTCCCCTTAGCCTGGATTTAGTGAAAAGGTTTCAACAATGTTCAACGAGCAATGTTTATTTTCCAATGTGTTATTTGTGAGCCACTAACCATGAGTTATACAGGGAGGTCCCGAAGATACGAGCAGTTAGGTTCCACCTGGCATACTCGTAAAGCGAAATCTCGTATAATGAAACACATAACTAATGGTAAAATATAGGTTTGGTTCCAGGACCCCATCAATTTAAAAGAAAAAGAGAAGAAAAAAAACATGTTTTTCAAGCTAAAATAAACTGTAGCAAACACAACAAACACACAGCGTCTATATTACCCACACTGTACTACCTATTCTGTAGAAAAAGCATTCTGAAAGAGAAAATAGCACACAAAATAACATAACTGCACATTAATTAAACATAAAACATGCATAACAAGCAAAAAAGACGTTGTAATGTAGGGGACGCCGCGTGATACAAGAGAAGGTAGTGTAGCGGTCCCAAAGGGTTTTGGGGCCGCAAAAACCTGCAAATTTTCCCCAAAAGGGTTCAGGCCGCACCATATGCTTTAATTCCCCTTCAGTCACCCCTTTGGCTAGGGGTAAACCTGACTGCGGCCCCAAAGGGTTTGGGGGCCCGCCCCCACCTCTAATTCCCCCCAAAAAGGTCAGGCCGCGCCATAGCTTAATTCCCCTTCGGGTAAAAGCCTTGCTACGGGGGGACCTGACTGGGGCCCCAAGGTTGGGCCGCACACCTGCTAATTACCCCAAAATGTCGGCCGCGCCAAAATGCTTAATTCCCCTTTCAGGTAAAGGTTTGCTGGGGGACCCATGGGGTAAAAACCAAAACCCCCCTTTGTCCACCAGGGAGGGGTAGGGCCCGCATTTTAAACTTGAAAATTTTTAAACTAAACCCCATTTTGAATGCCGTATCTTTAAATTTTCGATCTCGTATTTTGAAAAACAACCCTAATTTAAAACTTTTCGTATCAGGGATTTTTCGTAAAACCAAATGCTCTTTAAAGGGGACCCCCCTTGTATAGGGAAATGGGGTTTTCCCGAGCGGTTTTAATTTATTTTAAAGTAAGGGGAAAGGGGCTTTTCCCCTTAGTCAAATTTAAGAAAAATCCGATACCCAATTTTTTTAGCGATGATTATTATTTCTTTTTTTGGAAATTTTTTTTATGTGTTTACCAGTCTTTCTCTATCTGTAAAAAGGTTTGGGCCCTATATTTAACAATGTTTAAAGGGGTTGTAAATTTGGGGAGAGAAAACCCTTCAAAGAGCCGAGGTCGGGGGCCCCGGGATTTAATAATACCTACGTAGAAAATTATGAGAAACAAAGAAAATCAATATATAGAAAAGATAAAAACATAAATTTTTCGTTACGTTTGCCATTTGCTAATGGGTTTTGAGGGATCCCCCGTGTAGGGAGTAACCCGGGCAGAAGGTTTTCATAAAGAAAGTAACCAATGGCCTTAACTATGCATATATTATAACATTATACAAAAATATTAATTTAACCCCTAATAAAAAAATATTTAAAAAATTTCAAAAACCTTAAAAAATATCCTCTATTTAATTTTCCCCGTTTTACCTTTATTGCAAGTCAAGGGAAATAGAGAACCCAGCCCTCCTCTAGAAAAACCTGGGACGAAAGTAGGTATTAAAGATTTTTTGGGCTCCCCCAAAAACCCCTAATTTTGGGGGGGTGGCAGGGATACCTTTGTTCTTTTAAACATTTTCCCCCAAAAAAACAATAAGGACCAAACAACCCCCCCCTCTTCCCCTACCCCCTCTCCTCCCCTCTCTCTATTTTTTTCTCTCTCTCTCCCCTCTTTTCTCTCTCTCCCCCTCTCTCTCTCTCTCTCCCCTTTTCCCCTTTTCTCTTCTCTCTCTCTCCCCCTCCCCTCTCTCTCTCCTCTCTCTCCTCTCTCTCTCTCCCCCTCTCTTTAACCCCCTTTTTTTTTTTTTTTTAAAAAAAAAATGGTATAAATTTTAAAAAATTAAAATTTACATATATAATTTTTTAATATATATAGATTAAAAATATATATATAATATATAAATATATATATATAATATATTATTATATAAAATAAAATTTTATATTATATATTAATATATATTTTATATATATACACACTTTTGGGAATATGTTTCAACTGAATCATCACAACAAAAACAGGTAAAGGTTAGTAATGCAAGCGGCCGGGTAGTTAAGCTCCAGGGGGCCCGGGTTTTCCAAAAAGTTTTGTAAAGGGGCTCAAGATCTTCTTAGCATAAATTTTTTTTTTGGGAAAGTTGTAACGCGTTAAGAAGTATTTTCAAACAATCTTTACGAACATCCATCCGCCATATTTTTTTGTATGTCAACCCTATTTGTTCCTAGTGGTAAGATTGCTGAGGAGCACCCGTAGGCCGTTCGTAGGGTCGCATGATGAAGGTTTTTCTAATATACAAGCCATATAAAGTTATGTTATAAGTTGTCTATTTCATGTTGAGTTGTTTATTGTTGGTCAGGACGCTGTAGGGGAGTGTGAAGGGGGCAATGGGGTATGCTGCTGAATGCCTATAGGCAGGGCATGTAGTACGGTACGGTACGGTAATATTTTTCGTAATTCGTACCTCAGATAAATACAGTACCGTAATTCCGTTCCGTACCTGAATATTTGTATCGTACCGTACTACAGGAGAACCTGGTTTATCCGGCACCCTCGGGGGGGGAGCGCATGCCGGATAACTCATTTTGCCGTTGTTTTAGAGTTACTCTTATGGAATCCCCAAAATCGCTTTTTATTTTTTTTTTTTAGTTTTTTTTTTCCCATCGCAAGGAACTGGCAAGGCATATTAAACAATTTAGGAACACACAGTCCGCTTTATTTTGCCATGTCAACCCTATTTATCAAGATCGTCAGAGAATAGGAACTAAGCGAAGGGTGAGCCAATTTAGTTTCGGAATGTCTTCGTACTCTTTTTAAAGATGCTAAGTCTAGTGAAGTGGTAAAAGCAGTGTAACAGGAAGAGAGTTGCCGAGTTTTCATGTGGGAAAAAAAAAAAAAAAAAAGAAAAAAAATACCTGGTCATTAGTGCGTTTTTTGAGTGCCCGTAATGTTTTAAATGCCGTTCAAACGAGGTTTCCTGTAGTATGATTAATTTCTGTACCGTATTCGAACATTTTCGTACATTTAACACCATAGACTATTCATAAACAAAATCAATAATTGACAAAATTACTAATCATTTTCGATTGTGATGAACCTAAGACGTGCGCACGGGGGGTTTTCTACAGGGTCATACTGTGCGCATGTAGGATGATTTTGGGACCCATTGCCAATTTTGATAAAAAAAGTACATCAGCGTGTAGGGAAGGTTTGCGTGCATCAGCCCATATATATTTGACCCCCCAAAAAATGTCTGGGGGTGGGGTGGGGGGGGGGAACAGTCCGTAGTTGAAAAATGTGGAGCGAATGGCACCGCCCGGCTAGATTGTCATCGAGCGGTGAGATTTCCCTGCCGAATTTTCACTTGCCCAGGGGATAGAACGAGAGGGAGGAGGGGTGGGTTACCGCGTTAGAGGGAGGCAAGGAGTGAGTCGTGGAGAGAGTGAAGGCAGTAAACATATGCAGGTGTGATAATTGTGGAGGCACCCCAGGCGTATGGATGTCTTGGGATTTAGAACCTTATGTCTTGGAGGTGTCTGGTGTTCGTTGCCACCCACCAAGAGGTCTACAATAACATGAGTCAGGAATGGAGAGAGAGAGAAAGTGAGACATGCGTATGTCGTACGTATAAATGGACTTCAGAATTGCATTTTAGACACATGTGAAGTACCACAGAAGCATGTAGGCCATTGACTGTAAATAAAGTACTATATTATAGACCGGGAACGAGGGTGGTCAGTAAACATCAGTAACCTTTTTTGATAGAGAGCTAAATATAGCCTGGTGTTGCCTTACACTTGCGAAATGGTAGATTGCCACCAGAAAACTTATATTTATTTATTTCCAAGTAATATGCAATCTAAATGTATATTCGAGACCTACTGCAAGTATTTGTATGGCAGTCATGACTATGTATAATCCAACATAAGTGCGTAAGGGCGTAGGCGAGACATAAGAAAGAGGGTTGAGCAATTTTCAACACCCACACAGTTATTATAGCGTGTGGCGGGGTGGTGTGGAGCGTTGACATGTAGTACTAGACCCACACAGTTATTATAGCGTGTGGCGGGGTGGTGTGGAGAGTTGACATGTAGTACTAGACCCACACAGTTATTATAGAGTGTGGCGGGGTGGTGTGGAGAGTTGACATGTAGTACTAGACCCACACAGTTATTATAGCGTTTGGGGGGGGTGGGTGGAGAGTTTAATTAGTACTAGACCCCCCCCACAGTTTTATAGAGTGTGGGGGGTGGTGTGGAGAGTTTAAGTAGTACTAGACCCACACTTATTATAGGTGTGGCGGGGTGGTGTGGGAGTTGACATGTAGTACTAAACACACAGTTATTATAGCGTGTGGCGGGGGTGGGTGGAGGAAAATTGAAAAAAATTTGGGGGAGGGGGGGTTAAACTTTGAAACCCACACAGTTTTTTAAAAAGTGTGGCGGGGTGGGGGGGGTTTGGGGAGTTGACATGTGACTGACACACACAGTTATTCAGAGTGGGCGGGGTGGTTGGAGAGTTTACATGTGTACTAGACCCACAGATTATAGAGTGTGGCGGGGTGGGGTGGAGAGTTGACATGAGTACTAGACCCACACAAGTTATTTTTAGGTGTGGCGGGGTTTGGGGTGGGAGTTGACAGAGTACCTAGAACCCCCCACAGTTTTTAAGGGGGGGGTGTGGG
>JACEEZ010026199.1:32500-51106 GCA_016584305.1 Chionoecetes opilio | reverse complement strand
TTTTTGTTTTTCCTTTGTTTTTTTTTCCATTTTTAAAATTTTCTTTTTTTACCCCGCCAACGAAGTTGGGGAGGGGTATGTTTAAAAAAAAAAACCCCGAAATTTTCGGGGGGGGGGGGGGGGGGGGGGGGGGGGGGGGGGGGGGGGGGGGGGGGGGGGGGGGGGGGGGGGGGGTCTGTCTGTTTTTTAGTGTGGGTTTTTCGAAAAATTCAATTTTTGGCCCCTTGTTGTTATTTTTTTAAAAGGAAAAACTTTTTTCTTTTTGCTATGGTTGTGGCCTTGAGTTATTGTCATTTTTGGGGTCTTTGGGTGTTTTTAAAAATTTTTTTTTTTATTTTAAATTTTTTTTTTTTTATTTTTTTTTTTTTTTTATTTAAAAATTTTTTTTTTTTTTGTTAAATTTTTTTTTTTTTTTAATTTTTTTAAATCGCCCAAATGTTGCCTTGGCCAACCTGGTTTTTTTTGGGGGGGGATCGTTGGGTTCCCCGCCCCCCCCCCCCCCCTAGTTCTTTTTTGATTTGTTTGGGTTTCTTTTTTTTGCTAATTGCAGGTGTCTTTTTTTTGCTTTTGGCTTTGCGTCATGTTTGGTTCTTAAATTATTTGTCTTTTCTTTTCCCCTTCTTTTTTTTTTTCTTTTTGTCGTATTGGAGTGGTGGGGGGCGGCGAAAAAATTTTTCCCTGTGGTCTTTTCTTCACCCCAAAATTTTCCTTTTTCTTCTTTTGTGGTTTTTCTTGTAAAAAAATTCGTTGCTTTTCGGGGCCCCTTTTTTCTTTTGTCTGTCTGTATCTGTCTAGTTGTCTTTGTCTGCCCATCTTCTTGTCTGTCTGTTTTCTTCTGTGTCTTTGTCTGTTCTGTTTTTGTGTGTCTGCGTTCCCCTGTTTTTGTTTTCTTTTTTTTCTTTTGCGTTGTGTCTTTGTCTGTCTATCGTTTTTGTTCCTTGTCTGTCTTTCGGGCTATGGGGTTTTTCTTTGTTGTCTATCTGCTAGTGTGTTTTTTGTCTGTCATCTGTCATGGTGTCTTGTCTGTATCTTTTTGTGTGTCTTTGTCTGTCTATCTTCTTGGTGTCTTTGCTGTCTTATGTTTTTTTCGTTTGGTTGTTTTGTTTCTATCGTCTATGTGTGCCTTGTCTGTCTACTGTCTTGTGTCTTTGTCTTTTCTTTTGTCTATTTTTGGTTTTGTCGGCTATCGCATTGTGTTTTGTCTGTCATCTGTTTTGGTGTCTTTGTCGTCACTGTCTAGTGTGTTTTTGTCTGCATCGTCTTGTGTTCCTTTTCTTTCGGTATTTTGTCTGTTTTTTTCTTTGTTTTTGTCTATTGTCTATGTTTCTTGTCTGTCTTTTTCCCCCTGTGTGTCTTTGTCTGTCTATTGTTTGGGGTCTTTTTCTGTCTATCTTTTTGTGTGTTTTGGGGTTTCCTTGTTTTGGTTTCTTTGCCCTTTTGTGTGTCTTTGTCTGTCTATCTGTCGTGTTTTCTTTTTTGTCATCTGTCATTTTGTGTCTTTGTCGTCATCTGTCTATGTGTCTTGCTGTCTATCTGTCTATTGTTTTTTGTCGTCTATCTGTCTTGTGTGTCTTTGTTGTTATCGGTCGTGGGGTTTTTTTGTCTGTCTATTGTCTTTTTTTGCTTTTCTGTCTATGTGTGTCTTTGTCGCTATCTTCGGTGTGTCCTTGTCTTCATCTTTTTGTGTGTCTTTGTTGTCTATCGTCTATGTGGCCCTTGTCTGTTATCTGTCTTGTGTCTTTTTTCTGTCTATTTTTTGTGTGTTTTTTGTCTTGTCTTTTCTGTCGATCTGTCTTGTGTGTTTTTGTCTGTCTATCGTCTGTGGGCCTTTGTCTGTCTATCTGTCTTGTGTGTTTTTTGTTGCCCATCTTCTTGTGTGTCTTTTGTCTTCTATTGGTTTTTTTTATTTGTGTGGCCCTTTGTCTGTCTATCTGTCGGGTGTGGCCCCTTTGTCTGTCATCTGTCTAGTGTGTCTTTTTTGTCATCTGCTTGTGTTTTTTGTCTGTCTTCTGTCATGTGTGCTTTGTTGTCTTTTTCTGTTTTTTTGGTCTTTGTTTTTTTTGGGTTCTATCTTCTTGTGGTCTTTTCTGTCTATCGTCTAGTTTTGCTTGTCTGTTTTTGTCGTTTTGTCTTTTGTTTCTCTTTTTTCCTTTTTTTATTGTCTATGGTGTTTTTTTTTCATCTGTCTGTGTGTTTTGTTGTTTTAATTTCTATGTGTGTCTTTGTCTGTCATCTGTCGGTGTGGTCTTTTTCGATGGGTTTTTGTTTTTCTATTGCTTGTGTGTTTTTTGTCTGCCCTATGTTATGGTCTTTGTCTGTCTATCTGTTGTGGTCTTTGTCTGTATCTTTCTTGTGTGCCTTGTCTGTCTATCTGCAGTGGGTCTTTGTCTGTTATCTGTTTTGGGGTGCTTTGCTTTTATCTGTCTTGTGTGCCCTTGCTTCTCTGTCTTGTTGTCCTTGTTTTTCTATCGTCAGTGTGCTTTGTCTGTCTATCGTCTATGTGTGTCTTTGTCTTTTCTTTTTGTGTGTCTTTTTCTGCATTGCTATGGGGTTTTTGCCATTGTTTTTTGTTTTATCTGTCTTGTGTGCCCTTGTCTGTATTGTCTTTGGTTTTTTGTCTGTCTATCTGTCTTGTTGCTTGGCTTCATTGTTATGTGTGTTTGTCTGTTTTTATCGTCTTGTGGCCTTGTCTTCTATCTGTCTTGGGTTTTGTTTTTATTGGTTGTTTTTTCTGTTTTTGGGTTGTGTCCTTGTCGTCTTTTCTGTCTAGTGTGTCTTTGTCTGTCTATCTGTCTTGTGTGCCCTTGTCGTCATCTGTCTGTGTGTGTTTTTGTTGTCTCTGTTATGTGTGTCTTTGTTTCTATCTGTCTTGTGTGTCTTTGTTGTCTATCTGTCTATGGGTGTCTTTGTCGTCTACTGTCTAGGGTTTGTCTTTGTCTGTTATCTGTTGTGTGCCCCTTGTCTGCTATCGTCTATGTGTGTCTTTGTCTTATCTGTCTTTTTGGTCTTTGTCTGTCTATCTTTTATGTTGCCCTTTGTCTGTCTATCTGTTTTGTTTCTTTGTCTGCATTGGCCCTTGTGGTCTTTGTCTTTTATCGTTATGGTGTTTTTGTCTGTCTATCTGTCTGTGTTTTGTCTTTGTCTGTTATCTGTCTTGTGGTTTTGTCTGTTCTATCTGTTGTGGTGTCTTTGTCTGTTTTTTCTGTTCTATTTTTGTGTCCTTGTCTGTCTATCGTCTTGTGTGTTTGTCTGTATCTGTCTATTTTTCCCCTTGTCTGTCTATCTGTCTTGTGTGTCTTTGTCTTTTATCTGTTATTGTGTCTTTTCTGTCTACTGTCTATTGTGTTTTTGTTGTATCTGTTATGTGGCCCCTTTGTTGCTATCTGTCTTTTTTGTCTTGTTTTCTATTGTTATGTGTGTCTTTGTTGGATCTGTTGTGTGGTCTTTTCTGTTATCTGTCTATTTTTGGGCCCTTTTGCTGTCTATCTGTCTATGTGTGCCCTTGTCTTTATTCTTGGTTTGCTTTGTCGTCTATCTGTTATGGTGTCTTTGTCTGTCTACTGTTAGTGTGTTTTTGCTTCTATCTGTTATGGGGTGTCTTGTCTGTTATCTTTTCTGTGGTTTTTTTGTCTGTCTATCTGTCGTTTGTGCTTTGTCGCTTCTGTTATGTGGTTTTGTCTGTCTATCTTTTTAGTGTGTCTTTTTTTTTATCTTTCTATGTTGTCTTTGTCTTTTATTGTCATGTGTGTTTGCTGCTACTGTCTATGTGTTCTTGTCTTCTTCTGTCTTGTGTGTCTTTTTTTGTTATCTGTTTGGTGTTTTTGTCTGTCTATCGTTTTGGTGTTGTTGTTTCGTCAAAATTGTCTTTTTGGTTTGTCTGTTGGTTTTTGTCATCTGTCTATGTGGTCTTTGTCGTCTTCTGTTTGGTGTGTCTTTGCTTATTTCTAGTGTGTCTTTGTCTGTCTTTTTCGGTGTTTTTTTTGTTTTTTTGTTTTGTCTGTCTATCTGTCTTGTGTGTTTTTGTCTGTATCGGGCTTGTGTGTCTTTTTTTGTCTTTTCTTTTATGTGTGTCTTTGTCTGTATCTGTTTGTTGTCTTTTTCTGTCTATCTGTTTGTTTTGTTTTTTTCTTCTATCTGTCTTGTGGCCCCTTGTCTGTCTATTGTCTATGGTGTTTTTGTCGTCTATCTGCTATGTTGTCCTTGTTGTTATCTGTCTTTGGTCTTTGTCTGTCTATCTGTCTATGGGGTGTCTTGTCTGCTTCTGTCTGTGTGTTTTTTCTGCTTCGTGTGTGCCCTTGTCTGTCTACTGTTAGGTGTTTTTTGTTTTTCTACTGTCTTGGTTTTTTTTGTTTTATCTGTCTATGTTTTTCCCTTGTCTGTCATCTGTCTTTTTGGTGTTTTTGTCTGTTATCGTCTATTTTGTTTTTGGTTGTTAATCTGTCTTTGTGCCCTTGTCTTCATCTTTCTAGTGTGTCTTTTTTGTTATCTGTCTTGTGTGCTTTGTCTGTTATCTGTCTATTGTTCTTGTTGTCTATCTTTTAGTGGTCTTTGTCTGTCTATTGTCTGGGGTGTCTTTGTCTGTTATTGTATGTTTTTTGCTTTTACGTTGTGTGTGTTTTGCTGTCTACTGTCTATGTGTGTCTTTGTCGCTATCTGTCATGTGTGTCTTGTCTGTTTTCTGTCTATGTGTTTTGTCTTTTCTTCTTTTTTCTTTGTGTTTTGTCATTGTTTTTTGGTCTATCTGTTTGTGTTTTTTGTGGTCTTTTTGTTTTTGTTTTTCTGTTTGGGTTGCCCCTTGGGTCTTCTTTTGGTTGGTGTGTCTTGTCTTATCTGTCTGTGTGTTTTGTTTCTTTGTTTTGTTTTTTTCTTTTTTGTCTATGGTGTTTTGCGTCTACGTCTTGTGTGCCCTTGTCTGTCTATCTGTCTATGTGTGTCTTTGTCTGTCTATCTGTCTATGTGTGTCTTTTCTGTTATCGTCTTGGTTTTTTTTGTCTGTCTATCTGTCTGTGTTGCCCCTTGTCGTCTCTGTCATGGGGTTTTTTTGTCTACGTCTGTGTGTGTCTGTTGTATCTGTCTGGTGTGCCCTTTGTCTGTCTATCTGTCTTGTGTGTTTTTGTCTGTTTTCCCTTTTTTTCTTGGTTCCTTTTGGGGTGTTTTTGTCTGTCTATCTGTCTTGTGTGTTTTTTGTTTTCTTTGGGTTTCCGTTTTTTATCTGTCTAGTGTGTCCTTGTCCTATCTGCTATGGTGTTTTTGTCTGTCTATCTGTCTGTGTGTGTTTTTTGTCTGTTATCTTTCTTTGGTTTTTGTCTGTCTATCTTCTGTTGGGGTTTTTTGCTTCTATCTGTCTGTGGTTTTTTCTGTCTATTTGTTTTGTGTGCCCTTTGTCGTTATCTTTATGTTGTCTTTGTTGTTATGTCTTGTGTGCCTTGTCTGTCTATCTGTTTTGGTGTTTTTTGTCCGGTTTTGTTTTTTCTGTCCCATGTGGTCCTTGCTGTCATCTGCTTGTGTTTTTGTTGTCTATTGTCTAGGGTTTTGCCTTTGTTGTCTATCTGTTTGTGTGTCTTTCTGTTATCTGTCTATGGGGGTCTTGTCTGTTTACTGTCATGGGGGCCTTGTCTGTCTACTGTCTATGTGTGTTTTTGTCGTCTATCTTCTTGTGTGTCTTTTCTGTCTATCTGTATTTTGTCTTTCTGTCATCGTCTGGTGTGCCCTTGTCTGTTATGTCTGTTTTGGCCCTTGTCGTCTATCTGTTGTTGTGTCTTGTCTGTCATCTGTTTGTGGTCTTTGTCGTCTATCTGTTGGGGTTTGTTGTCTATCTGTCTAGGTGCCTTGCTGTCTATCTGTCATTTTGTCTTTGTCTGTCTATCTTTTTTTTTGGTGTCTTTGTCTGGTCTTTTCTGTCTTTTTGTGTTTTCTTGCTGTTATCTGTCTGTGTGTTTTTTGCTTTATCTGTCTGTGTGTCTTTGCTGTTTATCGTCTGGTGTTTTTTGTTTTGTCTTTGCCCGTCCTACTGTCTAGTGGCCCTTGTCTGTCTATCGTCTTGGTGTCCTTTTTTGTTTATTGTTTTATGGGCCCTTGTCGGGCTATCTTCTAGGGGTGTTTGTTTCTTTGTTTTTTTCTTCTGTCTATTTTTTTGTTGCCCTTGTTGTCTATTTTGTTTGTGTCCTTGTTTTTCTATCTGTCAGGTGTCCTTGTCTGTCTATCTGTCTATGTGTGTCTTTGTCTGTCTATCTGTCTATGTGTGTCTTTGTCTGTCTATCTGTCTAGTGTTTTTGCCCTTTTGTCGGGGTTTTCGCTATTTTTGTTTCTTTTTGCTATCTGTCTTGTTGTCTTTGTTGTCTATCTTCGGGTGTTTTTTTGTCGTTATCTGTCATGGGTTTTTGCGCTATCTGTTGTGGTCTTTTTTTTTAAACGTCTATGTTTTTTTGTCTGTCTATCTTTTCTGTGTGTCTTTGTCTGTCTATCTGTTTGGGGTTGTCTTTGTCTGTCTATTGTCTAGTGGTCTTTCTTCTATCTGTTGGTTTTTCTTGTCGTCTATCTGCTATGTGTGTCTTTGTTTCTATTGTTTGTGGCCCTTGTCTTTTACTGTTTTGTGTGTTTTGCTTTTTGTCTTTTTTCTTTCTGTCTATTGTTGTTTTTGTCTGCTATTGTCTGGTGTGTCTTGTCTGTCTATCGTATGTGTTTGGTCTTTGGTTTTTTTGCCCACGTCTATGGTGTCTTGTTGCATCTGTCTGGTGCCCTTTTGTCGTTATCTGTCTATGTGTGTCCTTTTTGTCTATCTGTTATGTGGTTTTGTCTTTTTGTCTGTTCTTTTCTGTCTATTGTTTTGGTTTTTGTCTTAAATTGTCTTTTGGTGTCTTGTCTGTCTATTTCTATGTGTGCTTTGTCTTCTATCTGTCTTGTGTGTCTTTTTTGTCTATGGTTAGTGTGTCTTGTCTGTATTGTCTATGTGTGTTTTGTCTATCGTCTATGTGTGCCCTTGTTGTCTTCTGTTATGTGTGTCTTTGTCTTTATCTTTTTGGTTTTTTGTCTTTGTCTTTTTTTTTTCGTCTTTTGTGTTGTTTTGTCTGTTCTTCTGTTGGTTTTTTGCCCGGTTTTTGTCTTTTGGGCCCCTTGGTTTCTTTGGTTCTTTTCTGTCTATTTTTGTTGGGGCTTGCTGTCTATCTGTTATGTGTGCCCTTTTCTGCTATCTGTCTATTTGTTTTTTGTCTTTATCTGTCTTGTGTGTCTTGTCTGTCTATCTGCTTGGTGCCCTTGTCTTTTATCGTTATGTGTGTTTTTGTCTGTTATCTGTTTGTGTTTTTTGTCTGTCATCTGTCTATGGTGTTTTGGGTATCTGTCTAGTGTGTCCTTGTCTGTCATCTTTTATGTGTGTCCTTTGTCTGTCTAACTGTTTCTTTGTTGTCTTTGTTGTTTTTTCTGTCTTTGTTTTGTGTTCTTGTCTGTTATCTGTCTAGTGTTGTCTTTCTGTTCTTTTTCTTGTTTGTCTTTGTTAGGGGTCTTTTCTGCTTTGTTTGTGTTTTTTTGTCTTTTTATCTGTTATGGGTTTTGTCTTTATCTGTCGGGGTTTGTGTCTTTTCTTTTATTGTCTTGGGTCTTTGTCTGTATTTCTTGGGTTTTGTTGTTTGTCTTTGGGGGTCTTTTTTTTATTGCTAGTTTGTCTTTGTCTTTCTTCGTCTTGTTGTCTTGTCTGTATCTGTCTATGTGTGCCCTTGTCGTATCTGTCTATTTGTCTTGTCTGTATCTGCTTGTGTGTTTTTGTCGTCTATCTGTTATGTGTTTTTGTCGTCTTTGTCTAGTGTGCTTTGTCTGCTATCGTCTTTTGTGTCTTTGTCTGATCTGTCTATGTGGTCTTTGTTGTCTATTGTCTTGTGTGTTTTTTGTTTTTATCTGTTTGGGGTTCTTTTCTGTCTATCTGCTTGTGTGTCTTTGTCTGATGGGGCTTTGTTTTTGTGTCATTGTCTTTTTTCCTTTCGTCTAGTGTGTCTTTGTCTTATCTGTCTATTGTGTCTTTGTTTTTTCTGTCTTTTCCGCTATGTTTGTTGTTTTTGTCGTATTGGGGTTGTTTTTTTTGTTTTCTGTTATTGTGTCTTTGTTTTTTCTATCTGTCATTTTTTGCCCTTTGTCTGCTATCTGTCTATGTGGGGTCTTTGCTGTCTATTTCTATTGTCCTTGTCGGTTATCTGTCTATGTGGCTTTGTCTGTATCTGTCTGTTTTGTTTTTTGTCTGTCTATCTGTCTGTGTGTCTTTTTTGTCTATCTGCCCCTATGTTGCTTTGTCTTCTATTGTTTGTGGTCTTGTCTGTTACTTCTTTGTGTTTTGTCTGTCTTTTTGCTTTTTGTGTCTTTGTCTCATTGTCATGTGTGCCCTTGTCTGTCTATCTGTCTATGTGTGTCTTTGTCTGTCTATCTGTCTATGTGTGTTTTTTGTCTGTCTATCTGTCTATGGTGCTTTTTTGTCTATCTGTCTATGTGGTCTTTGTCGTTATTTTTTTTTCTTTGTTGCTATCTGTCTAGTGGCCCTTTTTTGTCTATCGTTTGTGTGGGCCCCTTTGTCTGTCATCTGTCTTGTGGTCTTTGTCTGTCTATTGTCATGTGGTTTTGTTTCTATTGTTTTGGTCTTTGTCTGCTACGTCTTTTTTGTGTCTTTGTCTGTTATCTGTCTATGGTGCCTTTCTGTCTACTGTCTATGTGTGTCTTTGTCTGTCTATCTTCTTGTGTGTTTTGTCGTCTATGTTATTGTGTTTGTTGTCTACTGTTTGGTGTCTTTGTCTGTCTATCTTTCATGGTGTTTGTCTGTCTATCTGTTATGTGTGTCTTTGTTGTCCTTCTGTGTGGTCTTGTTTCATCTGTTTTTTGGTGTCTTGTCGTCATCTGTCTATGTGTGTCCTTGTCTTCTATCGTCTTGGTGTCTTTGTCTGTCTACTGCTTGTGTGTTTTTGTCTGTCTACGTCTATGTGGTCTTTGTCGTCTATCTGTCTTTGGTTTTTGTCTTTTTCTGTCTATGTGTGTTTTGTTGTCTTCTTATGTGTGTCTTTCTCGATTGTTATGTGTGTCTTTGTCTGCTACGGGGGGTTTTTTTTAATTGTTTTGTCTTGTCTTTTATCTGTCTGTGTGTTTTTGTCTGTCTATCTGTCTATGGTGTCGTTGTCTATCGTTATGGGGTTTTGTCGTCTATCTGTCTATGTGGTCTTTTCTGTCTTTTTATGGGGTCTTTGTCTGTTCTTTTTGTCTTGTTTTTATCTGTCTATGTGTTCCCCCTTGTCTGCCATCTGTTATTGTGCTTTCTTTTACTGTCTTGGGTTGTCTTTGTCGTAATCTGTTTTTAGTGGCTTTTTTTGTATCTGTTATGGGGTCTGTCTGTCTATCTTCTATGTGTGTCTTTGTTTTCTATTGTTAGTGGTCTTTGTCTGTCATTTCTAGTGGTCTTGTCTGCTATCTGTCTATGGTGTTTGTTGTCTATTGTCTTGTGTGTCTTTGTCTGTCTTGTGGGCTTTGTTGTTTCTTTGTTTTGTTTTACGTCTATTTTTGGGTTTTGCTGTCTATCTGCAAAGTGGTCTTTGTCTGTCTATCTGTCTTGTGTTCTTGTTTTTATTGTCTATTGTGTCTTGTCTTCTATCTGTCTTGTGTGTCTTTGCTTTTATCTTTTGTGGTTTTTGTCTGTTTTGTCTTGTTGTCTTTGTCTTTATCTGTCAAAGTGTGTCTTTGTCGTCTATCTGTCTGGTGTGTTTTTTGTCTGTATCGTCTAGTGTGCTTTGTCTTTTATCTGTCTTGTGGTTTTTTGTCTGTTCGTCTAGGGTGGTCTTTGTCTGCTTTTGTCGTGTGGTTTTTTGTCTGTCTTTTTTCCTTTTTCATTTTGTTTTTCTTTGTCTGTATCTGTCTTGTGGTTTTGTCTGTATCTGTCATGTGTGTCTGTTGTTTTATCGTTTTGGTGTTTTTTTGTCTGTCTATCTGTCTATGTGTGTCTTTGTCTGTCTATCTGTCTATGTGTGTCTTTGTCTGTCTATCTGTCTATGTGTGTCTTTGTCTGTCTATCTGTCTATGTGTGTCCTTGTCTGTCTATCTGTCTATGTGTGTCTTTGTCTGTCTATCTGTCTATGTGTGTCCTTGTCTGTCTATCTGTTTTGGTGTTTTTTTTGGTCTTTTGTTTTTGCTTTTTTGTCTATTTTTCTTTGTCTGTCTATCTGTTATGGTGTCTTTGTCTGTCATTGTCTATGTGTGTCTTGTCTGCATCTGTCTGTGGGGTCTTTGTCTTTTTATCTGTCTTTTTGTTCGTGTCTTGTCTTTTTTTCCCTTCTGCTATTTTTTGGGGTCTTTGTTTTGTCTATTGTTTTTGTTTTTTGTTGTGTCTTTGTCTGTCTATCTGTCTATGTGTGTCTTTGTCTTCATTGTCTGTGGTGTCTTGTCTTCTATCTGTCTATGTGTGTTTTTGTCTGGCTACTGCTTGTGTGCCCCTTTGCTGTCTTCTGTCATGTGTGTTTTTGTTTGCTATCTGTCTATGTGTGTTGTCTTCTATCTGTCTATGTGTGTCTTGTTGTCATCTGTCTATGTGGTCTTTGTCGCTATCTTCTATGTTTTTTTTTGTCTGTTATCTGTCTATGGTGTTCTTGTCTGTCTATTGTTTTTGGGTTTGTCTTTTTTCCCTTTTTTCATCTGCATGTGTGTTTTGTTTTTTGTCTTTTTTCTTTTCTGTCTAATGTTTGTTTTTTTGTCTTTCTACTGTCTTGTGTGTCTTTGTCGTCTATCTGTCTTTTTGTGTCTTTGTCTGTCTACTGTCTATTTTCCCTTTTCTGTTATCGCTATGGGTCTCTTTTCTATCTGTCTGTGTGTGTCCTTGTCTGTCTATCTGTCTATTGGGCTTGTCTGTCATCTGTTGTGTGTGTCTTGTCTGTCTACTGTCTATGTGTGCTTTGTTGTCTTCTGTATGTGTGTTTTTGCTGGCTATCTGTTAGTGTTCTTTGTCTGTTATCTGTTGGGTGTTGTCTGCAATCGTCTATGTGTGCCCTTGTCTGTCTATTGTCGGGGGCTTTTGTTCTACTGCTATGTGTGTCTTGTCTGTTATCTGTCTAGGGTCTTTGTCTGTCTATCTGTATGTGTTTTTTGTCTGTCTACCCTGTTATTTTTGGTCCTTGTCTGTCTTTTGTCTATGTGTTTTTTGTCGTCTATCGTCTATGTGTGTTTTTTGTCTGTCTATTGTCTATGTGGTTTTTTTGCCCTGTCTATCTGTATGTGTGTCTTTGTCGTTATCTGTCTGTGTGTTTTGCTGCTATCTTCTGTGTGGTTTTTTTTGCATCTGTTATGTGTGTCCTTGTCTGTATCTTTTTCATGGGTCTTTGTTGTCTACTGTTTGTGTGTTTTGTCTGATTGTTATGTGTTTTTTTGTCTGTATTTGTTATGTTGTCTTTGTCTGTATCTGTCTATGGTGTTTTGTCTGTCTATTTTCTATGGTGTTTTGCGATCTGTTAGGTGTCTTTGTCGTCACTTTAGTGTGCCCCTTGTTGTCTATCTGTCATTTTTGGTCTTGTTTTTCTATCTGTCTAGGGTGTCTTTTCTGTCTATCTGCTATGTGTGTCTTGTCTGTCTATCGTCTATGGTGTCGTCGTCTATCTTCTGTGTGTCTTTGTTGTCTTTTGTCTATGTGGGGTTTTGGCTGTCTATCTGTCTGTGTGTGTCTTTGTCTGTCTATCTGTCTGTGTGTGTCTTTGTCTGTCTATCTGTCTGTGTGTGCTTTGTGTATCTGTCTATGTGTGTCTTTGCGTCTATCTGTCTATGGGCCTTGTCTGTCAATCGTCATGTGTGTCCCTTGTCGTCTATTGTCTATGTGGTTTTTGTCTGTCTATCTGTTTTGGGGTTGTCTTTGTCTGTCTTTTCTATGGTGTCTTGTCGTCAATTGCTATTGTGTTTTTGTTGTCTATTGTCTGTGTGTTTTTGTCTGTCTATCTGTCTATGTGTGTCTTTGGCTGTCTATCTGTCTGTGTGTGTCTTTGTCTGTCTATCTGTCGTGTGGTTTTTTGTTTCATCTGTCGTGTGTGTTTTTGTCTTTACTGTCTATGTGGCCTTTTGTTGTCTACTGTCTATGTTGTCTTTTCTTATCTGTCTATGTGTGTCTTTGTCTGTATCTGTCTATGTGTGCCTTTTGTCTGTCATCTTTTATGTGTGTTTTTGGGTTGTTTTTCGTCTATGGTGTTTTTTGTCTGATTGTCAGTGTGTCTTTGTCGTCTTTTGTCTATGTGTGTCTGTTCTGTCTATCTGTCTGTGTGTTCTTTGTCGTCTATTGTATGTGTGTTTTTTTGTCTTTATCTGTCTGTGGGTCTTTTTGTTATTGTTATGTGTGTCTTTGTCTGTCTATCGTTAGTGTGTCTTTGTCTGTATCGTCTATGTGTGTCTTTGTTGCTATTTTTTAGTGTGTCTTTGTCTGTATGCATGGTGCTTGTCTTATCTGTCTATGTGTGTCTTTGTCTTCTATCTGTCTATGTTTTTCTTTGTCTGTTATCTGCTATGTGTGTTTTTGCTTTATCTGTCTGTGTGTGTCTTTGTCTGTCATCTGTCTAGTTGGTCTTTTCTGTTATCTGTCTATGGTCTTTGTCTGTCATCGTTATGTGTGTCTTTGTCTGTCTACGTCTAGGTTGCCCTTGTCTTCATCTGTCTATGTGGTCTTTGTTGTCTATTCTGTTTTTGGTGTCTTTTTTTGTCATCTGTCTGTGTGTGTCTTTTGTCTATCTGCTATGGTTTGTTTTTGTCTTTATGTCTTGTGTGTCCGTCTTTTTATCGCTTTTTGGTGTTTTTGTTGTCTATCTGTCATGTTGTTTTTGTCGTCTATCTGTCTTGGTGTTTTTGTCTGTCTATCTGTCGTGTGGCCTTTTTGTCTATTGTCTAGGTTGCCCCCTTGTCTTTATCTGTCTGTGTGTTTTGGCTGCTTTGTCTATGTGTGTTTGTCTGTTATCTGTTATGGTGTCTTTGCTGTCTATCTGTTATGTGTGTTTTTGCTGACTGTCTATGTGTGTCCTTGTCTGTTTATGTCATGGTTTGTCTTGTCGCTATTGTCTAGTGGTCTTGTCTGTTATCTGTCTTTTGGGGTTTCCTTTGTTTGTCTATTGTCGTGGTTTTTGTCTGTCTACTGTCTAGTGGTCTTGTCTGTATCTTTTGTGTGCTCGTCTGTCTATCGCTATGTGTGTCGTTGTCTATCTGTCTTTTGTGTGTTTTTGTCTGACTGTCTGGGTCTTTGTCTTATATTTTATTTGTTTTTTGTTGTCTTAAATTTTTTTTTTCTCTTTTACCTCACTTTCCCCTGGAATTCAAACCCCATCACCCCAAACCCCCAGTCCTACCCTTTCTCCCCCGGAAAGGGCAACACGATCACTTTAATAGTAAAAAACGTCTTAGGACCTTAACCCCCTAGCGGCGTTCACCTTCCCGAGATAAACTATAGCGCAGTCATTTTGGGCCCGCCAAATGTCGCCAGGCACAATATAGTACAAAATTTTAGCATCCTACAGATTTTTATGTGCCATAAAGACAGTATTGAGTACTAATAAAAACTACTGTGCATGCCTTTTCAGTGGCACAAAAAAGTCTGTAGTGAGCTAAATTCGTAATATTTGTGCCTGGAGACATTAGGCAGTGGCGAGTGACTGGCGACATGGGTTTTATCAGGGTAGGACCTTAACAGTCTAGGGGCGGGCAAGGAGGGCAGTGCGGCTCGGGGCACGTCATCACCGCCCTTAGAAAAATAAAAGGGGTTTCCTTTACCCCTTTAGGTTTGGAGGGAACTTTGCAATTTCTACTCCCCATGAGAGGGAACGACCCTACTACCCTCCTCCTCCTCCTCCCCCTCCTCCCCCTCCTCCTCCTCCTCCCCCCCTCCTCTAAGAGCTTCCAGATTTGCCAATGAAAGTAGGAGTTATTGTACGAGTGATATGGGAGCACAAGCTAAGGTGGTTGAGGAGAACGCTGAGAAGAAAAAACGAGCTCGGACGTTGAGTTTGAGGAAGAAAAATAAGACTTGGAGGAGGATGAGGAGGAGGAGGAGGAGGAGGAGGAGGAGGAGCGGAGGAGGAAGAGGAGAGAGGAGGTAGAGGAGGTAGTTTTGTATATGTAGTGTAAAGGAGGAAAGAGATGTAGAGAGAAAGAAAGGAATGTGTTAGTGAAAGGAAGAAGAGGAGGAGAGTCAGGAGGACAAAGATGGAGACTATATAATGATAATATAATAGTATAAAGAGATTGAAAGTTAGACAAGAGGTAGAATTATAAAGATATAGTGAAGGTATTTATAGGTTAGAGAAAAGCGTAGTACTAATGGACGCCAAATTCAGGGAAGAAACATAACACGGGGGGATCGAATTCCTTAACCGGATCCTGCAAACTTACGAACTAACGAAGGTCAAAATAAATATAAAAAATAAAAACTCAACCCCAAAAAATATATTAACTAAAATAAAGAAATCATAAAACTAATAACAAAATAAATACAAACTATAGAGAAAAAAAAAGATAATAAGGTCAATAAATTGAGCACCAAATTTACGAACAACGAAGGTCAAAGAATATAACCTTCCTCACAACCTCTTATAATCAGTTGTATTTAAAAAGGAGGGGTACTATATCGGGTCAAATGCGAGCATGATCTGCAGCTATTTCGTCGTATTTACTGTGTCGCAGCTATGTAGTGAAAGGAATTATCCGAGATAAGCGATCTTAGTGAAAAAGATACGAAGGAATTGTGGTCACATTTTCATGTAATGTAAAAGAGTAAGCATACTCTGTAAGATACCATTGTAATTCAGTATAAATAAGAATATTAAAGAGCGAACTCTCTCTCTCTCTCTCTCCATCTCTCTCTCTTCGTCTCTCTCTCTCTCCGGTCTAGGTCGTCCGTCTCTCTCCTCTCTCTCTCTCATCTCTCTCTCAATCTCTCTCTCTCTCTCCATCGCCGCTCTTCCATCTCACTCCGCTCTCTCTGTTCTATCTTCCTCTCTTCTCTCTCTCCACAGTAATCATGGAAAGTTGCAAGGAATAAAGTTTAATTTTCGGAAAGTGTATGAGGACAGAAATTTGTGCCGTCATTAACGTTGCTTCTCTCTCTCTCTCTCGAGTCTCTCTCTCTCTCGATCGTCTCTCTCTCTGCCACTCTCGGTCAGATCTCCATCACTCTCTCTCGTCTAGCTCCTCTCCATCAGGTCATTCCAGTCCTCCCGCCCCCTTCGTCTCTCTCTCCCCCCCCCTTTCGCCTCGCTCTCCTCCTCTCCTCTCTCTCGCTTTCCTCTCTTCTCTCCTCCCCTCTCTCTCTCCTCTCTCTCTCTCTCTCACTCTCTCGCTCTCTCGCTCTCTGTCTCTATCACAGCAAACATTAATCCATACCGTTTTATGGTGTTTACAAGAGCCACAGGGTACCCAGTGCCCCCCCTTGCCCCCCCCCCCTCTCTCTCCGCTCCTCGCTCTCTGGGGGTTCGCTCCTCGGCTCTCTCAGTGGGTGTAGCTCTCGCCTCTCGCTCTCGCCTTCCTCGTCGCAGGGTTCCGACTCTATCTCTCTCACCTTCTCCTCTCTCTCGAATCGCTCTCTAGTCGTCTCACTCTCTCTCCTCTCTCGTCTTCTCTCTAGTTCTCGTACGGAATGGTGTGCCCGATAAAGACGCGGCCGGATGAGTCTTGCTCCCGGGATATAAAGCAAAAGGATGTAAGGAGAGCAGCGCAAGGCAACACTGAGCTCACGCCGCAGAACTCAAGATCCTAAGACCCTATCCCTCACCGGCGAATCTGGCGAAAGTACTGAAAGAGAAAGAGAAAGAAAAGAGAGAGAGAAAAAAAAAGTAATAATTTTGATACCGAAAATTAGCTTAAGAATAGCTTCGTTAATATGTTAAGCAGAATTTGAATAAGTGTACTGTGCGTGTGTGGAGTGTGTGTGTGTGTTTGTTGTGTGGTGTGTGTGTGTGTGTGTGTGTGTGTGTGTGTGTGTGTGTGTGATGTGGTGTGTGGTGTTGTGTGTGGGTGTGTTTGTGTGTATGTGTGTGCTGTGTGTGTGGTTGTCTGTGTGTGTGGTGTGTGTGTGTGTTGTGTGTGTGTGTGTGTGTGTGTGTGTGTTGTGTGTGTGTGTGTGTGTGTGTGTGGTGCGTGTGTGTGTGTGTGTGTGTGTGTGTGTGTGTGTAGTGTGTGTGTGTGTGGTTGTGTTGTGTACCACCTTTTCCTGTGCATCATATGCACTAACAATATTTATACAACGAAACATTAATAACACATATAAATACACACACACAAGCAGTCACGATGGCCCCCAAGTGGATAGCGATTTGGCCTACCATTCTGGGTTAGAGGTCTGTTTCGAATCCCTCACTACCCCCGGGGATTTTTCACTGACCAAATTCCGGGCTGTTTACTGTCCACCTTGATCAAGGGGTGGGGGTGAGTGTTGTGTGAGGGCCCAGCAGTTACCCCAAAGAGTCGTTAATAATGAGCTCCAAGCTCGCACCGTGAGGGTGAAAACTTGCGATCAGCGAGCCGGTTCGCCTGGAAAGACATTGGTGAATAACACTACACACACCCAGCAAACACCACACAACATGGACACACACACACATAGTACACTCACACCACACAGAGTCACACTTGACAAAAACAATGCCCTTTTTTCAATGTTTAAACACAAATTGCAACATTTGTTTCTTAATACTTTTCAAAACCTATTCCGAGCACTTTCTTTCCTTTTCAACACCTTTTAAAACATTTCTACAACTTTTTATTTAATTCTTAATCTTGTTTTACCTTAAGACTTTTCAGCATCTTCTAAATGTTTGTTTTCTTTTTCACCCCTTTTCCTACACTGTTTTCTTTGTCAAACAACGCATTTTCTTAACTCCTTTCAACCACCTTTAACACCTTTTTCATATTTCAACAGCTCTCAGCACCTTGTCGTGGGCGGTTCAGTCGTTCTTTGGATTCTGGGGGGCCGATTCACTACCACGAGGCAGGACCAATATTCTTCACGTTTTTAGACTTAATGGGCCGAGTCTGCCGTATAGGCGACCCATTATTGGGAACAGTGGTGTGTCCTCCGAGTGATGCGAGTGCCTTTCTCTCTCCTTCTCGTCGTCTCTCTCCATCTCCTCTCTCTCTCTCCCCTCAGCTCATCCGCTTCATCCCTGTCGTCCTACTCCCCTCGTCTCCGTCTCGCTCTCTCTCCTCTCTCCTCTCTTCTCTCCTCTCCTCTCTCATCCTCTCTCGTCCCCTCTTCCCTATCTCACACCTCCTCTCTCCTCTCCCTCTCCTCCCGTCTCCGACTCATCCTCTCTCTATCTCTCGCTCTTTTTTCTCTCGTCTCTCTCTGACATAGCATTTTTCAGATGCCTGTGCTTTTTAAAGAAGGAAAAGAGGGAGTTCAGGAAGAGGAAGGAAGGAAAGAGAAAGAAAAGAAGGAAGGAAGCAGGAAGTATGTAAAAGAAGGAGAGATAAACATGACATCACATCTAACCATAACATAATATATTAAGATAATAGACAAATATTACACACAGACAGACAGAAAGGGAGTAAAATAATTCACTGGGTACGTAAATAAGTATAATTAACTGGTTGAACTGAACGAATAATATTTTATTGGACATAAATTGGCTTTCGCTTTTATTAGCCATCTTACTTTATAAATAATGAAAAAGAAAGAGCACCCGAAACACAAGACGGACAGATCAAATACGTAACAATTGGCGGAGGCGTTGGCCCGAGTGGTTAACGGTTTGGAGTGGTTAGCTCGATTTTCCCGACTCGAATCCTGCCGAAGTTCAACTCGTTTGACTTCTTTAAATGCGGTCGACAAGAGCCTGGTAGGTGAGCAGAAAATCCCCGACTTTAAGTCCCTTCTAGGGCAACTGTCAAATTTATCGTAGAAGTGCCAAGAAAACAAAGCAGGCAGTCAATACTGTTCTTTAGACTGGCCGACTTAACGATTGGGCGGAGGAAAATCCAGTGGCCAATGACCTGACTAAGGGATCTGAACATCACAGAAACGGAATCCTCACCTGAAGGTGCCATAAAAATCCAGCCTGCGCCCAAGGGCAGGGAACAACCATTGCACGAAACCCCAAAATGCAGGCAAACCTGTAGCAAAAATAGCCTACAACGCTAGGGGAAACGTAAAAAAAAACAATAATAAATAAAATTAAATCATCGAAAAAGTGAAGATCCTATAAAAAAGTTCTTAAAATAAATCTCAGAAACTTGGCAAACCAAGAAATACGTACCTCCTTTCATGACTCAAGATATTCCGAACAAAAAAATTTCCTAAGACGATATGGGGACTTTCATAGCCTGATAATAAAGTACATTTAAAGTTGTGGAAAAAAAGAAAAAATTCTGCCTCGTCTAATTCTTGAAATCTGAATTAGCCTCCTACCTCAAATATAAAAAAAAAATCTTGCGTATAAAAAGATAATTTCATATTTTCAGAAATTTTCAACATCTTTGACAAATTCTCAGATTGTGTACCTGTCCTGTTTGTGTTGTCTACACACCTCCTCATCTGCTCTCTCTCTTCGTCTGTCTTCTCTCTCTCTCGTGCTCTCTCTCTCTCTCTCTTCCTCTCTCTCTCTCGTCTCTCTCTCTGTCTCTCTCTCCTCT
>JACEEZ010026199.1:22500-27500 GCA_016584305.1 Chionoecetes opilio | reverse complement strand
CCACTATTGTAAAATTTTAACTTTCCTCTCCATTTTTGTTCCTGTCCTCTTCATAAACCATCAACTTTCACTGCAAACACTTATCCATTTCACTCGCGTAAAACTAATTAGACCTCAAGTACTTGCTCGTAATGATGAAGTGTTTCATATTACCCACAAAAAAAAGTAGCGTAAAAAACGTATTTGATAGAATCAAATTATAGTCAAGTAGAGTCCATTGAGTCCCACTGTTTGGCCTGACTGTCCGCATCTGTTGCTTAATAACTGTTCTCCCATTTCTCTGTAACGAGGCCAAGAGGAGATACCCTGTCTCTCTTTTGTCTTTATGATGAAGACAAACACACTCTGAAAAGACCTTAGTAAAAAAAAAAACTAACTTTTTTTTGTCCTCCATACTCAGTTTTTTTTCACAGTTCTCTCTCTATCTTTCCGTCCCTTTTCTCCTTTTCCTTTGTGTTGTCTCTCTCTCTCTCTCCTCTCTCTCTCTCTCTCTCTCTTTCTCTTCTCTCTCTCTCTCTCTCTCTCATCTCTCTCTCTCTCTCTCTCCTCCTCTCTTCTCTCTCCTCTCACTCTCTCTCTTATTATATCTATTATTATATACTATATATTATCTATCTATATCTATTCCCTATATCTATCTTATCTCTATCTTTCATCTATCTCTATCTATATCTATATATCTATATCTATATCTATATCTATAGCTATATCTATATCTAATATAAAAATTATATATATATATATATATATAATATACATTTTTAATAAAATACTAGCCGCAAAGCCGCCCTCCGGGCGGCCTTTTTGGTTAGCTCCTGCGGAGGGCTATTGGTGGGCCCTTAGCCCACCACCTGTGTTTGGTGGGCCACAGACTCTCCAGATAGCCCCTTCTAACTTTCCTGAAATCATGGATGTAGAAATGTATGTCTTAACGCTAACCCATTCACATCATAGCCCCTTCTAACTTTCCTGAAAGCAAAGCCGCCCTCCGGGCGGACTTTTTGGCTAGCTCCTGCGGAGGGCTATTGGTGGGCCTTCGGTCCACCACCTGTGTTTGGTGGGCCGAAGGCCCACCAAACACAGACTCTCCAGATAGACCCATTACCCGCCACCTCGGCCCACCAAACACAGACTCTCCAGATAGCCCCTTCTAACTTTCCTGAAATGTATGTACTCCCCCCACCCATTCACTCACCCATTACCCATCACCCCCCACCCATTCACTCACCCATTACCCATCACCACACACCCATTCACTCACCCATTACCCATCACCCCCCCACCTATTCCCTCACCCATCACCCATCACCCCCCACCTATTCACTCACCCATCACCCCCACAAAACCCATTAACCCATCACCCCCACCCATTCACTCACTTTTACCCATCACCCTACATCAAGGTTTCCTCATTCTCGCAACCCACTTTTTTTTCTTCACATTCTCGCTGATAGGCTGCTAAAAAACAAAACAAAAAGTGATCGGATCATCCTATAAGTGGGCTTAAAACCTTCCCATGGTCAACCTGATTCCAAACTGTGACATATGATGGGATTCCACCACAGGGGGCGGCACCTATCGCGGACAGCCAAATAGACAGAACACACACACACTTTCGCTTAAATTATTATTATTATATATATATATATATATATATATATATATATATATATATATATATAATATATATATATATATAACATATATATATATATATATATATATATTATATATATATATATATATATTTTTATATATATATATATATATGTGTGAGGATGTTCAGGGCGGCAAAAACACTCGTCATTTCTTCGGGGTTATTTATGTGCGTGCAACGTTTCGCCAAGGCATTTGGCATCATCAGGCTAAAATGGTTTATATACTTTAAAACAAAAAAACGGCTAAAAGCAAAATCAAAATTTTTTTAAAAAAGCAAAACATAATCCTTATTATTAAAAACTAAAAAAAAATTTTTATACTTTGAAAACCCTTGAAGGTATGCGTCTAGGTTGGCAGGGGACTGAATGAACAATGTTATAAAATTTTTAAATATAGATATATAAAAAAATAATATATATATATATATATTTATAATAAAATATATATATATATATATATATTATTATTATTATTATTTTATATATATTATTAAATATATATAATTATATTATATAATATATATATATAATATTTTCTCCTCTCCTTTTTGTCAACTGGTCTCGCCCGATTTTCGCCAACAAAAATTAGGCAAAGTGAGTTTTCCAAATTTCATTGATTTTTTTTTCCTCTTATTTTCCCAGCGAGTAAAATTAAATTTTTTAACAAAAAACTTATTTTAATCCAATTTACCGATTTTTAGCAACGGCATTAGTAAGGGTTGGGAGGCCATTATACTACTATACTACTACATTATATTTCTACTACTACAGCGATTACCTTTACTAACTATGCTATCACTTTTTTTGAGTTACTGCAGCTTTTTTTTTACTACAACTGACTACACTACTACTGTACTTTTGTTCTTGGTATTATTAAAAATAAAAGGGGAAATAATAATAGTGAGGCATTTAGATAATATAATAATGACGAATGATGATGAGATGTGAAGACGATGGACAATGATGAAGTGACGTGGCGACGGTACTAATAATCATCCCAAAGAATTTCTGGAGAAGAAAATATCCTAGTTAGGGATGAAAAAAATTTTAAATTTTTTGTGACGCCTTTTTATACCTTGTAGTATCCCTAAAACCTATCATACTATGCTTTATCAGAAAACTTTTAAAACAAATATTTCACGACTATCTTTTAAAAGAGGAGAGATAGAGAGAGGTTAGAGAGAAGAAGGGGGGGGAGAAATATATTATATATATATAATAAAATTTTTAATATATATTATATAAATATAAAATATATTAACATATATATATTTTTAATTTTTTATATAAAATTATATATATATAATTAATATTATATAATATATATATAATATATTATATATTAGCCCAAGAATTTTAGTTTTATTTTAATGGTGAATTTTAAAATTTTAACCCTAACAAGCTGAATTTTTCTCATGATGCATAGATCAACTACTAAAAATCCCCGTAAATCCCTATGTGCTTCTCGAATATTCACTTTTACTTTTTGCAATTTTTTTTTTTTTTTTTCAGTATGTGTAAAAGTTATGGCAAAACGAAGTTGTTCGTGTGTTTTTTGTTTTATTACACACAAAAAAAAAAAGTTAAAAGCTTTTTAATTGTACCAATTCCACACCCCCAGGAGGTCGGTAGTGGCGCGTTGCTTTTTTTTGCGTGGAAGCTCCCAGGAGGCATACAAAACCACGGGATCATTATATACCTTTATATACACATTATAACACTCCAAGTATCAGTAACCTTTTCCAACCTAAGTGAGGCAGAAAAACACTATTATACTATATACACTATTATTTCCCCAAAAACTGCATAATCCAGTTTTAATAAAATTTCCCATTAAGATATACAAAACACTATTTTATAGAGAAATGCAGACTCCAGTTTTAAAAACAAAAAAATTAAAATTAAGATATAAGACACTTTTTAGTCTATGCGAACATGCATAATCCTGTTTTAAAAAACAGTTAAGGAATTCCCTATAAAAAAAAAACTAATAGCCTAGGAAAGAATTTTCACATCATCTTCAAAAGTGAAACTTTTCTGACTGTTTTGACAGTTCGTCCATTGACAGTGGCTAACATTGGTGAACAACTAATCCCTTTTCGAAAATTAAAATTTCAGACACCCTGTTTTTCAGCCAACCAATTAAATCATGAGAAAGTATTGGAGAAAAGTATGATCTTGGGCGGCATGCTGATATGACACTATGTGAAATTGCTGTGATTGCCGATCACTGCTGGACGGGAAGTAGCGGTCTTTTGAAATTAATTTCAATAAAGCAGCAATGAGTTTGGAACATCTGCAGCCGCCATTTTTAGATATTAATATTTGGGTATTCTGAAAATTATAACTGTTTTCCTGATATCATCTCGTATAATTGAAGCAGCCATCTCAAAATGGAGAATTTATATGTTGTGTTGCTTTGGTTCCCCCCCTTTTGCGGAGAATCGCGTGACTAGCATCACGAAAAATTAGATAACTTCTTTCCCCTTTACTTCCCCCTGATAAAAGGTTTTTTTTCCCCAAAAAGGTTTTTTAGTTTGGTTTTAAGGGGGTTTTAAAAAAATAACCCTATCTACACAAAGAAACCATTGTATAGAGTTTTAAATTTCCCGTGATGAATACTGACATCTTTGTTTTTTTCCGGAAAATTTCACAATTTGAAATGCTGTGGGTTTATGCACTCAATGGCCTGGGAAGGGAGCCTTTTAGCTTAAAATTTTTTATCAAGTTGGGAACTAGGCAAAACAACTGGCACACTTTCGAGATATTTCCTCTTTTGAAACTAAGTGATGACTTGCCGTATTCTCGTCTTCACCTCCCTTCCCCCCTTACATTTCTTTCTTCTGCTTTCTTTATAAATAAGCCAAAAACGAATGGTTTAAAAATTTACGATTAAATTTTCTTTTGGGATGCAGGCCCTTTTAGATTCTCTGTTCATTTTAATTTTATTTTGAACAGAAAAGCATGCTTCTTTTATGGCAGGATTGTCCTGATCGTAAATTTTTTGGGCTTCGGGGGGGGCAATGTCTTCCTCTCCTCCCCTTCCCTCTTTTTCTTAAGACCGTTAGCTACTTCCGGGTAATTTTTTTCCCGACTTTTCATGGAGAAAATGTGATTCTTATTTTTAAATTTTTTTTGGAAAACCCCTCACCCCCTTCAAAATAGCATTATTAGAGTTGCCAACCTTTTCTTCCAATTTATACCCCAGGTGATAGGACAGGTCCTCATCACAAAGGGTAATGATCTGCGCCCTGTTTAGCCCAAGGGTAACCCAACCAATAAACCTAAAATATTTACCTATTTATAAACTCTACAAGAGAATAGGGTTAAAGCAAACCTTAT
>JACEEZ010026199.1:12500-17500 GCA_016584305.1 Chionoecetes opilio | reverse complement strand
ATAGACGGGCGACCTTATATCCACCCCGCCCCCCTCATTTTGGGTTCTATTAAAGGGAGTCTTGTGGTCACTTTTGCCTCCCTCGGTGCCATCTGGAAACGCTGGCCGAGCAGATAAATATTATCAGAGGAGATAAATATTAGGTTCAGTATCACCTTTCGGTCAGTAAAAAAAAAAAAAAAATTTGGAAACACACAAGTATATATAAATGTTATCCCTAAACTTATCTTTTTCTCATTCCTGTTTCTATATCCAATTCTTCTTCTTGATTGTTCTAGTTTGTCTTCTTGATCCTCTTACTTTGAAAACACACTTATACACAATAAGTTATGATCCTTCTCTTCTTATTCATGTAACTTCTTCTTTCTCCTCCTCCTCCTCTTTTTGGAGATACACGCGAATACAAAATAATTCCTGTTACTCCTTCATTTACCCATATTTTCAATTCTTCTTTTTTCATCTCCTCTTTCTTTTAATATTTGTCACAACTGCGTCAACCCACGTTAGTTCACGTCAAACCTGTGTGTGTATGTGTGTGTGTGTGTGTGGTGTGTGTGTGTGTGTGTGTGTGTGTGTGTGTGTGTGTGTGTGTGTGTAAGGAGGGTGTTATATCAGGTCGTATCAGGGGATGAGGACAGGACTGGTTGAAAAGGCGTATTGTGGTCCTGACGTGGAAGGAAAGAACAGTTAATGGAAAGGGGAAGGGGGAAAGGGAAAGGGAGAGCAAACAAGAATATGTGGTACCTACAGGAAGCAAGAGGAAGGGGAGGAGGAGGAACGTAATGGTGAAGATACTACAATGTTAGGGAGGGAACGTATGAAATAGATAAGACTGTATACGTATTTGTGTGTATGTGAGTATGGGTGAGAAGGAGGGTACGTTTGATGGAATGGAAGGGCTTGGGTGTTGTGGTTAGGATATAATAGGGGATGGGAGGGTGAGGGGTGAGCAAGGTGTAGGGTGGCGAGTGGGTGATGTGGGACTAAGTTGGAGTGAAGGGGGGATCTGTTCAGATCCAAGTGATCAGATAGATGTTCAGGAGCATCTGTTCCTGAAAGATGCTATTATCCCTCAAAACACAGGCTAAAGAAAGGAGGAGGAGGAACGGGAGCCGCGACACTTACTAGCGGGCATCCACAATATTTTATTTTTTTCACACGCACACACGCACACACACACACACACACACACACACACACACACACAGATAGATAGATAGATAGAGATAGATAATTTATTGACCACAGTGTACATAAATCTTAACATTAACACATAATCTTATAACAATACATACTGTTAGTACTAATATAAACACAAATAATGCAATCTGCAGTCCACATAATTATATTAAAACAAAAACAACATCAATTGTCGGTGCACGAACAGTGCCAGGAGATATCCATGACACACATACCTTACGCATACAAGTGCAAAATATCATGAATATTTTACAACATTCATAATGGCTATATTTACCGTTAAATAGCTCACCTAAACAAGTTAGGCCTACTGTCTGCCTAATATTGTTTGATACAGGACAATTTTCAACAACATGTTCCTCAGTCTGTACATCGCCACATACACACAGACGTTCCTCCAGTGGCAACCGGCCCCGCCCCCGCCTATTCCATCTTCCAGTCTCAACACACAAACTATGACCTGACACTCGGAAACGAGTGAAGGAGATCCTGTATCGGTCGTCGACCTTGTGGCGGTCCCTGTACACACTGTGCACTGTAAGGCCGGGGTTTATGCTGCGGTACACGGCGCACCTTGACCCACTGGAAGCTGCGATGCGCTCATGCACATTTAACAAGAGGCCATGCATGTCGGGCACGTTGTTACCAATAAACTCGGCAATAGTTCTGCTCATTGCCGTGTTGGTTCTAGTGACAATTTCTATAGTAAACATTAATGGATCATCCGTTATATGAGATCTTTCCAAAGCTAGCTTAGAATAAAAAGTGTGCTGCTTTAATCTGACTAAGTCCGGCAGTGAAGGGTATCCTAACTCAGCGTAACACACGTCATTCGGGGTTGATTTTCTCACACCCAACAGCTGTTTGAGTGCCCGGTTGTACAACTTTGTAATTGGCTTTAAATCGGTTCCTACTCGCAGCCGTACAGTAACGCAGACATTAACGCCGCATCAAACACCCTCCGTTTCACCACAAACGGTACATCTTTATTCTTATGAACAAATGACACAAACTTCAGTACATGACCTAATTTGTTCTTGGCATGCACCCTAAGGGCGTACGACACCGAGCCGTCGCTGGTGAAGGGCGACCCGAGGTAAATATAGGACGTGCACGTCCTACCCGCAGCGGCTCCGCGTCAACCTCTGTACCACAAATCACGTAAAATTTGGTCTTACTTTCATTAATGGTCATCCCATGCTCACTACAAAACTCCTTCAATATCCTAACCTTGTTGATCATTCCCTCCCTGCTCGTAGCCAGCAATACAGTGTCGTCCATCAACACCAGTGTGTGGAGCCAGCCTAAGACCCCGTCAGGCGCACACCTCACCTTGAGCATTCTGATAAGTTCGTTCATGAATACTATAAACAAGAGGCAGGAGGTGGGTGAGCCCTGTCTGACCCCGAGGGTTGCGGTCATGACGGCCCCGCCGATCACTGACTCGGTCTCACGGTACATGGCCACAAGTGCCGCCAACATTAACATTCCACACCCTAGCCGCTTCAAGATAGTGAATAATTTGCCACGAGGGACCATATCATAGGCTTTACTAAAGTCCACAAAAGTTACAAACAACTTAAGTTTTTTCCGACGCGCCATGTCGGTGAGGAGCCGCAGCGAGACGATGTGCTCTGTACACCCACGCTTACTCTGGCCTCCGGCCTCTGCTCACGGAATGGGCGGAACCACAGGTTTAATCTGTAGCAAAGGACCATGTCGAATAATTTACTAAGTGAGTTTATCACACTAATTCCTCTGTAATTGTCAGCATCCAACCTGTTCCCTCTTTTAAAAATCGTAAAGACCTTTGCTCTCACCCACGACACAGGGTACATGCCAGACAAAAACACCGTGTTAAACATTGAGGTAATGGTCAACAACCACTGTGCAGGTAACATGGTTAGAACACCAGGACTGAGGCCGTCCGGCCCACACGCTTTATCCACTTTCAGTTTCTTAATTTGCAATTAAACTTCTACAGGAGACATAGGGTCATCCAGCACTGGTATTGTCACATCAGTGCTCACATGCAGGGGGGGAGGTACAGGAATGGGATTCAACACACGCTCAAAATGAATTTTAAAATCCTCGTCACTCGGACGATCTTCATTGTCACGTTCGCTTGCCTCAAAATTCCCTTTCCAGCTGATAGCCTTCCATAGCCATCATCGGTGTCAACCAACAGCCTTTCCCACCTACCCAAGAGCAGGTCACCCTGGCCTACACCTGGTGTCGGGGCACACTTGCTACGCTCCGCACACTCGTACAGGACGTCAGACACATTCTTAGCATAGACATTGACATCATCATTTACACTGTTATTAGGAATACTCACATATTTAATATTCTCAACAAATTTTTCTCTGTCTATATTGAAAAATGTAATGGGTTTCTTTGCCACGCAACCCGTCACGGCGCTGCCATATAACACTGCGTGGTCTCCCAGCATGGAGGCTCTGGCAAGAATATTGTCCAGACACGCCCCGGGAGGGCTAATTGTTATGCTGATAGGGGCGTGATCAGATGGGAGGTCTGTCCTCTTAATGACTGTAAACTCACGAACATATTTCACTAACTCAGGGGACAGGAGACACGTGTCCAGCTCAGACACCCATGTGTCGCGCTTCCTGTACGTTTTACTACTCATGAAATGTTTGTCTCGTGTCTTCAGGTTATTCAATACTAGTAGCTTATTATCTAAACAAATGGATGACAAAAATTCAGCATTATCATTCATCAGGCCTATATCGTCCTCAATGTTCGGGTAGGAAATGTTCATACCAGGCAACTCGTACAGCTGTACTAAGTCTCGCACCGCCTTCCCAAACCTGGCATTCATGTCACCCATAATAATGTATCCGTTCCTCATATATTTATGCATAATCTTTTCCTGGATTGCAGCAAAAGCATGGTGGGAGTAATATTGAGAGTCACATGGGGGGATATAACAAAAACCTAACATCACTTCCTCGACATTACCAAGCTGCAACCATATTTGATCACCTATATCTAAATCAATGTCATGTACAAAATCACTCATATTGTTCTTAACAAGCACCACAAGTCCACCTCGGTCTGTTGTGCCCACTGACTTTCCGCGATAGGTCACATAGCCTGGCAGCCGCACAGGTAAAGTTGTCTTCACTTCACTCAATGCAATAATGTCATACTCACTTAACATAAAATAAACATTTGACTTTTCTAGCTTTGTACATACACGGTTAATATTCCATGATATTATTCTTATGTCTCTTATACACTGTGGTCTATCTAGAAAAACGTTGGGTTCCAGCTATCGATGACGTCACCGTCGCGGTAAAGCTTGCGCTGCCGGGTGTCCAGCCTAATGTCGCAGCCCACGTTCTCCGGCCTCTCCTTCTCCCTGGCCTCGGCCTCGCGTAGTCGCTGCCACTCCTTCCTGACACCTGGGTGTACGTCCTTCTTAACATAAATCTTGGCGTATTTCTCTCCGGATGTCTTGAGGTGTTTAGCACTGGCGAGGACCCGCGACCGCGTATCATGATCGCGTATGGTGAGCAGCAGGGGGCGGTTACGGCGGTGACCGCCACACATATATATTCACTACTCCTTCGGTTTATATATCAAAATGCAATTATTCCTCCCTCTATGTTTCCTCCCTCCTCCCCCCTCTCGTTCCTACCATTCCTTCCTCAATATCCCTTATCATCCCCCTCCCTCTCCCGCCATTATCCCTGCTCTTCTCCCTCCCTCTCTTGCCCTCAGTAATATGAATACATAATTAATGTACTTTTGTGTATTTAACCATGTTAGTTATG
>JACEEZ010026199.1:0-10000 GCA_016584305.1 Chionoecetes opilio | reverse complement strand
TCCCCTATAGGGACGAATATCCATTTAAGATCTTTCTGCAACCGTCGAGTGGCCTAAGAACAACTACATGCTACCCATTAACTCTACCTTCGATTGCAAGTGCATCGGAGGACACAGGGGGCATGAGTCTCTAATCAGAGGAGTCGCTATAAAAACTTCTGCCTGCGCCACCACGGGCGAGGGCCAACCATCACAGCCCTCAAGTGAACCTGCAGGGCCTACCATCCCGGACCTGGAGGCCTACAGTCGCTATATGGACGTGTAACACAAAAATAAAGTATAAAAATACAAATAAATACAAATAAAAAACCGGTGACGCCTGCGGAAACCCACACCTTGCCATGGCCTCGGCGTCCCCAGAGGCGGCAGTAGAGCGACGCCTCGTTTCTGGGTTTCACTGATAATTTTATTAAGCAAGGTATTTCGTATCTAAGCCTCTAACCCCAGGCGTCACTATAAAAAGCCTGCATGCACCACCACGGGCGAGGGCCAACCGTCACAGTCTTCGAGTTCGAGTGAGCCTCCCAGGTCTACCATCCGTACCAATAGGAACAACAACAAAAGAAGAAGAAAATAAAAAATAAAAGATTACGTAACCCCTATACATTCAGCTTTAAGAGGGCATATTATAAAATAATATAAATAATTAATAAAGAAAGATTTCAGGAAATTCAGTTTTCCTGAAATTACCATGAGCCTGAGAACAGACCATGACGGATGAGACGCAAGCAAGGAAGGTATATGAGGGATGCATATTTTAGAGAAACTACGAGCAGGTTCAGTTTGGACGAGTTTTCCACACTTGTTAACCAAAATGTACGCGTAACAAATCACATCGGAAAAAATAAACAAAGATAAAATCAATGGGTAAATTTCTAGTGTTTGCCCATAGTCTCCCACTTCCCCCAAACAAGTTTGGGGGAAGTGGGGAATGCGGGATTTTCGGATGGGGAACAAATTATGCATCGGAAACACGTAATTTAAGAGTTGTTTAGGGGGGGGGGAGTACAATTCCCTAGATCTAGGGTAATTTCCTTATATCTAGAGAAATTTGCCTAACCAAAATTAACCTAACCTATCCAAATTTAACCTAACCTAGCGGGGGGCTTGACCCACCAATAACCTAACCTACCCAAAGTTAACCTAAGCTAACCTAACCAAATCTAACCTAACCCAATCTAACATAACCAAATCTAACCTAGCCTAACCAAATTTAACCTAACCCAACCTAACCAAATCTATACTAACCTAACCAAATCTAACCTACCCTAACCAAATATAACCTACCCTAACCTAACCAAATATAACATAACCTAAACAAATCCAACCTAACCATCCAGCGGGGGTTGGGGGGGGGTTCTCGACATTTCAGTCTTCATTATGTGAGGATTGTCAGGTTCACACGTCTCTGGACTCAGAAGAAATCCAATGAATTTTCCCTAGATCTATGGAATTTTTTCAACACCCCTAACTCAAAAACGATGTGGTTGCGACGCATATTTTGTACCCCAGCCAAATATCCCGCATTCCCCCAGGTCCCCAAGCTTGTTTTGTGGGAGAGGGGGAGTACGGGCAAACGCTAGAATAATACCCAAAATGCCTGAGTTCCCTTGTAATACTGCTTTGACGATAAATATCTTAATTATGTAAAACCAGCTGTAGTGCAACAGCGAGAGGGACGAAGGCAACATGCGGGCGAGGCAAGGGAGGTGTGGCGGCAGGGACAGGCCAACCACCACACAATGGAACAATCGCGTCACCTCACCTTAGCCTCCAGCAGCGTCCTTACTGAACCTCGTCCACCAGTCAGGTCACAACAGTCTTGTAACACACACTTTACGCCTCACTGCCGCGCCGCAACACTCACTACTCATTATGCCTCACCGGCCGGCGGCTGAATGTGAATCAGCTGGGGGAGGAACTTCCACGCGTTGTTGTATAAAATGAGACTTAGCAGCAAGACGACGGCACGGCTGTCTTGATTGGTGGTGACGTCACTGGAGTTGAGGAGAGCGACGGTGTCATTGGCTAAAAACGTCTCGAACCAATAGTTTGAGTGATTCGGTGCTTTAATGGGATTTACGAAGCGATGAAGGTTAGTACGTTACCATATGAACCAATTAACAATTAAAACATATATTCAAAAGCGAATCCATATTTCTCATCACTGCAACAGTTCCATGAAATCAAACAGCGAGTAGATCTTCTACCACAACGATACGAAGCAGAAGTTTCGAAGACAATTACTTTCAATGTTGTCATAAGTTTAACAGATGCCATAAATCACTGAGCCACAGTAACGCTCGGCATCAGAGTGATATTACAGGGAACTGTAATGTTGGCAGCGTCTTCACATGAATATTATATCTGCCTTAGGGCAATGTATATCCTCGTGGTCCGTCGTGGCTCTGAACGTTGCATTCTGTGTTTGGGCAGAGATGATGAATGAATCATATCTATATGTGATATAATGGTATGAATTACTGAGAGAGAGAGAGAGAGAGAGAGAGAGAGAGAGAGAGAGAGAGAGAGGAGAGAGAGAGAGAGAGAGAGAGAGAAGAGAGAGAGAGAGAGAGAGAGAGAGAGAGAGAGAGAGAGAGAGAGAGAGAGAGAGAGGAGAGAGAGAGAGAGAGAGAGAGAGAGAGAGAGAGAGAGAGAGAGAGAGAGAGAGAGAGAGAGAGAGAGAGAGAGAGAGGAGAGAGAGAGAGAGAGAGAGAGAGAGAGAGAGAGAGGAGGAGAGAGAGAGAGAGAGAGAGAGAGAGAGAGAGAGAGAGAGAGAGAGAGAGGAGAGAGAGAGAGAGAGAGAGAGAGAGAGAAGAGAGAGAGAGAGAGAGAGAGAGTGAGAAGGAGAGAGAGAGAGAGAGAGAGAGAGAGGTTGTGGAGAGAAGAGAGGTAGGACAGGGTAGTAAATGTGAATGTTACGAGTAGCAGAGGAATGACGAATCATAGAAAATGAAAATGTCAACATTGGGTTTCAAGAGTTGTATGCATTAACAACCTCGTATTGCCTTACATTTCCTACAATACAATAGTATTACACAGGTTGACATGAAGGGAGGGGGAGAGAGGGAGGGAGGGAGGGAGAAAAATTAAAAAAAAAAAAAACCCCCCCCGTTAAAACCAAAAAATTTTTTGAACCAAATTTAAACAATATAAAAAAAAAATAAAAATTCCCAAAACCCCGGAAATTTTCAAAATTAAATTTCCCCAAAGGGCCCAAAACCCGGGGCCCCAAACCCATTTTTTTTTTTCCATGGAAATTTTTTCAAAAAAAAAAAAAAAAAAAAAAAAAAAAAAAAAAAAAAAAAAAAAAAAAAAAAAAAAAAAAAAAAAAAAAAAAAAAAAAAAAAAAAAAAAAAAAAAAAGGGGGGGGGGGAAAGAAAACAAAAGGGGAAGAAGGAAGGGGGAAGAAAAAAGGAGGGGGGAAAGGGAGGGGGAAAAAGAGGGGTAGGGGGAAAAAGGAAAAGGGAAAAATTGACGTAAGAAAAAAAGCCTTGGGCAAAGGGAATTCGGGGGGGTTTTGGGTTTAAAAAAAAATAGTAAAAAAAAAGGTTGCGGAGGAGAGAGGGGGAGGGGCGGGGGAGAGAGGGGGGGAGGAGGAGGGGAGGGAGGGACGGGAGGGGAGGGGGAAGGGAAAAGGGAGGAGGGGAGAGGGAGGGAGGAGGACGAAGGGGAGGGGGAGGAGAGGGGGGAGGGGGGGGGGGGGGGGGAAAGGAGAAGGGGGGGGGAGGAAGGGAGAGGAGGGAGAGGGGGGGGAGGAGAGAGGGGAGAGGAGGAGAGTAGGAGAAAAATGGAGGAAGAGAAAGGGGAGAGAAAAGGGAGGAAGAGAAAAGGGGGGGAGAAAAAAACAGGAGGGGGAGGAAAAAAGGGAGGAAAAAAAAAAGAAGAGGAAGAGGGGTTGAGAAAAGGAAAAAAAGGGGGGGAGAAAAAAGTTTTGACTTTTTAAAAAAAAAGAAATTTTAAAAGGTGAGGGGGAGGGGGAGGGGAAGGAAGAGAGGGGAGGGGGGGAGGGGGGGGGGCGGGAGGGGGGGAAGGGGGGGAGAGGGGGGGGAGGAAGAGAGGGGAGAGAGGGGGGGAAAGGGGAGGGAAAGGAGGAAGGGGGGGAGGAAAGGAGGAGGGGGAGAGAGGCGGGAGAGGGGGGGCAAGAAAAAGGGGGGGGGAAAAGATAGGGAATGTGAGAATGTAATAAACCTACCTCTATGCTCCCTCATTTCCTTACATTCGAATTAATACACACTAAAACACACAACACACAAAAACCACACACACCACACACACACACACACACACACACACAAACCACACCCCAAAAACCACACACACCACCACACACTGTCCCAAACGTCCCCTGGGTATATACCAGAAATTTCAGGATGGCTTGAGGGCAAGTCCCAGGAGACTAAGTAATGTTTCTTTCCAAAAAGTCCCAAAGACCTTAAAAAAAAGTACTTAACTACGACCTCTTTCACACGCTATGTAAAAGTTAAGTATTTCCGTCCTCAATCTTTAAATAATAACACAAAAACTGAATGAGAAACGCAGACTTATTATGTTTTTTAATTAAAAATTTTTTATTATTCAGTATTTTTTCCCCCTCCGGATGAAAATGGTGAAAAAAATTTAAATATTTCCTTTGTAATACACGCAGATATTAAACCTCACACCGCAACAAAGACAGGGAGGGGGCAAAAAAAAAGCTTTCATAACTTTTAATTATCAGTCTATGTGTTATGTTTTAGTTCTTTAGAAATATGCAAAAAAAATGGAAAATAAAAATTTTTTTTCCTCTCTCTTCTCTCTCTCTCTCTCTCTCTCTCTCCTCTCTCTCTCTCTCCTCCCCTTTTCCCCTCTCTCTTCCTACTCCTCTTCTCTCTCTCTCTTCTCTCTCCCCTTTTTCCAGATTGCCTTTCCTGACCCAACTTTCCTCCCCCTAAGAAAAAAGGGAAAAAATTTTGTTTTTAGGGTTTCGGCCCAAAATTGAAAAAATAATTAAAATAAAAAGAAAGAAAAAGACTTATGTGAAAATTATATATATATATAATATTAAATAAAAATATATATAATATATATAATATATATATATAAATAATAATAATATATATATAATATATATATATATATATTTAAAATATATATACCCCTTTTTTAATTTATTCGTATAAAGGATTTGTTCCGATCCGAAGTGGACCCCCTTTGGTCAAATTCTTTATGAAGAAAAACTAAACATACACACAAAGCGTTTTTAGTACCCCATCACTTTATCAATGCCAAACTATACTACTACTAAAATCTACATACTACTACTACTACTATCCCATATCACTACCCCCACTATCGTACCACATTACCTAAAAAAAAACCCCCCGAATACGA
This sequence comes from Chionoecetes opilio, assembly GCA_016584305.1. Lineage (NCBI taxonomy): Eukaryota > Metazoa > Arthropoda > Malacostraca > Decapoda > Majidae > Chionoecetes > Chionoecetes opilio. Next base: position 4,627 of record JACEEZ010026199.1, on the reverse strand, counting down.
ATTCTCATAATTTGTAGTAAGTAAAAAAAATTTGTATTTAAGAGAAAATACTGCTTTTTAAAAAAAGAAGTGGGGGCCCCCCCAGGAACCCGTCTCCAGATGCCTCGAAAATAGAGTGCCTGACTGTCAAAATGCAGAATTTGGGGATATGGCATTTAGGAATTGCGGCAGGGGACAGTAATATCAATATCAATAATAATACCCAAAATGATCTTTTAAATTTAAAAATAAAAAAATAATATTTATTTCAATACCACTATACAGGGGAAGAAAAGAATATAAAATTTGAAAAATTTTAAAAATCCCAATTTTAATACAATACAGCAGCAGACAAAGGGGAAGAAAAAACTATAACCCCAATATAAAATAATCACCCCTTATAATCCCTTTATAGCCCCTGTAGTAGTAGTAGTAGTAAAGTAGGTAGTAGTAGTAGTAGTAGGGTAGTAATAGAAGAAAAAAAGTAGAATAGTAGCAGTAGAAGAGTCTTTTTTCAGGGAAACAAACATAATCGCCATGCCCTTTGCACCCCCGAAGATATGCAGCGGCGTCAGCAAAGGAACGAAGCAGCAGCAGCAGAGGCGGGGAAAAAAACAGAGAAATCGTGACGGTCACAGTCAAGCGCAGGCCCGGCAGGCCCGGAGGGTTTTGTAAAAACCTATTGCGAGAAAAATCCCCAACTTTTACCCCCTGCTGTCCCTGCCACGCCCCGTGAGGCCCTGGGCTTGCTCAGGTGTGCGTGGGGGGGGGTGAGGAGGGCGGTGGGGGCGGGAAAGGGATCCTGTGATTTTTCGGGACGGACCCCAAAGGGGGTTTCAGCCTCTGCTTGTGATGGTGGGCTCCCCGTTTTTCCTTTGGCCTTAAGGATTTGAGAGTTTTTCTTTTTTGTGGACTTTGGGAAGCTTGGTGACGGGGTTCCTTTGTTTGCACTTTGTCGCTTTTTAATTTAATTTGCTTGGTGAGTGGAGGCCCGTGTCCTTGCTGCTTGAATGTTTCCATGGTTTGTTTGTTTCTTGAGCCGATGGTGTTCTGCCTCGTCTGGCTCATACATTTCCCCCCGGGACGATTGCCCTTTGTTCCCTTGCCCGCTTCACATTTTTTCCCTTTCCCTTAGCCTAAAGGAAAGATTCATGTGTTCGCGGCCAAGTCTGTGGGGATGTGCTCCTTTTTAAGGCAAGACGTTTATTTATACCCCGCACCGCCCAAAATGTGTTTTTGTCTAGTATATTACATGACGTTTTCAAAGGCCATTTTTCCCGTTCTTTTTGACGTTTGGACACTGTTTCTCTTTTTTTCTCTCTCTTTAAGAGCACATCATACTATTTTCTTTTTTGGGTAATTTTCCATGAACACGAATGCATTTACGATTTGAGTGCAACAATGTTTTTAGAATAATGCGTTTTTCCTATATTAAAAAAAAAAAATTTCATCGGCAGGGCCAGCGTACACTAGGATTTCGGTAACATTAATTTTTATTCACCCTTTTAGAGTCAGTAGTGAATTGATTTTCTTTTTCAATCTACACATGGGGTCTATCCGGAAAAATCATGGTATCATTTACCCTGGAAAATCCCCTATCATCCACGTGGAAATCAACCACCCGCAGAGTGGCAAGGTTGGTAGAGACGGAGTTCCCAAGGCACGCCCCCGGCATTCGGTCAGCGGTTCGAAGTCGCCTAGTTTCGTGCTGACGTGGGGGCGCTTTTTTTAGTCAATAACCTTTAGTTGGGACTTGCAAAGTGTCTAGATGGATGAAAATCTTATCTTATTTTACATCAACCAGGCAAGGCCCTAATGTAAAGCATTGTGGTTTTTCTTGTGCAGAGGGCTCCCTTGCTTGGCGTGCTGGTTTTTACATCACAAGGTCTTCCCCTGAGGTTAGTATTGGAAAAAACCCAAAGTTCCCCTCGATCCCAGGCAACAGTCTCTGTTTAGTCTGTCTGGCGGGGAGGGAAATATTAAAAAGGTAGGAATGTTTTAAAATATAGATTTACACAGGTGTGGTGTGATGTGTGGTTGGGGTGTTGTGTGTGTGTGTGGTGTGTGTGTGTGTGTGTGGGATGTTGTGGTTTTTGTGTGGTTGTGTGTGTGTGTGTGTGTGGTGGGTGTGTGTGGGGCCTTACCCCCAACAATACATAGTTTGAGAACAAATTTAAAAAAAGCCTTAGGGTTTTGTTCACAAGAACATTTTAACACAAGAAAATGAGCAATACAAAAATTTTTGTTTTTTCCCTGACATATAAGTGGTGAATCCCGGGCTGCCTTACCGCCCGGGGAACCGGCAATCACAACCAATGGCCCGGGTAATCACAAACCCAAAGGCCCGGTAATCACAACCATTGGCGGCTTAATCAAACCTATGGCCGGTAATCCCCAAACCCAAGGCCCGGTAATAAAAACCCAAAGGCCGGCTAAACAACCAAAAGGCCCGGAATCACAACCCGGCCGGCTAATCAAACCATTGGGCCGGTAATCACAACCAATGGCGGCTAATCACACCCCTTGGCCCGGTAATCACAAACCCAAAGGCCCGGGTAATACAACCATTGGCCGGCTAATCACAAACCCCAAGGCCCGGTAATCCAACAAGGGGCCCGGCTAAACACAACCTTTCCGGCTATCACAATCAAGGCCCGGTAATCAAACCAATGGCCGGCTAACCCCAATCAAAGGCCCGGTAATCCAACCAAGGGGGGCTAATCACAATCAATGGCCCGGGTAATCACAATCAAGGCCGGTAACAAACCAAGGCCGGGTAATCACAATCAATGACCCGGTAAAACAACCCAAAGGCCCGGGTAATACAACCCAAGGCCGGCTAATCAAACCAAGGGGTAATCCAATCAAGGCCCGGCTAATCACAATCAATGGCCGGTAATCACAAACCAAAGGCGGTAATCACAACCAATTTTCCCGGTAATCCAAAAACCCAAAGGGGCTAAACAACCAAGGCGGTAATCCAATCAATGGCCGGTAATCACAACCAATGGGGGCCCCAATCACAACCAAAGGGGCTAATCACAATCAATGGCCGGCTAATCACAACCAATGGCCCGGTAATCACAACCAATGGCCCGGGTAATCACAACCAATGGCGGGGTAATCCAAACCATTTGGGCCCGGGTAATCACAAACCAATGGCGGCTAATCACAACCAATGGCCCCCTAATCACAACCATTGGCCGGTAATCAAAACCAATGGCCCGGTAACAAACCCAAGGGCCCGGAATCAAAACCCCAAAGGCCGGAAAACACAACAATGGGCCGGGTAATCAAAACCAATGGCCGGCTAACAAACCATTTGGCCCGGGTAATCACAACCAAGGCCGGCTAACACAACCAATGGCCGGTAATAAAAACCATTTGGCGGTAATCACAAACCCAAAGGGCCCGGAATCGCAAAAAATTTGGCCCGGTAATCACAACCAATCAGAAAGAGTGCACCTAAATGAGCGTTTTCTGGCGCCGTCACAAAGCTGTCAAACGGTTAGACTTGTTGTTACCCCCGCCAACGAAGTTGGGGGGGTTTTGTTTCACCCCGATCTGTCTTTTGTCCGTTGTCGTTTGTTAGTGTACAGGATTTTCGAAAAAACGAATAGATTTGGGCCCCAAAAAAAATACCAAGTCTATTTGGTATAAGGAAGAAGGATTTAATTGGAGAAATCTATTGACAATGTTGCCCTGGCAACCCAATTTAGAAATATTCGGCCGGAGGTATGCGTCATACGATGCAAAAATATATATTTTAATATATAATATATATAGAGAGAGAGAGAGAGGGAAGAGTGAGAGAGGAGAGAAAAGGGGAGAGAGAGAGAGGGGGAGAGAGAGGAGAGAGAAGAGGAGGGGAGAGAGAGAGGGGAGAGGGGGAGAGAGAGAGCCCAGAGCGAGAGCGATTTAGAGAGAAAAGAGAGGGGAGAGAGGGATAGAGGAGAGAGAGGAAGAAATACGTGTGGGTTAAAGTAAAAAAAAGGATTATAGTAGAAAAAAAATTAGTTAAAATATTTTGAGTAAACATTAAATTTTTGTTGTTTTGATTTTTGTTTGTTTTTATAATAAATATTTTACGAGCAAAAATAAATATAAAATACTAAGATGCGTGAATTGAAATGAAAAAAAAAATCAAATGTTTGCTTTACCCGCGAGCGAAAGTCTACTTAACAATTTTCAACTAAGCTGCCGCAGAAAAAGGACATAAATGAAAGAAAAAAAAAGGAAAAAACTTTTAAAATCAATTGTCAAGGTCAGTTTTCAAGGTCAAAAAAAGTAAAAATTAAAATGTGGAGTGAAAAACTTTCGTTTTTGGTGGCCTGTGTTTTTTGGGGAAAGAAAAAAAATAAAACATAAATTTGATAGATTTTTAGACAAATTAATGGGAAACAAATTTTTTAATGAGTAATAGTGTAAATATTTTCTCGTCTCAGTCTCTTCTTCTTAAAATGCGCTAGTTTTTCTATGTCCGGTGAAAACTTTGATTTTTTACCTATCACAGCATCTACAAACCCGTTTTGTGTATTTTTGTTGTGTTGTGGTGGTATGTGTTGTGGGAAACCCGTAGTGAGTGGTTAGCACGTCGGCTTACAACCGAGAAGTCCCGGGTCGATCCCCCGGGCGGAGCGAAAGTAGA
>JACEEZ010026198.1:0-25680 GCA_016584305.1 Chionoecetes opilio | reverse complement strand
TCCCCTTTTTTTAAAAATGAATCCCAATAACTTTAGTTTAACTATATCTAAAGGACAAAAATTGTAGGGGGTGAAATCCAACAGGGAATATTCGTGTGGAGAAAAGCGTCAGAGACCAGGTTTTCGGCGCTGCAGCACTTCCCTTCCCGGGCAAAAGCAAAGTCAAATTAGTAAGAAGGGTTTGAGGTCTGGGGGGAGGCGGCAGGTCAAGAAAAAATTAGGTTGATTTAATTATAGGAAACCTCGCCCCGTCATGGGGGGGGGAGGGGGGAAAGGCTGGGGGGGGGGGGGGCCGAGTGGGGTGGGGAAAGGGGGTTTTGGGGGGGGGGGCGGAGGGGTTTGGAGTAGCTCGGTTGGAAGGGCTTAAGCAGGTTTTTTAGGAAGGAGAGAAGAATCGCGACAAGGGAAACTTTTAAAAATTGATTGACTTTTTTTTATGGATAAAATTACGACTTTTTCTTCCTGGCGATTAACGAGAAAAATTTATTCTTGTTGCCGCTACTCCGACGGCCAAGAATCTTATAAAATAAAAAAAACAACGACAAAAAACAACAACACAGTGATAAAAATGATTGTATTAAAAATGACAAATAAAAATGATACATAGGAAAGAAAATTACGACGATGATGATGATGTGATGTGATATGAATTTCAGTTAAAAAGAAAAAAAAAAAAAAAAAAAGCCCATTATTATATTATTTGGAAAAAAAAAAATTGTCGGAAGGGAACTAATCATCTTCAAAACTTGGAAATCCCCTGAAAAGACACGAGGCGCAAAAAACGGGGAAAAAAGGGGAAAAGGGGAGGAGGAGGGGGAAAGGGGGGAAATGGGGGTAGAAAGGGAGGAGGGGGAGGCGGCGGAAGAGGAAGAGGAGAAACAAGATGGAAAAAGCTGAAATTTCGAATCAAAGAACAAACCCCCAAAAATAACGAACTGGAAGCGGGAAAATTTTTGCCTGGTGAGGGAAAGAAGGGAACACAAGAGAAAAAAAAGAAAAAAAAAACAAAAGTAGGAAAGAAGGAAATAAGAAAGACTGAGAAAAGAGAAAAACAGGAGGGGAAATATGAAAGATAATTAAAACGAGAATAAGAAGAGCAAAAACAAAGAAAAAAAGGGAAAGAAAAAAATAAAATAGAAAAAACATTTTTGGTATGCGGACAATGGCGTTTTAAAGACAAAATTTGAGGGAGAATTATTTTCGGGGGGATTTTTTTTTAGTTATTAATTTATTTTCTTTAACAACTGACGAAAATCAATCAAAAAATTTTTTCTTTACTAAAAAAAAACTTTATTATCTTAAGGGTGAAAATCAGAAAAACTTTAATTAAGCAATGAATACAGGCCAAAAACAAGTGTGTACTGGGTGTGGGTGGGGTTTGGTGCGGCGTGCGTGCGTGCGTGCGTCGTGCGTGCGTCGTGCGTGCTGCGTGCGTGGGTGCGTGGGGTGCGTGCGTGCGTGCGTGCGTGCGTGCGTGCGTGGTGCGGCGTGCGTGCGTGCGTGGGGTGCGTGCGTTTCGGCGTGCGGGTGCGTGCTGCGTGCGTGCTTTCGTGCGTGCGTGCGTGCGTGCGTGCGTGCGTGCTGTCGTGCGTGCGTGCGTGCGTGCGTGCCGTGCGGCGTGCGTGCGTGCGTTGCGTGGGGCGTGCGTGCGGCGTTTTCGTGCGTGCGTGTGTGTGTGTGTTGTTGGTGTGTGTGTGTTGTGGTGTGTGTGTGTGTCTCTCTTTATCACAAACTTAAAATCACAGACACTCATGTTATTTATTTTACGGTATTTCATCAGTTTTTTTTGTCGTTTGATTCTTTTTAGTCGTTGAACTCTCTTCATTTAAAAAAAATTTTCTCCCGAAAATAAAAAGAATCGTCCCAGCAATGACTGGGCGTGGTGGCCGGGCGCCCTGATGACCTCGCCCTGGCCCCGGCGGGAGTCTGGCGCGCCCACGCCGAGGAGGTGGAGGGGCCGCTGGGTGCGGGCCAGGGCGGCCTCCACCCCCCGGCGGGGGGCGCGCCACCCACCAGTGCATCTGCTCCTCCCCGGGGGGAGAGGGGTGGGGGTGGAGGGGGCCGCTGGTGCGGGCCAGGGGGGCCTCCCCCCACCTGCTCCACATGGAGGAGCAGCACCACGCCACCCGGGGGGGGTGGAGTCCACCAAGGTGGACATGATCGTCTGATGGAGTGACCGCCGTGCTGGAGGTGCTGCAGGATCGGCATCTCCCGCACGAGGGACCTGGTTCGGCAGGGGCCCCAAGGACAAGGGGGACGCAGCCCTGCTGGAAAAACGGAAAACCCTCGAGGGCGAGGAAAAGGACATGACCCTCCTTGCCCGCCGCAGGGCCCTCGCCAAGGCACACCTGCAGGAGGCCAAGCAGGATATGCAGGTTGTGAAGATCGTCGTTGCAAAGCAGAGAGAAAATCTGCGCGACAACATCACCGTCACGCTGACAGAGGCGGACCGTCTCCTGAACCTGACGCAGGAGACGGACCGCAAAATGGAAGGCCTTCGCTCACGGGAGGAGTCTTCTTGCCGCCACGCCGCAGCAGCCCGTGGCGGAGGGGATGACACCGGCGGGGAGGACATCACCGCTGAGGTGCCCACAGTGTGATGAAGAGGAACCTTACCGGCACACTGCCTGGGAGACTGCAGAGTTTCTCGTGCCCGACATTACTGTGGGCGTCTCCCCAATGGAGCTGAAAGAGATGGGGCAAGAGAGTCTCCCCGAAAGGCCCTTCTCGTGGCTCACATGCCTGCACGCCGCCCTGAGTCTTGCTGTGACCGCCACCAGGTTGTGGGGGCGCCTGCGTGTGCGGCAGCGCGCCGCGCCCTTCTGTTGGGTTTTCGACAAGGCCTTACGTACCTTTAGTGCTTTGACCGCCGTTGCACCATAATCATCTACTTTCTTTGCACGTTTGATGCTCAACATACAAGCTCACAATTTATATAGACTTTACTAAGCTTTGATACAGTGAAACATGATATCTTACTAAAAAAATTTTGAAAAATTATGGTATACGTGGCATCATACATGACTGGTTTAGAGACACCTCACCGGTAGAACCAAAGTACAAAATGAGGGGCTGCCACCACCGCCTCACGGACGCCCTGCACGCGGCAGGGCGCTGCATTTTCATTCTTTTCATTTTCAAAACTAAGATTCTGATTCAAACACACACAAAACACTATTAATTTTTTTTTTAATAAACAAGACAGAGTGACAATGAACTTTTTGATACTGTATTATGTTTTGCTTGACCACCTGGTGTGTATAATATAATCTTCTGGCACTCGAAAGACATAGTTAAGAATTTCGTCTGTTCTTGCAGAGCAGAACCATGAATATAACTTAGCTAGATATTACAAGTCATCACAGTGTACATAAATCTATAATCACTCTCTTCATTCCATTTACCCTCCCCACCACCACCCCCTCTGCCCTCCCTCACCACCACAACAACCACCACCCCACCCCCCTCCCTGCCCTCCCTCACCACCACAAACCACCACCCCCCCCACCACCACACACTCTTATCCACCGCCTGACACAAACAACTTTTATACATATTATAAGTGGTGCATGGGGGCCGCTGGCGTAAAAACAGCCTCACCCACGCCCTTTTGCCCCCCACCCTTCCCTTTATAGCCTGTGTCCCCCCCCTCCCCATGATGGCCTGTGTCCCCTCCCCCCCATGAACGTCCACGCTGTGCAGGATCCCCTCACCTCAACAGTACAGGCAGGGTCTTGCACGCCTCTCACGGTTGTTTCCTGCCCGGCGAGCATATTCCCGTTTTTCTGGAATAGTGTGTCGCGTTTACTCTTGAACACGTCAAGTTAGGTTACGTTAGGTTAGGTTTTTCCCGGATTTATTAAGGTACTTTGTGTGGAAATCACAATGAGCGTATTTTCGAGAAAATTCATTTAAGGGTTTGTTTCGGAGCTACAGCCAAGCGTCTTCACTTTGGGAACCACATACTGGGATAGAGTGGGGAATATGCCGCCGGGCAACCTTCGCTCCTCCTCGGGCCCCAGCTTTCTCCTCACGACGCTTTTTAAATTACCGGCTAAGTAACTCTGTTTGTTCAGTGTAATTATTTATGCCATAATTTCGCCTCGCCTCTCTCCAAACCACGCCGCCTCTTCAATATGTATTAAGATAAATATTTATGCTGATTTCTAAGTGTTTTCTTTTTTTGGGGGGAATTAATATCATTCTGGTGTAATATCTCTTGTTTACCTTTTTCCATGTGTGTGTGTGTGTGTGTGTGGGTGTGTTGTGTGTGTGGGGTGTGTGTGTGTGTGGTGTGTGTGGTGTCTGTGTGTGTGTGTGTGTGTGTGGTGTGTGTGTGTGTGTGTGTGTGTGGGGTGTGGTGTGTGTGTGTGTGTGTGTGTTGTGTGTGTGTGTATTCATCTAGTTGTTTTCATCTAGTTGTATTTTTCAAGGCCAGAGCAAAGCTCGTGGGGGCCCGTCTCCATATCAACATTTTTACCATTCACCCATAGTGCTTTGTGTTGGCCCGAAGCCAGCACCCCGGAGAGCAGGGGCACAAACCCCGGCTAACACCCGGTACCCATTCACTGCTGGGTGGACAGGGGCTCGGGGTTTAAGGAAACAACCCATCTGTTTTTCCCCTCCGCCCGGGGGTCGAACCCGGGGCTTTCGGCCCCGTAACGAGCGTTTTATCCCTTACACCACGGATACACACACCACGGAGTGTTTTGTGGTGTGGGGGTGACATTTTCAAAAAACAACATGTGTTAGGTGTGGGCCCATAACCAACACAAATTTGAACCTTTACAGATTTAATACTGTTCAGAAGTATTCTCTAATTTCATGATGTAGTTAACATGCAAAATTATTCATGAAGTTTTAAATAGTTATACTTAAAAAATGCATATTCTTTTCCGTTAATAGTTTATTTCATTTTTTGTCTTTCATAAGGACGTAGATCAAGCTGGCTGCTTGTTGAATTTTATGTGTTTAGTAGTTTATCGTAGTAATAGTAGTTTTAGTAATTATTTTTTGCTGGACTACAGTTTGTTACCCAAAATTTGTGGGAATGTTTCATTTTTTGGACATTAAGTGTTTTATCTATTCATTAATGATATTATGTGTAATTTATGTATAAAGCTGTGGTCAATAAATATCTATCTATCTGTGTGTGTGTGTGTGTGTGTGTGTGTGTGTGTGAGTGTGAGTGTGTGAGTGTGAGTGTGAGTGTGAGTGTGAGTGTGTGTGTGGTGTGTGTGTGTGTGTGGTGTGTGTGTGTGTGTGTGTGTGTGTGTGGTGTGTTGTGTGTGTGTGTGTGTATTTATATATATATACGTGCGATCAATTCGCGAAAATCAACAAAGAACAATTGATGACGAGGGTGGAGAGAGAGAGAGAGAGAGAGAGAGAGAGAAGAGAGAGAGAGAGAGAGAGAGAGAGAGAGAGTAGAGAGAGAGAGAGGAGAGAGAGAGAGAGAGAGAGAGAGAGTAGAGAAGAGAGAGAGGATGAGAGAGAGAGAGAGAGAGAGAGAGAGAGAGAGAGAGAGAGAGAGAGGAGAGAGAGAGAGAGAGAGAGAGAGAGAGAGAGAGAGAGAGAGAGAGAGAGAGAGAGAGGAGAGAGAGGAGAGAGAGAGAGAGAGAGAGAGAGAGAGGAGAGAGAGAGAGAGAGAGAGAGAGAGAGAGAGAGAGGAGAGAGAGAGAGAGAGAGAGAGAGAGAGAGAGAGAGAGAGAGAGAGAGAGAGAGGAGAGAGAGAAGAGAGAGAGGAGAGAGTATTAGCTGGGGAGGCGGTAGCGGAATGGTTAGAGTCTCCGACTGGCGTTCTCTGTGACCCGAGTTCGATCCCCGAAGAAACCTAAAACCTTGCTACACCGTCGAGTGGCCTAAGAACACCCACATGTCCTGCCTATCAACTCTACCTGCGACTGCGAGAGCATCGGAGGACACAGGGGGGCGGCATAAGCCTCTAATCACAGGCGTCACTATAAGAATCCTGCCTGCACCACCAACGGGCGAGGACCAACCATCAGAACCCTCAAGTGAACCTCCAGAGACTACAATCCGAGCCCTGGGTCACCACTGCCTACAGGCGCTATAGGCACATATGTAAAAAAAAAAAAAAAAAAAAAAAGCTATAATCAGGAACATAAAGGTGTGAGGTTGGAAGAAGTAAATAAGAAGCGGGCTGTGGCGGAGATTATACTATTACCTTGGGATTACAACGATGAGGGTTTTAAGTCGAAGGAAGGGTGGGATATTTAGCCGGGAGTGGGGGAGTCTGGGTCGTAATAACGCTCCCCCCTTTCCCCCCCCTTCCCTCCCCCTCCTTCACCCCCATCCCATTCTCATTCCCCCCCCTTCCCTTATTCCCTTCTCCTTCCCCCCTATTTCCTTCTGCTTCCCGCCAACAGCAATGCGTGGCCGTAGAAGCACAGTGTGAATTTGATCTCTTTGCCTGGTGGTACGAAATGAAGACTTTGTATTTTCATCAGTTTTTCTTTTAATTCTGCGCGCGAAGAAAATTCAACTTCTTGCGAAATTTTTTTAGTCTGGTAGGTATTTTTGACTTATTTTTATATATCTATTGAAATATCTTGGTATATTTCTTCTTTCTCTTTTTATTTTTTGTGTTTGTATAATACTTCTTCGGAAACTGGCCGACGTGTTAAGGTGATGAGCTGAAAACCACGATTTTTTGCCTTAACTTTTCTGGGAAGCTTACGATTGAAAAGTTGAAGTTAGGTTATGAGGAATTTCAGGTAAAAACTTGTTGCTGGTACTGATGACTTGCACATTTCATTGTTGTAATTTTTTGTAGATTTCCTATAATAAATACTTGCTTAATAAATTATTAAATAATTGCTTTAATAAATTACTTAATAGATACTCCCGCACACTATGTTATCTAGTTTTCCATCTGTATCTTTCTCCCATGACACTATATTTCCTTTTTTTTCCACCTCAGACACCATTCCTTCCTCTCACCTCCCTCCCCAATGCATTTCCTACTCTTCATGTCTTCCTCAAGGCATGTTTCCTTATCATTCAATTCTTCAACCAGTTTTTCCCCTCGCGTATTATTCCCCTGTACATCTGTAACTGTTCTCAATGCTCATCGTGACGTTTCAAAAAAACAAATGATTGACTCACACATAAGATAAACTCGAGATATTTGTTAGATGAAAACAAATAATGAAAAACAGCGTAACTTCTTCCTGGTCATAACTTTCTCCGCGCTCCATTCTTGAGCTGATCAACGCACTCGTGAATACATGCTGACTATTTGGCAGGGAGGAAACATTAGGAAGACACGAGCAGTGAATAATGACTATAATATTGATGATTGGTTTGATGATGGAGATGATGATGAATATTACAATAATGATGAAAATTATGTTAATGATGTAAATAAAGATGACAATAATGATAATGATAATTATGAGTGATAAAATATGTTTTGTATATCACCTAATGATAACGATAATTATACTAATACTAATGATAGTAATGCAAATATTAATACTAATGATAATATTATTAATAGCAATAATAATAATAATAATATTAACATTGATAATAACAATAATAACAATAGCCACAATAATAATAATAATAAAAATAATAATGATAATAATAATAATGACAATAGCAGAACAGGGAGCTCCCAGAATGAGATGAAAAACTGTTGCATCTTTCCTGTTTTCAAAGAAAAAACGGTAACGAAAGAAGTGGAGGAGGAGGCGAGGAAAACACGAGAGCCTTAGACTCCGCTGGTGTTGTGTTCATTCCCTCGTTAAGGACAAGTAGCGGGGCGGCGGTACTCAGGGGGCGGGGAATGTGTGTGTGTGTGTGTGTGTGTGTGTGTGTGTGTGTGTGTGTGTGTGTGTGTGTGTGTGTGTGTGTGTGTGTGTGTGTGTGTGTGTGTGTGTGTGTGTGTGTGTGTGTGTGTGTGTGTGTGTGTGTGTGTGTGTGTGTGTGTGTGGGGTGTGTGTGTGTGTGTGTGTGGTGTGTGTGTGTGTGTGTGTGTGTGCTCTAGGGACGCTCCCCCCCCCCCTGCAGGAACCCCGGATCACCTCCTTCGTCAGCCTTCCGAAGGGTCTGAGGGCAGTTAGCGTCAAGGCAAGAGGCTGTTTTCCTTCTCGTGATGGGAATTATAATTAAATGCTCTTTTCTTGCTGTGTTTCGCGGTGTCCCTGTCCTTCTGATCTAAGTACTGTTCACCTGGGGATGTCTGTGCGTGCGTGCGTGCGTGCGTGCGTGCGTGCGTGCGTGCGTGCGTGCGTGCGTGCGTGCGTGGTGTTAAGGGTTACGTGTGTGCCTCGCCAGTCTTAGGCCCAGTTGCAAAAAATGCACGTTTTCCATCGAGTACACAATAGTGAGTGGGGCGCCCGACCATCGTGATACTCCATTGAAAAGTTTCATGAACGGCTGATTTTACCCCCATCAGCATGATGTCCTGACGTCGGGAGCGAGGTGTACCAACCCGTGCGATAAATAGAATGATAATATTTACTACTATAAAGAAATTCATTCCTGTCATTTTTATCATGAATTATTGTTTTCTATAACATAAAAATAAGCTAATACTTGTATTAGCAATGCTGTTTTCAACAGAAAGAGGCGGTACGAAAAGATTTCACAAGATTTGGGGCTGGTTATTTGAGTTACCATGACAACGCCACGCTGGTGTTCCAGCTGAACCTCCTCCTCCTCCTCCTCCTCTTTCTCTCTCTCTTTCATAATTACAATTCATTTGCGTTTCTAGCTGATTTTAGTCAGTAATTTTTACCCATATTACTTATTATCATTTCGAACTGGTAACTGCATAAAAGTAACACATACATTCAATCATAGTTAAAGTGCTGTTCACTTATATCCCAGCGGGAATACCGAGCGGATATTGGTATTGTTTAGGGCTGCAAGGAATCCGTTGAGGAAACCATTATAGCCCTGGGTGAGACCTATGATTGCATTACAGGTGTGGTAGTTGATCAGTTTTACTCAGGAAGACACAGGGTAAAGTAGACGACACGGGTCGTCCTGAGGTGTGTAATGGGACTCCGCCAGCTGGCCCGCCGCACCATACGCCCGCCGCTGCCAATAGGTGGCGCGGACATCCACCCGCTTGTCTTGAGTTCACGGCAACTGAAAATTATGAATTAGCTGCCTTTTTTGATAAGTAACTGCGTTGATTCTTCGTCAGAAATGTGTCACATAATGAATGTTGATTACACTGGGGAACAATTTGAAGAAAAAAAAATTGTTTGAGTTCGATTTTTGAGGCTTATTAGACTATAAAAAATTTGCATGCTGATTCCACATCTGTAGTCATTTGTTTTCTAGCGCGTCAAAGTTTTTCCTCCACAGTGCTTACCTCCAGATAAGCAAAATTCCACTGTGAGCTGTAGTTAAAACTTGCCAGCTGATACGATTTGACTCATCGAGAGCTACGTTGGCCAACTTGTTTGTGCAGTTACAATTTGAGACAGTGCGGTTGAGAGGTGTTGTGCACTCCCAATTAGGTCAGTTACTATCAGATCTCTGCAAACAGAAAGCTAGGATAGTAGGGAATTAGGAGGGATTGTATGGGGCTTTTTCTCTAACCTTTAACAACCTAACATTGGAATTTCTATTCGTTTTTTGCTTGTTTTTTTTTTTTTCCTTCAAAGTTTGAACTATTCCAGCTTACGTGTTTTTATTTACGATAGGTATATATTTCTTTTGTTTGTTTCGATTCATGTATGCTCCTGCTACGTTCTCGTCCGTAAATGGCCTAAACAACCCTGAATCTTCTTGCTATATATGTGGTTAGTTTCACCATTCCAAGTCAGAGGGCAAGCATCAGCGTATTTGTCAAACAAAGCATATTTAGCCTATTTTAAAGTGAAACTCGGTGATCAAGACAAGCTATGGGCCCCACAAAGCGTGCAAGCAGTTATTGTGGTCGAGAGATTACGGATGGGACCAAAGTGAACACGTGAAAAGGTGGCATGTGGTGGTATCACCATGGTGTGGCGATCGTCGAGGAGCAAAAATAATCATTCCACAGATGTTATATTGTTTATGAAAAAACATCAGGATTTTCACAAGAACAATAAAGTAAAATAGAATATCCTAATCTCACCGTCCAGCTCTAAGAACCAATGCCTCATTATCAGGCTGAAAGTCCGTTAGTGCCAGTTGTAGAACAACTCCTCCTTCAGAAGATCTGAGTGATGTGAAAAACGCAGTGACAGCAAGATGCAGATTTTGACATTCACGAGGAGATTCAGTTCGTTAGGGGATTTGATCAGCACGAGTGAAGATTTAGCCGTGATTTGGGCCTATCCAAAAAAAAGCTTTCAGAAATACTAGCATCAAGACTGAACGAGGGAGGGGAAAAACATACTTGAAAACAAGGATGAAGTATCATACTTGCGAACCAGAGAAAGTACATTTCTGCAGTACTTGCGAAGTGCCAGCGGGTTGTGTGTTTTGCATAACCGTCCTGGTTTTTACTGAAGAATTCGGGCTTTCAATCTACAAGCACAACATCCCCCCCCACCATCGCAATGGCATGACTTTTCTCTCTACGCTTGATTGATAGCTCAAAGCGGAGCTTGAAGTGTTGTCCTTCTACACAATGGCCATTTGTTTGGCGCAGTATAGTCCCTATTGGGCCATCGGTACTGTCTTCGTGAAGAATATGGAGATATAATAAAAAGAGGATGTCATTGAGTTATTGGCAATATGACAAAAAACACAATTGGACTCATTGTTGTTGACCTTTAAAATGGTCTGTCCTTCCTTCTTGGTCAACAAACGTGTATACACAAAGTATCCCTGCTTTTCTGTATGTGGGATAGCAGGAGCTCGAGAGAAGCATTGGGTCAGACGAATGGGCCTCCGAGGATCCGCTGATCTTAAACCGGAAGATCCTAACATTGTACAGAGCCACTTGTTGCCAGGAAGAAAATAATATTCCCACCTCTGCACATAAAACTAGGTCTCAATGAAACAATTTGTAAAAGCATTTGTCAAACTGATGATGGCGACCTGTTTTTGACAGTACATCATCTTGCATTTCCTGTTGGACTGTCAAATTGAAAAAAAATCAGGCCGGTGTGTTTGATGGTTCCACAAATTCGACAGCCAGCTCATCAAAGATACACATTTTAACCCCGGTTTACTATGTCAGACCTTGAAAAGAATGCTTGGCTATCATTCAAAGACGTCTCGTCAAAGAACCTTTCTTGGAAATACACGTGCAAAGAGTAATACACAAAAAAGAAATTGTTCACAAACTATGGAGAGCTACAAAGCGCTTGGTTTGGCAACATGAGCATAAAGTCAATTCTTGCAGCCATCTAGCCAACTTTCCGGGAAAATCTTGGTGCTGCTAGCGACGAGCAAGGTGAACGGATTTCACCAAGATTTGAAGGTTATGGAAGAAAACGTTTACCCGGGTAGATGGGGATGTGCATTATGATGGCTGAATTATTGTTGGAGCATCAAACGCCGATTAGTACTCAAGGAGAACACTCCAGACAAAGCTACAAAGTAAATTTTTATCTTAACCTGCACACAATTTATGCATATCCTTTATAAAAACATGATAATGTTAAAATAAACATTCAATCAGCCTATTTTTAATTCATTTTTCATTGTTATGTTAACAATTTGCAAACTTTTTATAAAAATAAGCACTGTTACTGTTATGTACAGTATTTTTTCATATTTTTTAAGAAAACGAAAATTCCTACAGTTCAAAAAAAAACTTGACGTGCGTGCGGATAGAGAAAAACTGAGATCAGTTTTGGATATTCAGCACCCAAAAAAAAAAATACTTTACTTCATAACCAAGTGTCAGAATAACCAACAAAAATGGTTCCCCAGTTGCCAGGTTATTGATGTCAATGGAAGTTATTTGTTATATATGGTGCTCATCGAATATCTCATCGGTAGGTTTACGCCCGACGATTTTTCACGATGAGGGCACACAATGGGGTGAAAATGACGCTGTTCTGAACCCTGTGCAAGTCGTGCATTTCCAACGCCGGCGGGATCCTATTAGGCACACGAAGAGACTTCTTGCAAACTGGCCCTAAGCTCCGTCCACACTAGCGGCAAAGCCCGGGGCCGGGCAGTGTCCGTCACGGGGAAAAAGAAAAGCCGGCGGGCACACTGAAAACTGTTGTCACACAGCAGAGCCTGCCTGGCCCAGTCAGAGGCGATAGCAGCTGAGAAGCCAGGCAGTTGTAGCCGTTTCTATTTCAGGGCAACACTGTGTGCGGTACAGACAACAATGCGAAGCAGGAACGACCGTAAGAAGCTGGCACTGTGTACCATAATCATTGCTATGTGTCTGAAAAAGGAAAAGGACAAAGTGGAGAAAAAGAAGTGGATCCACTTATCCACTCCAAAGCTCCACATGTAACCTTTTATGTCTGGCAGCGACGCACTGCCTGGCGCGGCAGGCAGTGCCTGGTGAAATCGCTCACCTACCATCACGGGCATTTTACTCGTTTGCCCGCGGGCACAAGCGGTGGGCCCGTCAACAGGCAAACTGCTCGCGTGTGCCCGCGGGCAATGCCCGCTAGTGTGGACGGAGCTTTAGTCGCACCGCGGCCAGGATCCCTCTCGCTGCCGTGTCATGAGGCTGGCAATACAATGCTATGAAAGACTAGGATGGGAACTGTCATCTTAACGTTTGTCTGCTACATGAAATACGCTGAGTAAAATCATTTTCTGCGTAAAATTGGTCATCCTTGTCTTTCCTTTGGATCAATCGTTACTGCGTACTTCCATCGTCTCTCCTCCGCCACTCGAGACATTTGCGAAGTTAACGAGAAACAGCGATGCGATGCTTTCCATCATTTCTTCTGTGCGAGTCAGCGAATGTCAGCCTTCATAATGCACAGGCAGGACACTTTTATTTGCCCCATATGTAGCAGTATTCAGACACGTACACGATAGAGTGGAAACCCTCAGTACCAACACTTATATTAAGCACCTGAAGCAGCTTTTCTAACACATTTTAGCCTTTTTCCCTCCCTCTCTCTATCTCCTTTCTCTTTTATTCTCTTGCCCTCACTCTTCTCCCATAATCATCTAATTTTCTGCCTCATCCAACCGTTATAGCTTCGCCCTTACCCACAAGTCTGCCTGCTGGGAGAAATGGCCCAGATTTATCTGAACGCAGTCCCCCCAACAAGGCGGTCGGTGGTAGCCTCCCGCCGTGTGTGTGTGTCTGTGTCTGTGTCTGTGTCTGTGCCTGCCTGCCTGCCTGCCTGCCTGCCTGCCTGCCTGCCTGCCTGCCTGCCTGCCTGCCTGCGTGCGTGCGTGCGTGCGTGCGTGCGTGTGTGTGTGTGTGTGGAGTGGAGGGAAGTGTTTCGAGTACATAATTTACCTTTTCTATGCTTTTTTTCTTTCTTTTATTTCTTTGTATTTCTTATTTCTCCTCTACAAAGCCCTGTCCATGTAAAATCTGAACTGACTGCGGCTCACATGGTCGCATAAAGATGGACAAAAACGATGCTTCTAGATTAATGTAAAACACTTTCTTATAAGCTTTTTTTTTAACTTTTTTTTTTTTGATAAATAAGTGGAAAGTTTTGACGTAAGTAAAGACAAACTTCTCTTTAACATCTAATTTTGTGTTAATCAGGTCATCAGAATGTGAGGAAAGTCGTCGAGAAGAATAAACCTTCGCTTCCCTGTTAACATTAATTGTCTGTCTGGACGAGTTTGCTGGTCGTCCGTCGGTGTATTCCTTTGTATTCCTTTGATGGCGGTCAGTCAATCAGGGTCTCGAAGGGCAAACGGTCTTAAAGGGAAGAACGGAACACCGAACAAGCTATTCTACAAGCTATTAATTTGTTGTTTTCTCTTTTTTTTGTTACTGTATGCCTTCGGGTGAAAATACAATTATTATTATTATTTTTCCAAAAGGCTGAGATACATTATAATGACTAACAAAGGAATAGACAAATTGTTCTTATAACGAGGTGCAAAATCTAATCTTCCCGTATCTAAAGATGCCGCGAAATTTTTCGGTCAATGTTTTTTTATTATTTATGAAAAGAATAAAGAGTTAAAACGAGGCTTCTGGAGCACGTAACTTTTAATCAGGTCAAAAAAAAAGTCAGGTGTCTATTCATGCCGCTTGTTTGTCTGAGAACCTTAACAGACGGCAGGTAAACATTGCCACTCAGAATTAAAGGGAGAAAAAGAAACAAATTTTTCACCTTTTCTTCGGGGCTTTTCACTCGGGTCGGGATGATAGCTGGGCTGCCGGTGTTTTGTAAGACTGGCTGAAAGGACGAGCTGGCTGGTTATGTTGGTACCTCTGTGTTGTTTAAGTTGGCATCACTGTAGCGTCATCATTTGGATTAGTTGTTAGCGATCTTATGCTGTCGCTTTCAACACTTATTTTAATACTTATTCTATACACTTATCATATGTTGTCACTTTTAACACATGTTTTAACACTAAGTCATATGTATACACATATTTTATGCTGTTACTTTTGACACTTAATTATACACTTATCTTATGTTGTCGTTTTTAACACTTATTTTCTATTACCTTATCGTGAATCCCCCCAAAATCCCCTTGTGTATGAATCAGCCTTTGCCCAATTAATGATTTCAGGTTGAATTTAAAGTTTTCTCTTGGGGTTCTTTCTCTTCGCCATGCTGGGGAACCAAGAAGGAAAAGCCTCATGCCCATGTTCAAGCTTCAGCGCCTCCTTCAGACAATTGGGTACTTTCAAAGCTAACGCCACCAGATGTCTCTAGTGCTGTCACTTCTTCTGCACTTCGACTAAACTACATTTTTGTTAAGAAGTTTCAATTGTTGTATTGAAGTGTAATTCTGATATGCCCCGAAGAAGCACAGGGCATTTACAGTAATTGATTGATCAATTAGGCTCAAAGTGCAAAAGAAGTGACAGCACTAGAGACATTTGGTGGCGTTAGCTTTGAAAGTTCCTCATTGGACTCCCTCGCCTCCTTGGTTGTACATCCCGCCACAGGGGAGAGGGAGGAAGAACTGGTCGGGAAGGGAAGAAGGGAAGGGTGAGACATGAAGTGCTAGGGACGGGAGGGATAGATAGGTAAGGGAGGAAGATGGCAAAAACAGGGCAGATAGTTAAGGGAGGAAGAGGAGGGTAAGAAAGAAAGAATGGGAGGGATAGGTAGGAAAGAGGATACTAATAAGAAAAAAGATGGTAGAGATGGAAGGGCAGGTAGGAAAAAAGGGGTAGGACAGGTATAGGGATGGGAAGGAAGGGAAGTATGACGGAAATGAGAATCTTCAGAGTATCCCCTCAACAAAAAGCAAAAAAGAGGTGTTTGTTCAAGAGTTACGGTGCCTCATTATGATTATGGTAACCACCCCGATAGGGGAGAGAAAAGAGGATAGAGAGAGAGAGAGAGAGGAGAGAGAGAGAGGAGAAGAGAGAGAGAGAGAGAGAGAAGAGAGAGAGAGAGAGAGAGAGAGAGAGGAGAGAGAGAGAGAGAGAGGAGAGAGAGAAGGGAGAGAGAGAGAGAAAAGAGAGAGAGAGAAGCGAGCGAGCGAGCGAGCGAGCGAGCGAGGGGAGCGAGAGGCCAGAGCCAGAGCCAGAGCCAGAGCCAGAGCCAGAGCGAGAGCGAGAGCGAGAGCGAGAGCGAGAGCGAGAGCGCGAGCGCGAGCGCGAGCGAGAGCGAGAGAGAGAGAGAGAGAGAGAGAGAAAAAAAAATCATCTAAAATAATAGCAATCAAACAAATGAAAACAAAACAAAGTCATATTCCAAAACAACAGCCTTTGACTCTGGATTATTACAACCTTACATTTTCCCCAAGGGCCCCGACGCTCCCTCAAAAAATCCGAAAACTTATTGGCCAGCTCTTCCCTCGCGCCTCCAGCCTTCCCCTCGGCGCTCCAAATCCCATATAGAAAACCCTTGACGTGGAAACAAGTACAATTATGATGAAGCTATGCAGTAATTAATATTTACCTTTAAGCCCAACTATCAATCACCCTAGCGGCCGCAATAAGTGTAAGCTCTTAAAAAATTAGGAGGAAAGGCTGAATATATTGGTACCATTAAGGGCTGAGATAGAGCCATTGAAATATAACTACTGTGAATTATTGGTGATATCATCGTTTTCATTTGTTACTCGATTTGTCCAGCGAGCCATTACGAGTATTTGTCAGACTGAGGCTGCGCTAATACCCGAAGCGCGGCCATCACTCCAAACAGCGCGGATTAAAGGCAAATATCCGATATAAACCTCATATCAAGTACTTATATACGGCTAATAAGAGAGGGAATTAAATAGAAACATGGGGGTAAAATGTGAAGTACTGAACTTAACCACAGAAGGGAAGTTATAGGCATTTATTCTATAAGTGAACCATATAAATATTAAAGAGAAGGAGGGAGTCAAGAATTTATGGGCGAAGATAATAGCGACACAAAAACTGGACTGAACACAAACGACACAAAAACTGGACGAAGACAGAAAAATGCGTGAAGGAAACAGTAATGAAGGGGCGGCGTCATTCTGTTACTCCTCCATACATCATTACAACATATTACTGTGTGTGTGTGTGTGTGTGTGTGTGTGTGTGTGTGTGTGTGTGTGTGTGTGTGTGTGTGTGTGTGTGTGTGTGTGTGTGTGTGTGTGTGTGTGTGTGTGTATTCATCTAGTTGTATTCATCTAGTTGTATTTTACAGGGCCAGAGCAATGCTCGTGTGGACCCGTCTCCATATCAACATTTTTATCATTCATCCTTAGTGCTTTGTGTTGGCCAAAGCCAGCACCTCGGAGAGAAGGTCACAAACCCCGCTAACACCCCGGGACCCTTCACTGCTGGTGGGCAGGGGCTCGGGTTTTAAGGAAACAACTCATCTGTTTCCGCTCCGCCCGGGGAGCGGAAACCGCCCGTGTGTGTGTGTGTGTGTGTGTGGGGTGTGTGTGTGTGTGTGTGTGTGTGTGTGTGTTGTGTATGTGTGTGTGTGTGGGTGTGTGTGTGTGTGTGTGTGTGGGGGGTGGGTGGGGGGGTGGGTGGGTGTGTGTGTGTGTGTTGTGTGTGTGTTGGGTGGGTGGTTTGGGGGGTGGGTGGGTGGGTGGGTGGGTTGGGTGGGTGGGTGGGTGGGTGGTGGGTGGGTGGGTGGGTGGGGTGGGTGGGTGGGTGGGTGGGGGGGTGGGTGGGGTGGGTGGGGTGGGTGGGTGGGTGGGTGGGTGGGTGGAAGTGGTTGGGTGGGTGGGTGGGGTGGGTGGGTGGGTGGGTGGGTGGGTGGGTGGGTGGGTGGGTGGGTGGGTGGTGGGTGGGTGGGTGGGGGGGTGGGTGGGTGGGTGGTGGTTGGGGGGGTGGGTGGGTGGGTGGGTGGGTGGGTGGGTGGGTGGGTGGGTGGTGGGTGTGTGTTTGCGAAGGGATAGGCAATAGGATGTTAAATTAAGGTGATTAAGGGTGATTTAAGGTGATAAGTTTAAATTAAGGTGAGGAAGAAGATATGAAACACAAGGAAAGAAACGACCATAGAAAATAAACTGATGCATAGGACGACGTCGATAAGGTAACATAAACATAAACAATGGAAGGAGGAATGAAAGAGAGACAAGTAAGAGTAGGAAATTTAGGCGTAGATGCATTTTGAGAGGCTTTATGGAGGGAAATCTTTAAATCTTTAAAGCGTTATACAAGTGCTTGTGGGCCCTTCGGACCCATGTATTGATGTTTGTAGTAGTAGTATAATATTAGACGACATGTGATTGCAAATTCCAATCGTGTTGTTGCTGTCGTTGGTCACTGGTCAAAATGCCTCGAGGTAGACCACGTTCCGTGTGATTCCAACCCTTTGTGTTCCGTGTGATTCCAACACACACACTCATACACGCACACAAACGTTTAAGTCCATAAGTCTACTAAGTTTGTGGAATGCGGCAAAACTTAACCGCAGAGTTTGTCCTGTAATCTAATACCCCTAAAAGTGTTTTTAGCCCAAATCCCCTTTCAAAATTATTCAATCGACATGGGACCAAGCCGCTTACCACCTACGATTTATTTGCGATTTTTTTTGCCTTCTCTCATCAAAATTGAATTTACAGTTTTGGCTACCCAAAACAGACAGATACACAGACAGACAGACAGACAGACACAGGGCTACTCCTATAGTATATTAGATTATGTTCCTCGACCTCAAGAATTTATTGTCCATGCGAGCGAAGCGAGCTTGGACAACTATTTCAGCCAAGTTCATTCTTTGGTACTAAATAGATTCGTGAATCTGTCATATAGGCTTGTAAAATGTTTACTCCACGAATGGGGGCAAGGTCTAGAGGCATATTGGCTTGTAAAATGTTTACTCTGCGAATGGGGACAAGGTATAGAGTGCATATAGGCATAGAGGCATAGGCATATAGTTCAGGTTGTAATATAAGTATTTTAAGGTGAGGGTATTTAAAAAGTTGACTTTAGCCAGTGCGAGATTGGACACGTTCTACATCTTTAGTGTGGACGTCTATTTCCTAGTTATTTTGTCCCGCGGTGCCGTGAGAAGGAGAGGCGGTCTGACAGGTGCTCTGGTGGAAAAAAAGCATCACGCAACCTCGCTGTCTTCCCTATTCACCAGGAACATTTCTATTTACTAACACTGCCTTCTATGCTTCTACTTCTACTACTTCTTCTCCAACACTCTTCTAGCTTCCTTATTTTGTTATGTTCTTATGTACTTATACTGCCCTGGTAAAACACGTGTGGCTATTCTACTATAATGACTTTGCTTTACCTCATCTTTACCAAGCATGAGTGACTTGTTCCAAAGATGTTGGCTGTTGATCCAGCCTTTCATACTATAGATAGCATTGTCGTAAACAGGAAATCTGATCATCTTCTAACAACCCTAATACAACACTCTATAGAATTCTATGTAACTATGATTCCTCCTTATGTATAATAATGTAGTTATTTATTCTATGTAACTATGTATTCTACTCTATGTAATCCTCAGTCTTTTCACCACGCACAGTCCAGTCTCGGTTTGTCCTCACTGATCCCTTCCTCTCCCCTCGTAGTGTCCCACACCGCTATCGCCCTGCCGCGCCCCGCCTCTCCACGACTCCCCCAGGACTCACATAGCGTGTTTTATCACTCTCCCCCGTGTTAAGTATAATATGTAAATGTATCCACCGTAATATTTGAGAACACTTACTCGCGCGGTCAACTGTTGGGGAAGATAGTGTTCCGTATAAAATGTAAGCCAAATACCGGTATGCAGAAGTGATGAGAGAGAGAGAGAGAGAGAGAGAGAGAGAGAGAGAGAGAGAGAGAGAGAGAAAAGAGAGAGAGAGAGAGAGAGAGAGAGAGAGAGAGAGAGAGAGAGAGAGAGAGAGAGAGAGGAGAGAGAGAGAGAGAGAGAGAGAGAGAGAAGAAAAGAGAGAGAGAGAGAGAGAGAGGAGAGAGAGAGATAAGATAAGATAAGATTTTCATCCTATCTAGACACTTTGCAAGTGACCACTACAAGGTTTTGACTACCACTCACAACCAAGCGCGCCACGTCAGCACACGACTAGGCGGACTCGAACCGCTGACCGATGCACAGGGACGCTGCACATTGCGATCTCACGTCTCTACCAACCTTGCCGACCCTGACGGCAGAGAGAGCGAGAGAGAGAGAGAGAGGAGAGAAGAGAGAGAGAGAGAGAGAAAAAAAAAAAGTGAAAGAAAAAGAAGGGCCTTTTGAATAATATCACATCACGTTGTGCCTTTAACACCCAAGAAAATTGTTCACTATAGTCAAGTGGATATATTATACATTCGAAAAAGATCTTGGAATAATAAGAAGATGAATAATAAATTACAATAAGAATCGAAGAAGAGAAGCAGGAAAGTTTTCCCCCCCCCCAGACTAGTCAAGTGGACCTATGGACAGATGCAAAGTGGAGCAGGAAGGAAAAGATGGAATGAAGAGTATGGTGAAAACCTGACGAGACGAATGGCGAGGCGAAGTGGGGAGCGAGAGAAATTGATAAATGAGAGGTAGAATTTTGGAGGAACACACACATTGAGAGAGGAGAGAGAGAGAGAGAGAGAGAGAGAGAGAGAGAGAGAGAGAGAGAGAGAGAGAGATGAGCGCGAGAGAGAGAGAGAGAGAGAGAGAGAGAGAGAGGAGATAGAGAGAGAGAGAGAGAGAAGAAGAGAGTAACATAAGTCCATGCCGGAATATATATACTATACTTTGATCCTATCTAACACCTTGTAAGTGTAACAACTACAAGGTTATTTGACTATACAAGGCTCCACACGCCAGGACGAAGCTTGGTGGACTCGACCGCTGACCGAGGCGCAGGGACGCTGCACACGCGAGGTCACAGCTCACTCTACCAACCATGCCAACCCTGACGGGTCCATGCGGGATATGAAATTACTATCATTATCATCCTGAAAACACGTTCTCTTAATCATACAAACACACACACACACCAACACACTGCCCACACACACAGACACAGACAACACGCACAAAAAAAAAAATGTAAACAAAACAGCAGCATCCTGAGTATAAGAATCTAACTCAGTCTACAAATACAAAAAAGGATATCGAATTAACACCCTGGCAAATGAGATATGAGAGATTTCACTGTAGATGTACTCTCTCTCTCGCTCTCTCTCTCTCTCTCTCTCTCTCTCTTCTCCTCTCTCTCATCTCGTCTCTCTCTCTCTCTCTCTCTCTCTCTCTCTCTCCTCTCTCACTCTCTCTCTCTCTCTCTCTCTCTCTCTCTCTCATCGCTTCTCGCCCATCTTCATCTCCTCCTCTCCTACTCACTCTCTCTCCTCTCCTCTCTTCTTCGTCTCTCTCTCCTCGGTCCTCGTCTCTCAACTTCTCTCTCTCTCTCTCTCTCTCGCATGAATTTTGATTTTGTTGTTATAATATTTTTTTCTATGCTTCAGAAAAAGTAACAGACACGTGCACACTAAGCGAGAAAGACTCCCGATATTTCATCAGTCACTATTATGCTTTTTAATCATGTTATTTGTTCAAAATATTTACTTATGCAATATAATAAAAAGGAAGAATGAAATGAATATACGTAAAGTTGTAAAATTTAAGTGTTTTACAAAGTGTGATTGCCCAACGTGCGTGCGACTTAGATTTAATGACCTAGAAGTCGATATGTAGAGATATTAGTATTTATTAATTTAATATTATATTAATATTATTATTATCATTATATCATCATTGCTATAGTTTTTTGGCATTTCCTGCATTGACCTTGACATTTTGAACTGAAAGCATTGTGAACGTGTTTAGCCCAAGTTCGACCCTCATGCCAGGTTGGTGCCCGTAGCATCATTGTTATTGAATAGAGTGGCGGACAACAGACCCAACAACGACGGAGCTGGCTGGTCCAATCCACGACGCGACTCTCGCGGGTTAGGACGATATGGTGGAGTGTAGTGATAGGAGGATAAAGATTGCTGAAGACCAGCATGTGTGGGTATGAGGCTATAGAAGGTAGGTGTGCGGTTGTTTTGTGGAAATGTAGGTGGCGGTAAAGGGTGTTGGACGGAGGAATGTGTGGTGTGTGAGGTATGAGGGAGGGAGGTGTTGGGTGTTAGGTATGAGGGATGAGGAGGTGTGTCTGTGAGATATAGGGGGGAGGAGGCACGGTTTAATTGAGGAGGGAGGAGAATATGTACGTGGGTTTCTGATGATTACGATGGTGATCTGCAGGCTCTTAACGTGACTCACCCTTGTGCTACTTGTTTACCATCCCTTCTTGTATATTCCATCCCCATTCCATCTTTTCTTCTTTAAAATTTCTTTCATGATAGCTCTTTATTCTTTCTATTCAATATCATTGTGTACTATTTGAAACTACAACATTCTTTCATGCCTCAATTGCTCAACATAGATTACAAAATCTTTCCATTTTAGTCATATTACCAAACACTTTCTCATTATAACAAGAGTTTTAAGCACATATATATCAGCTTAGTCATGTGGACGGTTCGGAGAAAGTGTTTTGAAAATAATTTGTGTTACATATCGATTCACATAGACGCGATAAACACATGTATCCACAGCCTTTGATGGGCTGCGCACGAATTGTCGATTATTTAGGGAGATATTGAGGGGCACAGCACAACACTCTCTGATATTAAAAAAAACCTTTAATGGGAAAAAAAAAAACCTGCAGCCTTATTGGGGAACCCCCACGGCGGGGTTTTTTGCGGACCCCCCCCCCGGGATTTAAAAACACACACGGAAAAGAGGGGGTGAAGTGGGTGCAATTTTTCGTGAAATATGAAAGCATCTGTCCTTAAATTTTTTTTGATACGAAGGGGGGAGGTAAATGTGTATATTCATTATATATAAAAAAAGGTTGGGGGGCCAAAGGGTTTTTTTATTTAAAGTTTTACAACAAAAACGCTACGATTTTATTTTATTTTATTATTTTCCTTTTTTTGCAATAACGTAAAATAATGGAAGATAAAGAAAAAAATTTATCTGCTGAATTTTTCACGCATCATATTGTAAAAATAATTGTAGTTAGCTGGAAAAATATTTTACTGGAGAACTTTGCTTTTCAGGGAAAAATCATATCATTTACCCGGTGCTTTCTTTCGGGTGGGAAAAAAAAGGGACGTGGGTAAAACCATTTACTCACTGCTGATTTTCCTATTCAACAGAGTCAAAATTTAAAGAAAAACAAAGTTTAGTAATAAAATTGGTGCTTTAGGGGTAGCGTCGTGGGATTTTGTTTGCAAATCAACCCCCCCACCCACCCCAAAACACACACACACCAACACACAACACACACACACACACATAAAAAACCAAACCCAAAAATTCCCTATAATAACAAAAAAATTTTTTTTTTCGGGCCCCCGGGGGTGGGGGTAACCCCGGATAAAGATTTTGGGGAAAAGTGTTTTGGAAGGGGAGGGGGGGGAAAAAGGGGAATAAATGGGGGGGGGGGGGAGGGGAAAGGGGAAAGAAACAAACCCAAAAAAAAAAAAAAAAAAAAAAAAAACCCCAAAACAAAAAAAGGGAGAAAGGAAAGAGAAAGGAACAGGGCAAAAGAAGAGGAAAAAAAATTTTAAAGGGGAGGGGGGGAAACGGGAAAAAAAAAGAGGGGGGGAAAAGAAGGAAAAACAAAGACATTAACAAGAAAAAAAAAAACAAAAAAACCAAAAAAAAAAACCCAAAAAAGAGGGAAGAGGAAGACAAGGGAGAAAAAAGAGGGAAAAAGAAAAAAGGGAAAAAAAAGAAAAAACAAGTAAACCAAGAAGAAAGGAGAGGGGGGCGAAAGGGGATAGCAGAGGGAAAGGGAGAGGGAAAAAAAGATAAGGAGGAGAAAAAGGGAAAGAGGAGGGGAGAGGGGGGAGAAAGGAAAGGGGAAAGAGGAAAAGGGAAGGAAGGGGGGGGAGAAAGGGGGAGAGGGGAGAGGGGGGAGAAAAAGAGAGAAAGAGAAAAAAAAAAAAAAGGGAAAACAAAAAAAAACCAAAAGATAAAAGGGAAAGAGAAAGGAAAAGAGGGAAAGGGGAAGAAGAAGAGAAAGGGGGGGAAAAAAAAGAAGAGGAAGAAAGAAAAGAAAAAAGGGGAACAAAAAAAGGAAAAGGAGAAAAAGTGGGAAAGAAAGGAATTTTCATTTCCCCACTTATTTAAAGTTTCTAATTTTAAACTTTGTAACACCTATTTTTTCTTAACCCTAATCCAATTCCTCCCCCCTTTAAACTTTTAAACTTTAAGTTATCTCTTTTCATTTTACTTCCGGCAATAACCCTCGGAATAGACCAAAGAACAGGGGTCAAATCTTGCGGTCAACAGGTTCTTTTTCCCCCCCAGATACCTTTGGTATGGTTTTTTCGCCCTTTTTTTTCCTTGTAAGCGTCCCATTTTCTTATGTTTTTTTAGGGGGGGGGTAGTTGTAGTTTTAAAAAATTTTAGTTGTAT
Source organism: Chionoecetes opilio (assembly GCA_016584305.1). Taxonomy (NCBI): domain Eukaryota; kingdom Metazoa; phylum Arthropoda; class Malacostraca; order Decapoda; family Majidae; genus Chionoecetes; species Chionoecetes opilio. The sequence goes on along the minus strand of JACEEZ010026198.1, from coordinate 1,774 downwards.
TGGGGGTAGTTTTTAAAAAATTAATTTTTAAACCCCAATAAGGGTTTAAATAAAAATTAGGTTTGTTTAGGGGTAGAAGTTTTTTAAGGCATTGGAACCCCCGACCCAAGGTTTTTTTGGGATTTGGGGGTGGTGAGGAAGGCAATTTAAAAAGTATGTCTCGAAAAAACCTTTTTGGGGGGGGGGGGGGGGGGTTTAAGAAAGGGAAAAAACGAGATTGGTGGTTTTAAAAAGGGGGGGTGGGCTTGCTTTTTTAAAGGGGTTAGGGTCAGACTTGGGGAGGCGTGATAGGTACAAAACTTTTCCGGGGTGTTTGGTAAGTGGCGGGGTGGCAGGGAGGGAAGGCCCCTGAGGGGTGAAAGAAGCGAAGGTCGATGTTATAAGGGCCGCGGGAGGGGTTAAGGTCGAAAAGTAAAATTTCCGCGCGATTAAGACAGCGTTTTCTTTCGCCTTGACTCTTTTGCCCGTGTTTTTCTTTGTCAACTTTTGAAATTTCCTTCCTGTTTTTCTTTATTAGGTTTTTACGGGACATTTTATACCCCCCGTATTTCTTGGGTTTTTTTCTTTTTCTTTTTCTTCTTAATGATTTCCAACACTGTAACGAAATAAAAAATAAATTTCCAAAAGCTAAAATTTAAAAACAGATTATTTTGTAAATGCGGAAATCCCTTTAGGTTAACAAGGGCATAATTTTTTTTTAATTGAATAACTCTACGGAGCACATTCCGCATTTTAGGAGCAGGCGCACAAGGACGGGTTGTGGGGGAAAGGGGTTTTTGGGTTTGAAAATGAGTTGTTTAATTGGGGGTGTGTTGTGTGTGTGTTTGGTGTGTGTTTTGTGGTGTGTGTTGTGGTGTGTGGTGTGTGTGTGTGGTGTGTGTGTGTGTGTGTGTGTGTGTGTGTGTGTGTTATTCCTTTGATTCATCTAGTTTATTTTTACAGGGCCTGAGGTACACTTGTTTGGGCCCCCCCCTCCTAGCTACTATTTGAATTTTCTTCTTATCTTAGTTTGGGTAAAACCCTCAACCCGGGGGGGCGGGAACAACGCCCCGGGGAAATCCCAAACCCCTTCACTGCTGGGTTGGGGGGGGCTTTGGGTCATGGCGATTTCTACAGGGGGGCCAGGGGGGCCTGGGCCCCCCCCCGATTTTGGGCTTGCCCCTGCTTTTGGCCCCCCATTTCAGCCAGATCGGCCCCCCTGGCAAGCTGGGGGGCAACGGCCACCCCGACCAAAATCCTCCACGCCAGACTCTCGGTCTTGGCCCCCATCGTCGGGCAACTCAGGGACTGAATAGGTCAAAATTTTTCCCTTCAGGAATCCTGAAGAAACAAGTGGAGAAAAGCAAAAACTCAGTGCACACGTGGTAGTGTCGGGCCACCCCTTGTGACAACGCTTTGCTGCGGCTGGAATCATAAAAAGACTCCTGAAGGAGACTTCTGCGATACAAAGGGTCTCGACTGTACCGCTGAGTATATATTCGGAGGTGAAAGCAAATTTTTTTTACTACTGCATTTTTTTCTGGAAATTTTAGGAAAATGCGAATATCAAGCACTACAGGGCAAAAACAGACCTGGAAAAAATCAGGTCTTTCATCAATCAAACGAAAATTTTAGCTGATTCAAAATTCTGACTTGATCCGCATTTCTCCAGAAGGTTAGTGGAAATCTGAAGAAATGCTCTTTCACCAAAAAAATTTCCCCCCTTTTTTTGGGCTAAAAAATCAAAAAGAAACAGGGGACAAGTTTGATGAAAATTTCAGGTGTTCTGGAAAAA
>JACEEZ010026197.1:55838-65400 GCA_016584305.1 Chionoecetes opilio | reverse complement strand
CCCTTTTCTTTTTTAAAGCTATCCAGCGGCGGTTCCCAAGGGTCTTAAACTAGGTCCACCTATCTTTTATTATAATTTATGCAAATGATCTCTCGTCCTTCTTTCTGAATGTGAAATTATACAATATGCAGATGACACCCAGTTAATTTACACAGGCAGTGTTAAACAATTACAAGACTGTAAATGCTTAGGAGCGAACAATCACTAAAGAAAGCACAACAGTATTTCTCACAGGAATGGCCTAATGTTTTAAACGCCAAAAAGACTCAATGTATGTTATAGGAACACTAGGACTTTGTCACAGATTCCCCCTGACATATGTATGCATGTTGACGGGAATCCAATTACCCCTAGCAGATCATAAAAGAACTTGGGCATACACTTTGACAACCATATGCAGTTTAATGAACACATCGACCCATTGTACAGGAAAACCTATGGAACCATTGTCCACATAAACAGACTCCGAGACTATTTTAACCAGACCACCAGGATCTCAATAATACAGTCACTGGTCCTAAGTATACTGAATTATGGCATTAAGATTTGGGGAGCATCCAACATCACACATATACAACGTGTGCAAAGGCTCCAAAACTTTGCAGCAAAAGTTGCTTTAGGAGGGGCTGCAAAGCACGACCATGTCACACCCTACTTAAAAGACTTTGGATGGCTGAAAGTAAATGAAAAATATCACTTTGAGCTAGGAGTAGCCGTGTACAATATAGTTAATAATAGAGTACCTGACTGGTTGTTTTCACTGCCCAAAGTGAGAGATATGTACGAACAACCAGTCAACACTAGACAACAGCAACAAATCCATGTGCCAAAATGCAACACATGTTTGGGAACAAGGTCCCTTCATGTGGCTGGACTGCTTTCTGGAACAGCTGCCAAGCCAAGTTAGAGATGCTACCTCCTTGCACACTTTTAAAAGTCACTTAAAAAATCACCTTTTATGTAAACAATTCTTACTCTAATTTTTGACGTCCATACCTGAAATGTATTTTAATTTAAACTAACACCTTTTTTATAACGTTTACTGTATGTTTTTATATTGTAACTTTTAGGAATTCTTACTTTTTATTTATGTTTTCATTAGGATTTTAATGTTTTACAATTTTTATGTATTCTAATATTTTTATTTGTATATAGACCATGTTCAGTGTTCTACCTTTAACACTTGTTATCTTATTCAGAAATATTGTAAGACTCATATTACTATGTTAAAAGAATAGCCATTGTAACAATGGAAATAAAATTCTGATTCTGATTCTCTCTCTCTCTCTCTTCTCTCTCTCTCTCTTCTCTCTCTCTCTGTCTCTCTCTCTCCTCTCTCTCTCGCCTCTCTCTCTCTCTCTCTCTCTCTCTCTCTCCTCTCTCTCTCTCTCTCTCTCTACTCCTCTCTCTCCTCTCTCTTCTCTCTCTCATCTTCTCTCTCTCTCTCTCCTCTCTCTCTCTCCTCTCTCTCTCTCCTCTCTCCTCGCTCGCTCGCTCGCTCGCTCGCTCTCTCCTCCTCTCTCTCCTCTCTCTCTACTCTCTCTCTCCTCTCTCTCTTCTCTCTCTCTCTCTCTCTTCTCTCTCTCTCTCTCTCTCTCTCTCTCTCTCTCTCTCTTCTCTCTCTCTCTCTCTCTCTCTCTCTCTCTCTCTCTCTCTCTCTCTCTCTCTCTGACACACAAAGATGCATATATAAGATTAGAGAGAGAGCGAGTGAAAGAGAAAGGGAGAGAGAAAATAAAAGAGGGAGCGAGAGAAAAAAAGAGGGAGAGAGATGTTAAGATGGAAAGAGTGAGTTAGATATTTTTGAATACACACGATGAACAAACAAAGAACAGTAAATGAATAGCATAGTACAATATATGGAGGCGTGTCAATTACAAAGGATGAAGCTTGCATCAAGTGACGTTCGAAAATTGAGTAAAGTTATAATTATTTTGTTGTTGTGTATAAAACTATCTCAGCGTGGTAAGAAAACTGTGTGTATGGTCAATCTCACTGCAGTAACTATAGTCAAGTCAAATATTAATTGTAGACATACCAAATCTTGAAATCTATCCTGAATTAAATAATGGCGTTCAGGGATTGCTTGGTCGTTGTAAAGTCATGTGTGTGGTCATCGTATACCTATATGGAAGTCAAAGGCCATTCTTCACCCATAAATGAAGGAGTTGAATATGCTATACGTTTTTCTTTGTGACTTAAACTATGAAGAATCCCTCCATTAAGTACCTGAATAAGTAAGGTTCATAAGGAAAATGTGCCTCTATAGATATGCCTTGTGTCTATGTCAACACGATGTGGCCTCAGCAGCATGCAATCCACGTAGATTTTTATGAAAGAAAATGAGACTGGTAAAGAATACGCATATTATCTTAAGCCACCATGCTATGTCTTAAACCCCTTGAACCTCAGAATGTAATTTCCATAGTAATTTGGGTACCATTAGACGATTTTTATTGAATATAAGCAATATTTTATAGATTACGACCTTTTTAGTATCCTTGTCCACTAACTAATTTGGTATATTAAGTTACTTTTCGTAATTTCATGGCTAACAACAGACGATTTTATACAGCAAAGGAAAGATCTAGGCGTGAAGGGGTTAAGAAGCGAGTGCAGAGACACAGTTGCGATGGCTGCCGCGCGGAGGCAGTGGCGCGCGTGTCGCCGATCAGCTGTGCAGTGTTTACATCTCCCGGCTCTTCAAAATGGTGTGTGAGAACCCTATATATCTCAATACCGTCTGTATGGTAAGTCATTTCTATTGTATTAACATTTCCTATGGTAGATGAGTAGTAGATAACATGAGGTACAGATGGAAATAGGTGTGAGATGCCGTGGGGGTTATGTAGTGAGTGCATGGTGAGGGTTGGCTGAGATAGGTAGTACGGAGTCATTAAGGAGGCTTAAAAGGAGGCTGGACAGTGTCATGGATGGGGATGAAAGGTGGATGTAAGTAGTATTAAGTAACAGGAACTATGTACCTCGTGTAGGTCTCGGGGCCTCTTGTAGCTTCCTTATTTTCTTATGTTCTTATGTTCTTATATCATCACGCAGCAACGCCCCACCCTTACGTAGCCCCGCCCTTCTGCCCCGCCTTTTGCCCTCTTTACCCCGCCCCCCACAACTTGCCCCCCACCTCATCCCACATGCCCCCCCACCTACCCCCCACCTGCCCCCCTCCCCCTCCACCACATCCCAGACACCCGGAGAGCGTCATTGTGATCAGTGATATTAAACTGTCACTAGTACGATTATCGACGAATTTATCAACCAATGGACTCAAAACGCCAGAAAATCCTGTTTGGAGAAGAAATACGCTGGGAAGTGAGATTATGACGGTCACTTCACCACCCTACCGTTTTCTTCCTTTTCCTCCTCCTCTTCCTCTTCATTGTTCCCTTCCTCCTCTTTCCATCCATTCCCGCCCTTCTTTCCTCCTCTTCTTCCTCCTCCTCTCCTACCCCCCTCCCGTTTTCCTCCTTCATCTCCTCCTCCTCTTCATTGTTCCCCCTCTCCTCTCTTCCACCTATTCCCGTTCTCTTTTCTTGCTTTTCCTCCTCCTCCTCTTCATCATCCCCTTCCTCATCTCTTCCACCCATTCCCCCCCTTTCCTCCTCTTCTTCCTCCTCCTCTCCTACCCTCCTCCCGTTTTCCTCCTCTTCCTCTTCATCATCCCTCCCTCCTCTTTCCACCCATCCCCCCCTTTCCTTTCCTCCTCTTCCTCTTCTTCCTCCTCTCACTCACATTCCTATCATTAAATAACAACAACAAAAGCGTCCCAGAGTCCTGTGTTGTTCATTCTGAAAGGCGCGTGTTTTAATGAAGATTTTTTGAAAGCCCAATTTTGGAATCCGTATATTCATTTTTTTTTATCCCCAACTCTACTCTTGCTGTCTTTAATTCTCACGACTAAATGGAATACTGGTGCAAATTTGTTTATCTTATATTTTCCATTATGGGCGTTAGGGAGTTGGAATGCAAATGTAGTAGTCCCCCAGTCCCCCAGTCCCCTAGTAGTCCCCAGTATAGGGTGAGGAAAGGGTGTGAGTGGTGTGAGCCTGTCATCCTCTCCCCCCTCCCCTCCCCTTCACCCCCCCCCCCGCCGTGTATGTAAACAAACGGTGAGAGATCCAATTGAGAGGCATTAACGCGACCGTCGATGCTGTGTTCATGGGGAGAGGGGAGAGGGGAGGAGGGAGGGATAGGGAAGGAGGGAAGGGGAGAAAGGGGAGGGAGGAGGGAAGGGGAGAGAAGAGAGGGGAGGAGGAAAGGGGAAGGAGGGAAGGGAAGAGGGAAGGGGAGAGAAGAGAGGGGAGGAGGGATGGGGAAGGAGGGGAGGGAAGAGAAGGGAAGGAGGAGGGAAGGGGAGAGAAGAGAGGGGAGGAGGGAGAGGTGAGAGAAGAGAGGGGAGAGGTGAGAGGTGAGAGGTGTAGTGAAGACCCATCCGTTCCTGCTAAAACCATACCACTGAACTCGTGTTATAAGAACATAAGAACATAAGAAAATAAGGAAGCTCAAGAAGCCTCAGACCTACACGTGGTAGTTCCTGTTCTTAGAAGCTGCTGACGATGGTGATGTAGGAAGAACTGAAGGAACCATCGATTTATGACGTACTATGAGATGTTTAGAAAAAATAATAATAATAGAAATAAGCTTTACAGTTCAGTTTTTTATCATCTTAGCCCGTCAGTCTGTCGCCAAGTAGAGGAGAAAGCCGCCGAACCATCACTGATTTCACAATGCTCGCGTCAGGACCCATACCCGACCCGACCCACAAGGCGCGTAAGGCTGATATTACGCCGAGCATCCCGCTGACTATGACCCTTGTTGACAGGGCGGCATAGCATTGTCTCCCTCCCCTGGCCTCCATTAAAGTGCTAAAAACGTTGCCATGTGAGAGTAATTGTTGACTATTGATTCTGATTCGAACGTTTATTGTCGTAGCGCGAAGTTCTTTAATGTCCTGCTGGAGGCCATTGCTGTGCGCCGCCCCGTCAATACACTACGTCAAGGTCCCCGGCAAGGCACGGCAAGGCGATGAATTAGCTAAATCTAGGGATCAGAGACGAATTGTTGCTGAAGGAAGTTGCAGCGGTTAGCGGTGGGCAGACAAAAGGCAGAGGCATGGCAGGGTATTGGTATTAGGAAGGGCGAGGGATGCGTGTTGGCAGGGTAATAGGGTATACAGGGAAGGGATCTGGTTATACAGGGAAGGGATCGGGTTGGCATGTGTTCAGGACGGGAGGTGACAGCGGGAAGGAGGGGGTACGGGTCGTTTGCAACATTAAGAGCTTGCAACACCCGGCATAAAAGCTGTGAGTCTGTGTGGTCGACGTGTTACAGGCCGGACGAAGGGATTTAGCCTCGGAAAAATGGTAACGGATGGTTGGCGTAATGTATACATGGGAGGAGGAGGAGGAGGAGGAGGAGGAGGAGGAGGAGGAGGAGGAGGAGGAGGAGGAGGAGGAGGAGGGAAGAGGGAATAGGAACACCCTTAGGTTATCGATCACCTCAGGGAAGTCTTTCGTCTCCATATGACGTTTTCGTGTAAGTGAGGCGACGGAGGACCGGGTGTTACACATATACATTTTGTGTGAAGTCGTCCTAAACCCCTTGAGGCCCCGAACGTAATTTACATTGTAATTTGGGTAACATTAGACGATTTTAAGTGATTATAAGCAATGTTTTATAGATATGACCTGTTTAGTATCCTTGCCCACTAACTAATTTGGTATATTCAGTTACTTTTCGTAATGTTATGGCTCGACAACAGACGATTTTTTATAGCAAAGGAAAGATCTGGGTGTGAAGGGGTTAAACCAGCAGTACATTTACAATAGTCACCCATGAAACGTAATACATAAACAAAGATGATCACATTTTCTATACTCTTATGTTATTTTTAGCCTAGAATATCAAAGGTGCTGAAAACTTCGTATTCTTTGTAGGTTATGTAGTATAATAATAATAATAAAAAGAAGAAGAATTTTATTATCACCCGGAAGGCATACGGGAATAAAACAACAACAACATGACACAGAGTTAACTTAAGTACTAAAGTAAATAAAAATAAATGTATAGTTGTGATAATGTAAAGCTTAATTATGTTCGTGGCTCACAAGATCTACTAAGCTTTGTGGAGGCAAGACTAATCCTGCTTAGAAAGTTGTCCCATGTGAAGATTAGCCACAGTCTCTCCATGTCGAGTTGTCCTGTCTGTGTTGTCTTGGGTTCGGGTTGCACGTTTGTCATCCTCCAATTGAATCTTACTATTTTCTTTCTATTTTCGTCTTTATTCTCAGTTTCGTCTTTCTCTTCCTTTTTCTCTTCATCATCTACCCTTTCAAATTTTCTTTCTCTCTCCTCCTCCTCCTCCTCCTCCTCCTCCTCCTCCTCCTCCTCCTAAATCTGATCAAGGAATGTTATGATATTGTGATGGCCTCAACAGCTTCTCTATAAAAAAAACGTAGCATCCTATACACACACACACACACACACACACACACACACACACACACACACACACACACACACACACACACACACACACACACACACACACACACACACACACACACACACACACACACACACACACACACACACACACACACACACACACACACACACACACACACACACACACACACACACATTGTAGTACGTATACAAGGATCATCTTATTTCACTTTCACATAAATGCATTACTTTCCATTTATCCCTAAGCTCTTCTTTTTCAAACCTCTTCCTTAAATAATTTTCATCCATACCCAACCCCTTTTTCGCCCTCCAATCTGTGCTTTTCCATCCCTTTCTGTTATCCCCTCAACACACACACACACACACACACACACACACACACACACACACACACACACACACACACACACATACACACACACACACACAACACACACACACACACCTCCCTTTCGTTTTCTCGCCCTCCTTTTGATTCGCCCCTGTTCTCTTTCCCCCCCTACCACCCCTACCACCCCTCCCTCCCCCTCCATCCCCTCACCAACCCCTCCCTTCCCCCCTCCCTCAATCCCAGGCGTCACCCTCGGTCCGTCCAGCCCCTCCAACACCCCTCCGCACCCCTCCAGCACCCCTCCTTCGTGTCAGCGTGAGGGACGGCTGTAGAATGGGCTCCTTTACATCTGGTATCCCATCTTTTAACTCGGTATACAAAATCCCTGACAAATACGATTACAGATTCTATTCACCTCAGGACCGGGTTGTTTAGGGGCCCCCAGTGGTTCCCGGTAAGCGGATAGAGAGACGATAGGATGGATTACTGAAGGATTATTGGGATTATCGGAACGCCACCTGGTTTAATGAGAATATAGAGGTTTATTTTAGGTGGTTGGGTAGGTGGGTGGTTTGGCTTGATGGAGGGAAAGAAAGGAGGGAGGTAAGAAGGAGGGATCGAAGGAGGTAAGGAGGAGAGATCGAAGGAGGTGAAAAGGTGGGAATGAAGGCGGTAAGGAGGAGGGAGCGAAGGAAGTAAGGAGAGAACGAAAGAGGTAAGGAGGAAGCGAAGGAAGTAAGGAGGAGGGATTGAAGGAGGTAAGGAGGAGGGAACGAAGGAAGTAAGGAGGAATCGAAGGAGGTAAGGAGGAGAGAGCGAAGGAAGTTAGAAGGAGCGATCGAAGGAGGTAAGGAGGGAATTAAGGAAGGAGGTAAGGAGGGAAAGAAGGAGGTAAGGAGGAGGGAACGAAGGAGGAAGGAGCGAAGGAAGTAAGGAGGAGGCATCGAAGGAGGTAAGGAGGGAGGAAGGAAGTAAGGAAGTAAAAAAAAAAGGAGGAGAGAACGAAGGAGGAGAAGTGGAGGTTTTGGCCCAGATGGAGAAATGAGGTCATGGGAGATTGATGGGAGATGAGTTTTAAGGAATGTACGATTGATTGATACGTAAATTAGTATTGTTTTTATCAGATTTTTCCTCCTTTCTTCCTACTGACCTACTGAAGTTTATCCTTTCTTTCTCTTCCTTCTCTTCCTTTTTCATTTTTTCTTGTCATCTCTTGTAAACACAGAAATCTGAATAATATGAAATAACTCAAAACTTTAACTGGGAAGATCGTGTTATAGTTCCATCTAATCTATCTTGTATATAATCGGGAAATCAATAATACAGTTACGTCATATAATTACATCACAGCTACGAAGCATCTCATTAAGAAAGTCTAATTATACCTTTAACCCCTTAAGGCCCAGATCTTTCCTTTGCTATATATAATCGTCTGTTGTTAGCCATAAAAATATAACTAAAAAAAGTAACTAAATATACCCAATTAGTTAGTCGACAAGGATACTAAACAGGTCATATCTATAAAATATTGCTTATAGTCACTAAAAATCGTCTAATGGTAGCCAAATTACAATGGAAATTACGTTCTGGGCCTCAAGGGGTTAATTAAGAAAATCAATAATTAGACCTTTAATAACCAAGGTCTATAGAGTATAATTATGTATACTACATAGACCTTGTTACTTACTAATGACGAAGATAGTGAAGACGAAATCAACGAAAGCAACGAACACTTAACATCGGAAGAACCCTTGAATAATGCACACAGCACTCCCTTCCCCTCATCCCTCGGGCCCCAACTAGACACCTTCATCTCCCCTCATTCCCCGTGCATACCTCACCCTCGTTAACCTTTAGACCACTGTAACCTCCCCATTGCATCCACCCCTCCCTACTACCTACCCCAAAACCTCCCCCTTCCATCCCTCCCATACTACCTACCCCAATCCTTCCCCCCTCCGTCCCTATACCCTACCCACTATCATCCCCCTCCACCTTCCCCCCTCCGCCCCTATGCCCTGCCCTCTCCATCATCCCACCTCCATCACCCCCTCCCCTAAACCCCTGTATCTTACTTAACTCAGTCATGGTGATCAGTAAGATGGGAACGGGAGCTGTGCAAAGGACCCACTACGATAAATCTAAAGAGAGGACTGGTATAGACGCCCAGCAGTACATGGTATTCCCATCTAGAAGAGGAGTGTGAGAGGTGGGCAGGACGGGGTGCTTGTACTAGGAAGGGTAGGAAACTAGGAAGGTAATTGGAAGGCTTGTACTAGGAAGATAGGAAACGTAAAATAATATATAAAAAGGCACCTATTTACCTCTGCTAAAGAGGGTTGGGTCTGTCTTAGGGAGTTTGTCGATTATGCTGCTGCGTATAGAGTGTGTGGGAGTAGGAGAGACAAGGAGTTTACATAGACGAGGAAATGAGACAAGGAAGAGACGTCTAGAGAAAGGGTGGTGACAGGTATGTGGAGTGATGAGTGGAAGGAGAGGGATGAGAAAATGAATGATGTAGTAGATGTATAATGTTAGCGTGTGAAGATAATAGAGGTAGAAGACTGTGGTAAAGGAAGAGAGTAAATAAGACACCTGGTGGATTGTATAATGGAAGAGGGTTTGTGTTGGTGGAATGAAGGAGGGAATGGATGGGGAAAACTGTGTGCAAAAGAGGAAGAGAGAAAAACGAAGGAATGAATGGAGGAAACGGTGTGCCAAAAATGAAGAGAGGAGAACGGCGGAATG
>JACEEZ010026197.1:30838-48338 GCA_016584305.1 Chionoecetes opilio | reverse complement strand
ACTCCTTTACGCCCAGATCTTTCCTTTGCTATATAAAATCGTCTGTTGTTAGCCATGAAATTACGAAAAGTGACTTAATATACCAAATTAACTATTGGACAAGGATACTAAACAGGTCATATCTATAAAACATTGCTTATATTCACTCAAAATTGTCTAATGGTAGCCAAATTACAATGGAAATTACATTCTGGGCCTCAGGGGGTTAAAGAACCTAACGATGCAGGATAAGGAAAATTATAATAGACCCAATAAGACAGAACAAAGACAAAACAGAACCAGGACGATACAGGACAAGGACAACAAAAAACAAGGAAAATTGACCAAAACCAAAAACACAACTTGAATAAGAACAAGAGAACAAAAGATCAGGATATAAACCAAGTCAGAAAATTAAACTAAGACAAGCCAAGACAAGACAGAAATAGTACAGGAATAGAACATGTATAAACAGAACCGAAACAAAACCCAAACAAAACACGTCAGGTTCCTGTTGTGTCCCATGAGACTTTGGATCTTTGGCGTCAGTGTCTAATGTAGGGCGATCCCGAGGGAGGCAAAGGGAAGGGGAGGCGAAGGGAAGGGGCGTAGAGGAAGAATAGATAGGGGAAGGGAAAGATGACAACAGGGGGAGGAGGGGTGGTAGGGTAAATAAAAAGGAGATGGGGAAAGAATAGAAGGGAAAGATGACAGGAAGGGAAGAAAGAGAGGAGGTCTAGGAAACGAGAAAGTGAAAGGGAGGAAAGGGAGAAATGGAGGAGGAGGAGCGTAGAAAGAGGAGATTGACAGGAGGAGGAAGAAGAAGAGGAGGAGGAGGTATGTGCATGGAGCTATATTGTCTTGCCTTCTCTCCGCTCTATTCTTATTGTGTCTCCGTGTTCATCCCCAGTGTTTGCTGTTATTCGTTCATTTGTTGTAGTCATATATGTATGTGCCATATAAGGTAACATCTTTTCTGCTGTAAGGGTCTCGCTGGCGGGGTTAAGACACTGTTTTTGGCCCTTATTGACTTCCCCGTCGCCCGAGATCCAAGCTGCCTTTGAGCGCGCTCTGCGGCAATCCAAAGGCTGTGATTGGCCCGCTTAACTCCTACCTCCTTATCCCTTTCTGGGCTACCCTCTGAGCGAGACTCTGGGAAGGGTATAACCTGTTTGGTGACTGCAATATTGCAAGGTGGGATTGAGATTGAGAACTACAGCGCCAAAAGCTTAAATAATGAGTAAAAAAGCAACAGTGAGTAGCGACACGCACTACCAAGTGCTGGGCGTGGCCCCGGACGCCACGCAGGAGGCGATCAAGAAGGAGTACCGCCGCCTCTCCCGGGCCTGGCACCCGGACAAGAAACCGCAGGACGTCGCGGCGGCCACGGCCAGGTTCCAGCTGTTGCAGGGAGCCTACGCGACTCTCTCCGACCCCGACATGAGGGCGAGGTACGACGCCAAGCTGGCAGCCCAACACCACCACCGGCAGCAGCAGCCACGGCAGCAGCCCACCTCCACCAAGGGCAACGTCTCCTCTTCCACCACCAAGGGCAACACCTCCTCCTCCACCACCAAGGGCAACGCCTCCTCTTCCACCAAGGCCAACGCCTCCTCCTCCACCACCAAGGGCAACGCCTCTTCCACCAAGGTCAAAACCAAAAAGTCTTCATCAGACTTTTGCCCTTTCCCGTACAGGGACACCGGCTCGGAGGACGTGTCCGACAAAGAGAGGAATGCCCGCAAAAGGAGGCGAGAGAGACGCAAGCAGAAGGATCACTGATCGGATCCTTATTGCTGAGCCTCGGGTTGTGGCAGGCCGGGGGGGCAAGGCATGAGCTTGGACAAGCTCGTTTTTCTTACTTTACTTATGAATCCCATGTTTGTTGTCCAATGACTATATTATTATTGAACCTCAAATCTCCAATACTGTATATTATATGCTACTACCATAACTGCTACTAAGTTAGCTGCTATTATAGCTGTGCTCTTTTATATTCCTGGCTCTATTCCTGATCTTCTCTCTCTCTCTACTCTCTCTCGTCACTCCCTCCTCTCTCTCTCTCAAGAGTCTCTCTCTCTCTCTACCTCTCGTCTCGCTTCATCTCTCTCTCTCATCTCTCTCTTCTCTCCGTCTGATCTCGGTCTCTCTCCCTCTCTCTTCCTCTCTCTCTCTCTCTCGTCTCTCTCACTCTCTCTTCTCTCTCTCTTCTCTCTCTCTCTCATCTCTCCTCCTCTCTCTCTCTCTCTCTCTCTCTCTCTCTCATCTCTCTCCTCTCGTCTGCTCTTCTCTCTCTGGACACCCGACGACATGGACAAAAACACGAGTACAGGTATGAAAGCAACCACCTGCAAAGCTTAATGAGATTCACTGAGCTGGAACAGGTGTTAAGAGATGGGGGGGTGGGGAGGAGGGGAGGGGAGGAGGAGGAGGAGGAGGGAAGGAGGAGGAGGAGGAGGAGGATTAGGAGAGGAGGAGGGGAGGAGGAGGAGGAGGAGGAGGAGGAGGAGGAGGAGGCGGCACGAGCAGCAGTGACACATGTTCCCAATTACGCAAAATGTTGTTTCCACCTTCCCTATTACCTTGCTAACGCGATGCTAATCTGACTCCATGATGTCGAGGGAATAACCATGTGAGACTCTTGTTAGGGTGTTTAGATCTGTGTTGGACGCGAGGTTTTCTTTTTTTTTCATGCCCGTGAATGCAAAATGAGGTGCAGGATGGGAAGGAAGGAGAGAGAGAGAGAGAGAGAGAGAGAGAGAGAGAGAGAGAGAGAGAGAGAGAGAGAGAGAGAGAGAGTGTTGAGGGAGATAATGTAAGTTGTGGGGTTGTACTGTACTAAAAAGTAATCGTAAGGAAGAGGTACTGTAACTAAGGTAAAGGATTAGGGAGAAAAGGAGAGACATAGTGAGGGAGATATTGAGATTAGTTGAGGAAGAGAAAAATATGGTCAGGCAGGCATGTCGAGGGAAGGTTTAAAAGTCCGCTAAGGAAAGTATATGTGTGGTATCAAATTTATAAAATGAAAACTCGTATTGTGAGTCGCAAAGGATCGAAAGGAAAAATCTTCAGCATTATGTATAGCAAATGTCCGGTTTTTACCACGCTTTTCCCTTCCCTTCAAGAAAAATTCAATATTGATTTTTTTCTCGGGGGGGGGGGGGGGGGCAGGTTACGGAGCTTTTACGAGTATATGCCAGGAAACTTCAAAACTAATAGTATAAACGAAACATCTTAAAATATAAAAACAAAAATAAAAATCTGACTCACACATTCGGACAACAGTTACATAAGTTTGCAGGGAGACAGTCTACCCTCTCCCCCCCTCCCTCCACGTACCTATGTTAATATTTAAAACGTACAAGATTCACACATTCTCTTTCGTTAACACACAAAAATATACAACGTAAATTTCTTCCAACACTAATATAGAAGAAAGAAATGATAATCCCTGACACCAGTTTTTATGCATCATTCACAGGCAGTATTGGGCGTCGTCATTCATAATTTTCCCGGGTTTCCTGTCACTTAGGATTTGTCAGTGGCGACATTCCAACGTAAACAAAGGTGGAAAGAGGTGTTCCTAGGTCTCTTTGGGTACTCTAGGTGTTCCCTGGGTCTCTTTGGGTACTCTAGGTGTTCCCTGCTTCACGCCCACACCCAGACACGCCCTTTGTGCCCGGCTGACCGAGTGACTGCAAAATCCATTAAGTTATCAAGGCAGCAGTCGCGTTCCTCCCGTCAGACCTCAACTTTTACCTCTCCCTTCTCCCCTCTCCTTGACTCTCCCCAGCCCCCCCAGCCCCCTCCAGTCCCCCCCAGCCTCCCCCATCCCCCTCCAGCCCACTCCAGCCCCCTCCAGCCCCCCCCAGTCTCCCCCAGCACCCATCCATCATAGGCTATAGCGACAACCTGCATTTCTCCGGCCAAATCGAAATGTTTGGTGAGACAATCCTGGCGGAGATCGATGGCTCGCTACTGCCATTATGTCCCCAAGATTCTCCAGTCACACGGGTATTTTGCCTCAATGGAATATTTTGGAAGGTTTGTGTGAAGGTCCAGTCTATTAGAGGGGACAAGGAGGGTGTGGGCTGGGTCTTTGTGTCCCCTCACGACGGTGGCGCTGACGAAGGAGGAGGAGGAGGAGGAGGAGGAGGAGGAGGAGGAGGAGGAGGAGGAGGAGGAGGAGGTGATGGAGCAGCGTGTTTGTCATTTTCCGTCACTGTTAGTTCGAGTTGATGTTATTCGTTTCTCCTTTAGCTGGTTTTTCTCCCTTTCTTTCTCTATCTCTGTCTTTCTGTCTGTCTCTTTTCCAGGCTTATTGGTTACTAAGGGGTTTACAAAAGTCGGAAAAATAGCCATAGTTCTCATTCAGAAGATAAATGGCATAGAGAGACGACTGTATGTGTACCTGTATTATGACACCGTTACCGCCACGCGTGTCTGTGTACCACGCTTACAGGTGACTCACTGAATGTTTCTTAACTTTATAATTCTAACATGTTAATCCCAACACACACAGATCTTTCCTTTGCTATAAAAAAATCGTACCTTGTTAGCCATAAGATTACGAAAAGTAACTGAATATACCATTTTAGTTAGTGGAAAGGATACTAAACAGGTACTATCTATAAAATATTGCTTATAATCACTGAAAATCGTCTAATGGTGCCAAAATTACAATGGAAATTACGTTCTGGGTCTCAAGGGGTTAATAATAATAAATGGATTATTGTTCATTAATATCTTACTTCGAACTCAATGGCCAATCATTGTTTTTTTTTTTTTTTTTTTTTTTTTATGAATCTAATACTTGAAACAAATATTGAGTCCTTTAGCTACGATAGTTTTCTTGATAAAGGAAGTTACTTTTTGCATCGTGAGTAGCTTATAGTTTTCTTCCTTTTCTTAATCATCATAATTCACCTTCCTCTTCTCTGCTCCTTATTTATTCCTCGTCCTTGTCTATTTCTCTCTTCAATTCCTTCTCATCTCTCATCTCTCTTCTCTCAATCTCTCAATCCTCTCTCACTCATCCACCGACCTCTCTCTCTCCCCGTCACTCTCGCCTCTAGTCGTCTCTCTCATCCCTTCATCTCTCACTCACTCTCTCTCTCTCTTCTCTCTCTCCTCAAATCTCTCGTCGTCTCTCTCTCCTTCTCTCTCTCTCTCTTCTCGTCATCTCTCGACTTGCAATTCTATCATGAAATCAACACCCAAGTATTGTAACCTTATAACTCACAAGCGTGATAATGAAGCTATATGATAATAATAATAATGATAATAATAATAATCATTTTCTTATTTCAAGGCCTCTTTATGTACATATGTATTGCTTTATATTACCTTAGACAACATAATTTACAGCAGGAAACAATGTAATGTATTCCTGTTTTATGTAATTCGCATCTATGAACTATTCAAAACTATGAGCTGTTTTACCGGATTACAAAACTCGTATTATTTTATCTATATTTACCTTTTCCTTTACTCTTTTCACAGCCACGCGGATGGACAGACAGACGAATCGGCATTGGCTTGTTTTGTAACGCGCTCGTCTGTCTCCCTTCACTACCACCAAGACAGACAGACAGACAGACAGCCTCGAAGGTAAGCTAATAGTAGTCCCTTCCTCACTGTCTGTTCCCTTCACTATCGGAGTTAACTTAACGCAACACATAACAGCTAATCAGCAGTCAATACTCGGAGATATTTTTTCCCCTCAGCTCGTGTTTCCTTTCCCTCATTCTCTTATCACGTCTCCCACCTATTTACCCTCACACACACACACACACGCGCACACACAGTCTATCCCCGCGAAATAAGGGTCATCAGACGATATTAAGCATCAGTTAATTGCCAATTGACTGATTAGAGCAGCAGGGGAACCGCGCGCCAAATGCTTCGGTCAACACTTCGGTTCTTAGCGTGGCGGCGAGGAAGAGGAAGAGGAGGAGGAAGAAGAATGAGTACCACCTCTACCACCTACCTGCCTGGCACTCCTAATGAGCTATTGTGAGGAGGAGGGTTGAGTGAGCTTCCGTGTGTGTGTGTGTGTGTGTGTGTGTGTGTATTCATCTAGTTGTATTCATCTAGTTGTATTTTACAGGGCCAGAGCAATGCTCGTGTGGCCCCGTCTCCATATGAACATTTTTTTTTATCATCATCCTTAGTGCTTTTTTGGCCGAAGCCAGCACCCCCGGAGAGCAGGTCAACAAACCCACCCCGGCTAACATAACCCGGTACCCATTCACTGCTTGTGACAGGGGCTGGGTTTTAAGGAAACAACCCTCTGTTCTCCGCTCTCGCCTGGGGATCGAACCCGGACTTTCTCGGTTTGTGAACCGAGCGGTGCTTCCCTTTACAACCGCGGAGTACCCTTGTGTGTGTGTGTGTGTGTTGTGTAGGAAGGTGAGGGTGAGTGAATGTGAGGCAACAGTGACGTACTTTCTCCTCCTCCTCCTCCTCCTCCTCCTCCTCCTCTTCTTCTTCTTCCTAATCCTCTTCTCCTCTTCTTCCTTCTCCTCCTGCTCTTCCTAATCCTCTTCCTTCTCCTCTTCCTCCTCCTCTTCCTCTTCCTCTTCCTCCTCCTTCGACTCACAAACACGGTGTGGTAACGTAATGAAGTGGGTTTTTTTGTTTTTCTCTCCTTCTCTCGCGTCAACATCATTTCTCTCTCTCTCCCGTCTCCTCTCATCTCTTCTCTTTCTCTCTCTCCTTCTTCTCACTCTCCTCTCAGCCTCCTCTCTTACTCTCGATTCTCTTCTCTTCTCTCTCCCTCCACCCCCCCCTTTACCCCCTCGTCTCTCATCGGTAACATCTTCATCCTCAGTCTGTCAGTCTCTCTCTCCTCTTTCTCCGATCTTTCTCTCTCTCTCTCTCTCATCTCTCTCTCTCTCTCCTCTCTCTCCTCCCTCTCTCCTCTCTCTCCATCACCTCTCTCTCTCCTCTCTCGTCTCTCTCTGACGTCTCTCTCTCTCTCTCTTCTCTCTCTCTCTCTACCCCCCGTAACACCTCTCCCCATAACCCCTCCCCCCGTAACCCCTCTCTCCTCCCTTCCTCTCCTCTCTTCCCCTCATTACCTATTCGCTGTGAGGGGACGAGGGAAGTGGCATAGCGGCTGCGGTGTAGTCAGTTGTGTGTTTACCGAGAAATAGCGAATCAGACGCGTCGAGACCTCCTCCTCGATGCCTTTGAATCCACAACCCGATGATTCCTCTTTGTTTTATTTTCACACCTTCCTATCATGTCTGTTCTTGACTTATATTTGCTTTGTTTTTCGCAAGTCTTTTAAAATGTCGCATTTTTTCTATTTTCTTCATTGGTTCCTCTTTTTTTTTTTCTTCACACCTTCCTATCATGTCTGCTCTTAATTAAGCTATTAGGGCTATCTTTATGTCTGCTCTTGAGATATTTTGGCTATTTTCATGTGTACTCTTGAGCTATGTTGGCTATTTTCATGTGTGTTCTTGAACTATCTGGGCTATTGGGGCTATTTTCATGTCTACCCATGAACTCTTTGGGCTAGTTCATGTGTATTCTTGAACTATTTGGGCGATTTGGGCCATTTTCGTGTCTACTCATAAACTATTTGGGCTATTTCATGTCCGTTCTTGAACTATTTTGGGCTATTTCTATGTCTGCTCTTGAGGTATTTGGTTCTTTTTCGCAATTTTTTGTATAATGTCGCCTTTTTTCTATTTGCTTCATTAGTATTTGTTGTATTTTCGTCATCTCTTTCTTTTAACTTTCATTTATTTTATGTCATTAACTCATCACAAAGAACATGAACGAAGGATTTTTTTCCCGAAGAATCTTTCCAGCATCTTCAATTTTTCGTTTCCATTTTTTCGTAATGTTCAATAATGTATATATCAATTCTCATTTATAATTCAATGTGTTTGTCAGAGTATTGCACTCACGCGTTGCTTGAGCGGCTGTTTACTTCTGCCATTAAATTAATCAGGAAACGTGAAATTATAAGCGTGTTAGCAATCTCTCGCTTATGCAGCTGTTTAACTATCGAACACACTCCTCCCCCTCCTCCTCCTCCTCCTCCTCCTCCTCCTCCTCCTCCATCCCCTCCTCCTCTCCTCCTTCTTCCCGCCTCCTTCCTCCCATCATTTCTCTCCTCCTCCTCTCTCTCTTTCACTCCTCTTCCTCCTCCTGCACCTCCTCCTCCACTCCCTGCTTTCCCGTCCCTCCTCCTCCTCCTCTAACTCCAGCCCTCCTTTCCTCCTCCACCAACCACCTCCTTCCTTCCCTCTTCCTCCTCTCCTCCTCCTTTCCTCCCCCGATCCTCCTCCTCCCCCCCCCCTCATTCCTCCTCCTCCTCCTCCTCCTCCCCCTAAAGTCGTGAGTGCAAACACGAATCAGCGCCCCATTTTCAACCTTCCCTATGAAGTATTCAACACAGACCCGGTAGCAGCGCGGCCCTCAGGAAGCACTACTCATAATAACCTGATAATAGATTAGTTTATCCTAAAAAGAGGTTCAGCCTGTTTACAAATCCTCCGCTCACACAATGGGGGACCAGCCGGATTAATGCCTTTGATAATCCAATCAACACTTTCACTTCAACTGACACTCTCACTCTTTTATATTCCTGGCCTATTCCCTGATCTCTTCTCTCCTCTCTCTTATCTCGTGCTCTCATTCTCCTCTGTGCGGGTCAGTCCGTCCCCCCTCGGGTTCTCACGCATCTCCGCACCCCCACTCGCTCATCTCTCCTCTCTCCCTCTTCATCCTCCCATTCCCTCCTCTCTCTCAGCCTCTCTCCCTTCTCTCCTCTCTCTCGTCTCACACATCTCAATTCACTAGCCTCTCCTCTCTCTCTCGATCCTCTCTCTCCTCTCTCTCCCTCTCTCTCTTCCTTCTCTCTCCTCTCTTCCTCCTCTCTGCTGGGTCTCTTTCTCTCATCTCTCTCCTCTCTCTCACCTCTCTCTTCTCTCATCTCCCCCCCTCCCTCTCTCTCTCTTTCTCCTCTCCGCTCAGCTCTCTCGTCTCTCTCTCTCTCATCGCCTTCTCATCTCTCTCTCACATCGTCTCTTCTTCTCTCTTCTCTCTCTCCTCTCGATCTCTCTCATCACTCTCTCTCGCGCTCTTCTCTCCCCTCGCGTCATCATGCCTCTTCTCGTCTCTCGATCTCTCTCAATCTCCCATCTCCTCATTCTCCATCTTCTCTCCCTCTCTCTCCTTCCTCTCTCTTCGCAGTCTCCTCTCCATCTCCTCCTCTCTCTATTCTCCTCTCTTCTCTCCCCTCTCTCTCTCTCTCTCTCTCTTCTCTCTCTCTCTCTCTATTCTTCTCTCTTCTTCTCGTCTCTCCTGATCCTCCTCTCTCTCCTCCTCGTCTCGTTCAATTCTCTCCTCTCCATCCTCACTCTCTATCTCTCGTCTATATCTCTCTCTACTCCTCCATCGTCTCTCCTCTCTTTTTTTTTCCTTCTTTCTCTTGTTCTCGTTCTCCCTCGTTTGTTCTCAACTACTTCTCTTTTGTTTCTCTCGACATGATTCCTGGACATAATTACCATCTTCCCCTCTTCCTCACTCCTCACTCCTCCTCCCTTTTCCTCCTCCTCCTCCTCCTCCTCCTCCTCCTCCTCCTGCCTCCGCCTCCTCCTCCTCCTCCTCTATCCCCTTTGGCCGCCGCTTTAACCACACAGGCATCTAAATTCATGCTCAGATGTGTTTGTTTAATAATTCCGGGTTTGGGCCGGGGGGGGGGGGGGGGGGGGGGGAAAGCAGTAGTAAATATTTAGCTGCTTCATTACCAGATCAAGAGTGGCCTTCCCCTTCTCATCCTTCCTCCTACTCTACTGCCTCTTCGTACTCTCTCCTCCTCAATCTCAGTCATCTCCTCTCCTCCCGGCCGTTCTCGGTCGTCTCTCCTCCTCGAGTAACTCTCTCGTCGTCTCTCTCTCTCTCTCTCGGTCTCTCTCAATTCCTCGTCAATCTCCTCTCCCTCTCTCTCTCTCTCTCTCTCTGATCTCCCTCTGCATTGTCCCTTTTTCTATTGTATCTGTCTGTCATGTCTGTCAGGGTGGATGTCTTTTGGGAGGCGTAGTCAGAGTGGTTTTATGCGTCCCGACAGGCGTTCTTCGGTGCCCCGAGCTCGATCCCCCGACGAAAACCAAAAACCTTTCTTCACCGTCGAGTGGACCTAAGAAACAACAAACTCCACATGCCCTGCTGCCCATTAACGCTCTATCTTCGATTGCGAGTGCATCGGAGACCAGGGGGGGCGGCATGAGCCGCCTCTAATCACAGGCAGTCACTATAAAAAAAAAATCCTGCCTGCGCCACACCACCACGGGCGAGGACCAACCATCACAGCCCTCAAGTGAACCTCCAGAGTCTACCATCCGAGCCCTGGGTCACCACTGCTTACAGGCGCTATAGGCACAAATGTATAAAAAAAAAAAAAAAAAAAAAAAAAAAATAAGTATCGGTGAGTCCGTTTGTTTGTGTCTTTGTTTCGGTTTGTCTATTTTCTCTGTCTATTTTGTCTGTTCATCTGTTCATCTGTCTGCTTGTCTATTGTTTGTCTTCTTCTTCTTCTTCTTCTTTTCTCTCTCACACACACACACACACACACACACACACACACACACACACACACACACACACACACACATGGGAACTCCGTAGTGTAAGGGTTAGCACGCTCGTCTCACAACCGAGAAGTCCCGGGTTCGATTCCCGGGCGGAGCGAAGACAGACGGACGGTCTTCTTAAAACCCGAGCCCCTGTCCACCCAGCAGTGAATGGGTACCGGGTGTTAGCCGGGGGTTTGTGACCCCCCTCCCGGGGTGGTGGCTTCGGCCAACACTAAAGATGAATGAGAAAAATAAATGTTGATATGGAGACGGGGCCATACGAGCGTTGCTCTGGCCCTGTAAAATACAACTAGATGAATACACACACCACACACACACACACACACACACACACACACACACAACACACACCACACACACACACACACACCACACACGGGCCTCGTTATAGGAGGAGCGCAAAAGGCTAGGGCGAAAAGCTGAGGCGGCGGGAGGGAGGGAGGCCGGCTGGAAGGATAGCGAGGGTGGGTTGGAGGGAGGCTGGCTGTGGGAGGATTCGCACGCTGATTTGACGGACAGAGTCCACACGGACCATGTACAAAAGGGAGGAACTGCTTGTTTGTTAGTCCGCGGCCACGGCAGCTTCCTCGGCCACTCTATTGATTGTGTGGCGCTGCTGTGTTGTCTTCTTTATACCAACTACTGCTACACCTCCTCTTCCTCCTCATCCGACTACTACACAGATCTATGGAGGTGATCAGAGGCGCAACAATCTAAAAACAATGTATAAATCTGACGACAGTTATAAGATTATCAAGATCTTTGCCAATGTTGTTAATTTCTTCCTTTCGATCATTTATACAAAAGTGAAGCGTGTCTTAACCCCTTGAGACCCAGAACGTAATTTACATTGTAATTTGGGTACCATTAGACGATTTTTAGTGAATATAAGCAATATTTTATAGATATGACGGTTTTGTAGCCTTGTTCGTACTAACTATATTGGGGAATCAGTTACTTTATGTAATTTGTGCTCGACAGATAGCGATTATTTTAGTTAAAGGAAAGTTGGGTTCAAGGGGTTAAGGGACTTCGAGCACTTTATAATTAACTTGGAAGTTCACTTGAAATAACCGACTATTGAGTTTTTATTCATCGTATAACATAATATGGGTCGGAAAAGTACAGTATTTAAGGTCCAGTGAAATATGTTTCACTTTGATGTTCACTTAGTCAATAAAACAGTGGTGTTATCGGGTAATAAAGCAAATGTTAAACTTCTGTGTGTCTAAGAATATAAGGCAAACATGTGTAGGTCCTGAACATTGGGCCTCGCGGTAACAAAGCTATTATACGCTATCCAATTTTTTTTTTTCTCTCTCTCTCTCTGCCTCGCTAATCTAGGACACGCTTCTTCGATATCCATCCCTCTCCTATTCTCTAATGTCTTCTCTGCTCTCTCTCTCTCGCTTCTCTCTATCTCTCTCGCTATCTCTCTCTCGAGATCTACTATGTCTCTCTCCGATATCTAGTCGTCTCTCTATCTCTCTCTCTCTCATTCTACTCTCTCTCTCTCTACTCTATGCTCTCTCTCTACTCTCTCATCTTGCATAGCGACGGACTCAATAATTAGCGTTTTACATGCAACATAAATACACTTCAAACACACACACTACACACCACACCACACACCACCACAACACCAAACACACACACACACACACCAACACAAACACACAACACACACACACACACACACACACACACACAACATACACACACACACACACACACACACACACACGCACATACACACACACATACACACACAGCACGGCACGGAGGCAGCGTGAGTGCTCCACAAAAGGTCCACAGAATCGCAGTTTTCCCTCGGTGTCCCGCCACAATGAGGGTGTTTAGTGGCTCCCGGGGCTTAGCTTTGTGCCGCTGCTGAGCCTCTGTTCATCTCCCACCTCCCTGCTTCTGTGGCTTTCTCACAGGGTGTTTTTTCATTGTTTTTGTTATTTTTGTTGTCACTTTTTTTAGTGTACTTATTTCTGGGTTTTTGTTATATTTTTGTGTTTTGTGTCGTTGTAACCTTTTTAGTTTCCTCATTTCTCCTCCTGCGTAAGTTTAAGTTTGCATCTGTGTATATTTCTGTGTGTCTGTCTCTCTCTTTTTTCTATCTCTCGCTTCACTTAGGTACATGTTTTCTTTTGCAATTATTCATCTCTCTCTCTCGCCTCCTCTCTCTCTCTCTATCTCTCTCTCTCTCTCTGCGCTCTCTCTCTATCATCTATCTCTCTTCTCTCGCTCTCTCTCTCTCTCTCTCTCTTCTGTCTCCTCTCTCTCTCTCTCCTCTCTCTCTCTCTCTACTCGCTCTCTCTCTCCTTCTCTCTCTCTCTCTCTCTCTCTTCCCCTCTCCTCTCTCTCTCTCTCTCTCTACTCGGGCCACCCACACGTGTCGTAGTGGTCGCCAGAAAGATGATTAATCTCCCTGTGAAGCGTATCGTGTATTGGCATTGTCGCCTCCCATAATGGTGGCGGTGGCGGTGGTGGTAGGACTCGGGTCAGCCTCGCCTGTTTACGGTTCTGAAGCAAAAGCACCACCACCCAGGACGCGATGGCCATGTGGTGACCTGGCCCTGTGTGTTCCGTGTGGCCTTCTGGGGGGCGGTCCTGTTCCTGAGGGGGGAGGTAGGGGGGGAGGGGTCATAGCTGTTGGATCGACAATGGTTAGGCGAGATTGACTCCACCAAGGTCAAGGAAGAGAGATTTATTCCCTTGGCCTTGGACTCAACCACATCGATCATTTCAGTAAGACGAGTTGAAAATATCGATTGGATAGCCTCGTGTGGCATTTCTTTGATGAGTCACTTGCATTTTCATCATCATCGTCAAAATCACAAAAAAAGAAAAAAGTAAAGTACCTGCGCTGATTAGAATTTTCCTTACCCGCAGGTTTACGTTATAGTAACATCAAACGTTTATTTCCTCACTATAGTTCGAGCAGCGCCCTCAGCCTTGCCTCAGAGGAACCTTTCGAGACTCAAAAATCCTAAATCTTACTGACAATATTAATAGTAGTAGTCAATTAATAGTAGTAGTCAGTAGTCACTATAAAAATCCAGTCTGCGCCAACCAACGGGCGGAGGCGACCATCACGTCCCTCCAGACTGATATAATAAATAGCCTACTGGCGCTATAGGCTTCAACGTAAAAAAAAAAAAAAAAAAAAAAAAAAAAATAGTAGTCAATTAACCTTGCAAAAATCATATATATAGTGTCCCAGACCAGCGTGTTTCCCGGGCATTGGGGTCATAGGTCATCCATCAGTCAGCCCGTCGGTACATATCCCTCCGTGTGCACCTCAACCTCCAACTTTAACTTCCACTAATTTATCTTCCTCTTTCTCTTCTTTCACTTTCAAGAATTCACTTCACCTCTTGTTTCTTTCCCTATACTCTTCCTTTCGTAATTTTTCCTCCTCTTTCTCTTCTCTTCACTACTTTTTCCTATTTATCTTCCTACTCTTTCTCTTCTTATTTCTCCATTTTAACTTTCCTTCCTCCTCTTAAATCGCCCAACACGCCCATAACACTCACATCAATTTCCATCAATATTTCAGCGCGATCTCAGGCCGCGCTGTCACCCACAAAGTACTGCCGGTGTCGCCCGAGCATCAGCCTCCGCGTCTATGCTACATTTCCTTCTGTGCCCCTATGCTATTCTTATGTTCTATATGTTCTTATGTTCTTCTTATGTTCTTATGTTCTTATGTTCTTATGTTCTTATGTTTCTATGTCTTTCTTAGCTCTTAGTTCTACTTATTCTAGTTCTTATGTCTTATGTTCTTTTAGTTCTTATCGTTTATGTTCTATCTTCTATGTTATTATTGCTCTCTTCTTAGTCGTAGGTTCTTATGTTATTATGTTCTTCTTATGTTCTTATGTTCTTATGTTCTCATGATTCTGTTCTTAGTTCGTAGTTCTTATGTTCTTCTCTTATGTATATGTTCTCTGATGTTCTTAGTTTCTGATGTTCTTTTCTATGTTCTTCTGTCTTATTCTTGTGCTATTATGTTCTATTCTGTATGTTCTTATGTCTTAGTTCTTTGTTCTTATCTAAATTTTATG
Organism: Chionoecetes opilio; assembly: GCA_016584305.1. Taxonomy (NCBI): domain Eukaryota; kingdom Metazoa; phylum Arthropoda; class Malacostraca; order Decapoda; family Majidae; genus Chionoecetes; species Chionoecetes opilio. Next base: position 33,667 of record JACEEZ010026197.1, on the reverse strand, counting down.
TTCTTATGTTCTTTTATGTTCTTATGTTCTTATGTTCTTCTTCTTAGTTCTCATGTTCGATGAAGTTCTTCTTTTTTTTTTGTATGTTTTATGCTTATGTTCTTTTATGTTCTTTTATGTTCTTATGTTCTTATTATTCTTATTATTATGGTCTTTAGGTTCGAGGTTATGCTTATGTCTTAGTCTCTTGTTCTAGTTGTCTTATGTTCTTCTTAGGATTCTTATGTTCTTATGTTTATGTTCTTCTTATATTTTATGTCTTATGTTCTTATGTCTTCTTATGTCTATGGTCTTTATTTCCTTCTTATGTTCTTATGTTATTATGTTCTTCTTATGTTCTTATGTTTTATCGTTCTTTTCTTGTGTTCTTTATGTCTTATGTTATTATGTTCTTATGTTCTATGTTCTCTATGTGCTTATGTTTATTTTTATGTTCTTATGTTCTTCTTATGTTCTTATGTTCTTATGTTATTCTTCTTATGTTCTTATGTTCTTATGTTCTTCTTATGTTCTCTATGCTGCCTCCTGTCCTCCCGCTCCTCGCCACATAGGACGAGGATGATGATTATATAAGCTAACGAGAAAATATCTACAGTAATGGTTGTAGGAACGAAGGAATGGCAATAACAGAAAGGAAAGAGGAGATAATATTATATAAAAAGGAAGATATCATCACCGGTGCTATTAGTTCAGTTATTATAAAGAAATGATAAGTAATGAAGGCCAGGAAGAAGAAATCAGATAATGGAATACATGAAGAAATAAGGAAAAATGCCGACAATACATACAAGACACGATAAGAACGAGGATGACTAGGACAACAATATCTTTCTTCAGAGATTTCTCCTATAGTTCTTTTTGGTTTTGTTTTTTTGTTTACATTACAAAGGACTGGCCAAGGGCAAACAAAAGAAGTAACAAAAACCCGCTTAGTTGCCAAACCCTATAAAGGAGACAGTAAGAGAATATAAAAAGGGGGGTTCTGCGTGCTTGACTGAAATAATGTTAGTCAAAATAATGTGAAGACCTGAACGTATGCAGTGAGGATGCTGCTTCACCTGATCGCCCCACACACTGCCCCGTCCTGCATGTGTGTCACGCTGGTACACAGGTGGGGACGTACCTTGCTGGGCTGTGTTACGTGATGACTGGTTCACTGCTGTCCGTCGTTTGTTGAGTTACAGTCAATAAATACTTGATCTCTTCCTCGTTATGTTTCTTCCTCTCTCCTTCCATTTTCCCCTTTGGTCTCTCCTCCTCCCCTCCTCCTCCTCTTCATCCTCCTCATCCTCATCACTAATCCGAGCGAGAAAAAAAAAACGGCGTAGCAGCATCACCTTAACCCCTTTCTACCCCCACAGCAACGAGGGTTACGTCCCGTTTCCGAAAATACTAACAAAGTAACTTAATCAAGGACCGTAACAGGTGGAACCTAGACGCCCTGCCGTAAAACCTCACGCAAGGTTACCAAAAACTATCAAAGGAAATTAAATTACTTACACAAATGCCAGAAGCATATTTCAAAGCGAACGAATTATTAGATACGTTGTTGCCGAAATCGCCCAGTATCGTCAGTATCAAGGAGAGTTGGGTCAACACAAAAGATAAACATTACAGCTAAAATAGCCTTCCAGGCTATAAGGACATTACTAAATTGTCTCGCACGCATTAAAGCAGGTGGAGGTGTATCTTTAATTAAAGAAAATTTTGCAAGCAATCGAAACGTAAAGTAAACAAAGATCACTATGGACCCGTTCTACGCAAAGATTAAGCAAACGGTAAATTGCTAGCTATTGGGAAAATATATCGTCCTCCCAAATCTAAATGCGGAAGTCGATTGCCCTCCTGTATGGCACGAGATAAAGCCAGTTGTCAACAAACTAAACGATACAATATTGTGGAGATTTTAACCTAACTCGTATAAACTGGAATTAAAATTTACTGATAGAGAAGGTATGCGATTGCGATATGGTGAACGAAGTGTATATTTAAATAAGGTAGGTCCGTGAGACCTACAAGGGATAATAGTATCAGATGTAGTTTCACTACCGACCATTGATCTGATGATTACTGCGATATAGTGAACATTTGGCAACAGTGATCACATGGCTAATCAGATGCGGCATAAATTGCAATATGTAGACAGCACAGAAAATCGGTTACTAGTCCCAAATATAATAAAGCAGATATTTCACGACAGATCAGCAGGGTACTAAGCGAAGTGAATGGGATTGACTACTTAAATGGTAATAACGCGAAAACATGTGTAACTTTATCACAAATAAACTCCAATCGTGGTGGAAAACATCTCCCATGGTAAGAAAACGTTTTTGTGAACTCACATAAACAGACCAAGTGGATGAATAATGAGATCCAACAAACATATGGCAGAAAGCGCCCGAGCGTATAAAAGTTACAAACGACAAATGCAGACTGCGATTCTAGAGAATACATGAGTCAAAGTTCGCTGCAAAGGGGACTAATTAAGTCTAAAAAGAGCGCGAGTATGAAGGAAACAATTGCAAAGGAATCCAAATCAACCCGAAAAGGTTCTCTAATACGTTCGAAGTAAGAAAAACGGGCAAAACAAGTATTGGCCACTGAAAGATAAGAAGAATACTCTTGGTAAATGAAATCAGAGGTATGCGTTCGTACTACAATGAATACTTTTAATGCGGTATTTATTAAGAAAGACCAAAATCATTACCCAGAAACCAGTAAACATGTAGCGGGAATCGAAAGGGATAGAAAAAAACTGGTAATAGGAGAGATAACAGTAGACGAAATATAAAGTATTGCTGAAAACTCGACCCAGCAAATCCGCACGGG
>JACEEZ010026197.1:23338-25838 GCA_016584305.1 Chionoecetes opilio | reverse complement strand
GCAATCACGGTGGCGTCCTGAAGGATTTACAAAGTGTGGAGTTTAATTTGTAGGAATGATTCCTTCCTTAATCCCATACAAGGCGGTACAATACCCATACACGTTTCCTTATTTTGTGATGTGCGATGTGCGTATTGCTTGCATTTAGATATTCCTTTGATTGGGGAAGGTATATAGATGCAACACTACACCTATATACATGAATAAATATGAATGATTAAGTGTGTGTATGTGTGTGTGTGTGATTCTAGAAACTTAAATGTTCGATATTTCACAAAAGCCAAGTTAACTGCTGAACTGATCATATACTTCGGTACCTTAAACGTGTTACCATTTAGCAGTCAACACACCTGCGCTTCACCGTGATTCAAGTAATGCCTTAACAATAGCTCACCGATGATTCGCTGTGAGGAGGAGGAGGAGGAGGAGGAGGAGAGAGAGCGAGGGCGAGGGCGAGGCAGAGGTTGATAAGATCGTGACTCGCTAAGGACCTGTGATGCTTGAAAGGAAAGGCGTGGCAGCTCCGCAATAATATCACAATTATGTTGTCAGCGCATCAAAGAAAACGTGACAGGGTTCTTGGAGGGGATACAATGGAAGACCGCGCTACCCTCGACGCTCTCCGACCCTCCTCACCACTCACCCTCATTATCGCCACCACTCACACGCCAAAACGTTTACTCTTTTTATCATCATCCCTCACAAGAGCAAAAGTGATTTACCGCACATTTTTAGCCTCCGTGAACGACATATCTCAACACCGCTCTCTGCTCAAGCCCCGAAACGAAACGTGAAGTCATATCTGGCAACTCTGTAAGAACACGCCAAATGGAAGGCACTTAACCCGCCTCTTACGGTGCGCTACTGAATCCCAGCCTTTAATTCAGGATCAGATATCGTCGCCGCTGGTTACCAAGACCTCGTTGGGGTGTTAAGGAAGCTTGAGATGCCGTGGCTTGACAGGAGGTGATGGGGTGAAGTGTTTGCCAGGCGGTGAGGCGAGGGAGGGAGATAATCCTTCCCTGTGTCGTCATTGCCTCACCTTCCCACCTTCTCGTCACCTTCTCTCCCATTTTTTTACCCAGTCATACTCTCTCTCTCTCTCTCTCTCTCTCTCTCTCTCTCTCTCCTTCTCTCTCTCTCTCGTCTCTCTCTCTCTCTCTCTCTCTTCTGTCTCTCTTGTTTCTCTCTCTCTCTCTCTCTCTCTCTCCTCTCCTCTCTCTTCTCTCTCTCTCTCTCTCTCTCTCTCTCTCTCTCTCTCTCTCTCTCTCTCTCTCTCTCTCTCTCTCTCTCTCTCTCTCTCTCTCTCTCTCTCTCTCTCTCTCTCTCTCTCTCTCTCTCTCTCTCTCTCTCTCTCTCTCTCTCTGTCATCCCCTTCACCACCTCCTTCAGTGATCTTTCGTTTTCCTTCCTCTCATCACCATCATCACTCCCTTCTCTCTCCTTTCATCTTCCTGTCATTCTCCTGTCTTCTCCTGTCCCATCACCTTTGCCTTCTCTGTCCTTCCCGTCCCTGTCACTTTCATCTTGCCCTCACTTGCTTACCTTGATCGCAGTTTTCGGTAAGGGAGGGAAGGGTTGTCGTTTTAGCAGGAGGAGCAATCATTCTTTCTTCATTCCTTAACCTTCTCGTCCCTTCACCTGCCTGATCTCACCGCTGTCTTAACCCCTTGAGGCCCAGAACGTAATTTCCATTGTAATTTGGGTACTATTAGACGATTTTTAGTGAATATAAGCAATGTTTTATAGATTATGACCTGTTTAGTATCCTTGTCCACTAGCTAATTTGGTATATTAAGTTACTTTTCGTAATTTTATGGCTAACAACAGACGATTTTTATAGCAAAGGAAAGATCTGGGTGTGAAGGGGTTAAAGGTGTAGATGCGTGAAACTTGTACCGATAATAGTGTTACCAAAGCCTTTAGAATTAGGTTAGGTTAAGTTCTAATTCTAAAGGTTTTGAGTGGTATGCTACCTCTCCGTCTGCCTAGCTATCTATCTGTTGACGTATTGCTCCGTCCACGTAAACTAACGGTGATTTGCGAGGTCCTTTGTGGTAGTGGGTGACCTAATCTCCCTCCCCCCTCCCCTCCCCCCCTCCAAACACAGATGGGAGGGTGAAGGAAGACTTGGAGGGAGAGGGAGACAGAGGGAGGGACGAGGAGGTGTGTGCGTGGTGGTGAGCTTCGAGGTGAGATCAGCTGTCCCAAATCTCGTCAGGATGGTGCCGCCCTTCCTCCCTCCCTCACTCACTCCCTCCGTCACTCCCTCACTCCCTCACTCCGTCACTCCCTCACTCCCTCCGTCACTCCCTCACTCTCTCCGTCACTCCCTCACACCCTCCGTCACTCCCTCACACCCTCCGTCACTCCCTCACACCCTCCGTCACTCCCTCACTCCCTCCGTCACTCCCTCACACCCTCCGTCACTCCCTCACTCTCTCCGTCACTCCCTCACACCCTCCGTCACTCCCTCACACCCTCCGTCACTCCCTCACAC
>JACEEZ010026197.1:15838-18338 GCA_016584305.1 Chionoecetes opilio | reverse complement strand
CTTTCATGCGTGATAAAAAGCCTGTACTGAGCCAATCATTGAGGGAGCACCATCAGTGCAGATTCCAACGCATCGGTTCCAGGGACAAACCACAAGATTCCAGGTAAGAAGACAAGATGTTAAAAAATGTCGTTGCCTTTGGTAGTTTCTGGCAGTTCTTTACAGAAAAAAATAATTTTCCAATTTTCACCTTCATTTTCAAATCGTCCCAATACCAGCAGCTGAGCTTTACCATTATATCAGTTGTCTCATCTACTTGGAGAGCAAAGTTGTTATTTTGCAGTATTTTTAGACAAAATACCAGAAATATTGTTGGACAGGGCATCCACACGCCTACTAATTGTATTATACCTTTATTTATTATTATTTTTATATTTTTAAAAAGGAAACCTTGCTTAATTCACTTTCAGCTTCTTCACCTAGCATTGTTCTCATAATTATTTTGCAAGCAGGCATATTAGCTTTCTGCATAGTGTGACTTTTCATTTTCCCTTGGCAACTAGCTCAGCCATTAAATAGCTTGCTTCTTGGGCCTTATAACTGATGGTTACCTTCTTTTCAAAAACTTTTATTTGTTTTCTGCTGTGAATCCCAAGAGGGTTTGAAAATAAACCACGGTTTTATTTGACAAGTGGCTGTGATAGTAGTTAAGTGTCGCTTTAGCTTGGCTGGGGCCATAGCTGTGTTTTGCGAGCTTTTTCCCACAAACAATGCCAAGGAAGGGGAAAAGTTTTCTTCTCCCGTCCATGTGAAGCAATGGCAGATAACTGTCAATTGTAAAGGCGATTTTTTTTAACATCACACTCACTTTTCTTTTACTCGTACTTGGTTTGGTATTTGGATTCTTCGTCACTGTCCTCCTCTTTCCCCTGACATGCTTCTTATCAAATATTTGAACATGCTTCAGTTTTAAAATCCGGGTTTTCTACTAATATTAAACTGGTGAGATTAATTAACACAACGTTTTCACTCGGTTGCGCTGCTCAAAACTGGGAAGTGAAAGGAGAATGTGTGAACGGCTGGGCTGGGTCTCGTGACACGTATGATACTCGTACGGGGTTTGCGTCACCCTCCTACCCACCCCTGTGTCGCCAAACTTGCGGAGTAGAATGAAGGGCTATCCCGACCGGGAATAACATAATTTTTTTCTTATTCTATGCATATTTTTGCTCTCATTACTATATACATTGTACTGACTGACACGTACGAGTATGTTGGTGTCTGGAAAGTGTTTGTGACGTTGTTGTTGAGTAGGAATTATTATTATGAATTAAGATCACTGTCATTTTTTAATAGCACATAATTTTTCTACGGTTTTTTCGCGGAACCCCTGGTGAGGTCGGCGGAACCCCAGGGTTCCGCGGAACCCCGGTTGGAATCACTGCGGGCCTAGCTTATAGCAAAAATTATCCTTGACAGTACTATGTTATGAATAGTAGTAAAAAAAACAATATTGTGTGTGGGGGGGGGGGGGTTTTTTGGGGTCTGTGTGTGGGTGTGGGGTGTGGGGGGAGGAAAGGATCATCTCGAGAAACTTGACGACTGAGATTTTTTGCTCAAAAGGCAAGGAAGGAAAAGTACTCACACACACACCAAAACACACACACACACACACACACACACACACACACACACACACCACACACACACACCACCACACACACACACACACACACACACACATACACACACACACACACACACACCACACACACACACACACACCCCACACACACACACACACCACACACCCCACAAAAAAAAAACCACTCATAACTTTTTTCGCACACACACGTGCGAAAAAACCCCACTGCAAAATAGATAGATAGATATAAAGATAAAGAGACAGAAAACAAGACAGGGAATGAGAATATAATAGATAGATAGACAGATAAATGTGATATAGAAAAGATAGATAGATAGATAGATGACGAAGACGCCTACTCTCTGACACATTTGTTGATGCATATAATTAACTGATTTATAAGTTACCATCATCAAACTGAGGCCCCCCTAGACGGTACGATTTTCCGTCCCGTTTTTTTGTCGGGCAGACAGACAGGCAGGCAGGCAGGTGAGCAGGCAGGCAGGCAGGCAGGCAGGCAGGCAAAGGGGGAGGCAGGCAGGGAGGCAGGCAGGCAGGGCAGGCAGGCAAGGCAGGGCAGCGAGCAGGCAGGCAGGCAGGAAGCAAAGGGAAGCAGAGAGGCAGCCGAATTCTGACTCTACGTATTTCTACAGCTGACGTTATGTTATTATTTTGTTGCATGCTATTAGAGCGAATGAATATAGAATCAGGCATGTATGATGGAGTTTGTATTACGGCTGACATTCATAGAAAATTTTGCATTTCCCCGTCCATCCAGAGAGGAGGAGGGGTAGGGGGGAAAGGGGGTTTGGGTGAGAGGAGAGAGAGAAGAGAGAAGAGAGAGAGAGGAGGAGAAGAGAGAGAGAGGAGAGAGATAGAGAGAGAGAGAGAGAGAGAGAGAGAGTGCATCATTGT
>JACEEZ010026197.1:5838-13338 GCA_016584305.1 Chionoecetes opilio | reverse complement strand
GTTTTTCCCCTCTTTTGCAAACTAAGCAGGTTTCTGTATTTGGTGGAACTCAGTGAAGGGGTTCTCCCCCAGTATACGTATTGATGAAAAGTAGGGGAAGTATTGGGAATTTTTTCACAGTGATCCAAATGACTTGTTTTTAAGGAATGACATTTCATATTCAGTTGAGTTTGAACTTGAAGTAGGAGGGAAACATTTTCGACTTTTTCCCTTAAAAGGTTTTTTTCCGACAGCGGGGTTTATTCTTAAAATGCAAGAAGTTTGTCTGTGGAAGTCAGAATTTTTTCCTTGCCCCCGAGCTTGGTTCAAGTTATTTAAATGTGATAAATATCTGCTGAATATGCGTTTCATTTGCCAGTTTTGTAGATTCAAGACATTCACAGAAACTGGATTTATTATACTCTTTAAAGAAAACAGCAGCCCTTCGCAGCTCGAAACCCTTGTCAAAACTTACCTCTCGAAACCATCGACCCTTGGTGCGGGAGAAGGTCACTTGATCTTTTTGCATGTTTTCACCAACCTTGAAAAATTTCGAGATTCAGAGGGTGCTTTTTTTTATAAATTTGACCATTTTTCACATTTTATCAAGGATTTTTTAAAATCACCCCCAATAGTTTTTGAAACTAGAACTTCCGGGGGAGAAAGAGTGAGTTTTTTTATGACCAGGGTTTTTTTTTTTTCATGCGTGATACAAAGCCCCTTTACTGAGCCAATCATTTGAGGGGGCCCACGGCAGATTCCAACCATCGGTTCCATGACAAACCACAAGTTTTAGGTAAGAAGACAAGATGTTAAAAAATGTCGTTGCCTTTGGTATTTTCTGGCAGTCTTTTCAGCAAAAATAATTTTCCAATATTTTTCCCTTCATTTTTAAAAACGTCAAATACCAGCAGCGGCTTTACCAGTTATATCAGTTGTTCATTTTTACTTGGAGAGCAAAGGGGTTTTTTGAGTATTTCAGACAAAATCCGAAATTTGTTGGACAGGTCATCCACACGCCCACTAATTTGTATTTACCTTTTTTATATTATTTTTTTATTTTTACCTTATTAAACAGGAACCTTGCTTAATTCATTTGCTTCTTCACTTTTGATTGTTTCATAATTATTTTTCAAGCAGGCTTATTTGGCTTTTGCAATATGTGCTTTTCATTTTTTTTGGAACTAGGGCCCGCCATTAAATAGTGCTTTTTGGGGGCCTTTTTAAATGATGGTTTTCCTTCTTTTCAAAAACTTTTTTTTTGTTTTTGCTTTTTGAACCAAGAGTTAAAAAAAACCCCGGGGTTTTTTTTGACAAGTGGCTGTGATTGTAGTTAAGTGTCGCTTTAGTTGGGGGGCCCTAGCTGTGTTAGCGAGCTTTTTCCCACAAAAAATGCAAAAGGAAGGGGACAGTTTTTTCTCCAGCCTGGAAGCCAATGGCCAGATAACGTATTGAAAAGGGGATTTTTTTTTAAAACACACCACTTTTTTTTATCGTACTTTGGGTTTGGTATTTGTGATTTTTCGTCACGTCCCCCTCTCCACTGACATGCTTTCTTTTCAAATATTTGAACAGTTCAGTCTTTAAAAACCGTATCATACTTTAAAATTTAAAATGGTGAGATTAATTTAAAACAACGTTTTTACCGGTTGCGTGCTCAAAACTGACGAAGGGGAGAGTGTGAAAGGCGGGTGGGTCTGTGACACGGTTTTGTACTGACGGGGTTTTGGGCCCCCCTACCCAACCCCGGTCGCCAAAAATGGGGGAGTAGGAATGAAGGGGTATCCCGCACCCGGGAAAAAACACTAATTTTTTTTTAATTTTGCATATTTTTTGCTCTATTTCTATATAATTGTACGACGACACGTACGGGGTATGTGGGGGTTCGGAAAGGTTTGGAGTGGGTTTTTGAGTAGGAAATTTTTATTATGAAAATTAAGATCACTGTCATTTTGTAATAGCACATAATTTTCCGGTTTCTCGCGGAACCCCTGGTGAGGTCGGCGGGAACCCCCAGGGTTCCGCGGAAACCCCGGTTGGGAATCACTGCGGGCCTAGCTTATAGCAAAAAATTATCCTTGACAGTACTATGTTATGAATAGTAGTAAAAAAAAAACCAATAGTGTGTGGTGTGGGGGGGGGGGGTTTGTGTGTGTCTGTGGTGGGTGTGGGTGTGTGGGGGGAGGAAAGAATCTATCTCGAGAACCTTGACGACTGAGATTTTTCTGCTCAGAGGCAAGGAAGGAAAAGTACTCACACACACACACACACACACACACACACACACACACACACACACACACACACACACACACACACACACACACACACACACACACACACACACACACACACATAACACACACACACACACACACACACACACACACACACACACACAACACACACACACACACACACACACACACAAAAACACTCATAACTTTTTTCGCACACACACGTGCGAAAAAAACCCCACTGCATAAATAGATAGATAGATATAAAGATAAAGAGACAGGACACACAGACAGGGAATGAGAATATAGATAGATAGATAGACAGATAAATGTAGATATAGATAGATAGATAGATAGATAGATGACGAAGACGCTCTACTCTCTGACACATTTGTTGATGCACTATAATTACCTGATTTATAAGTTACCATCATCAACCTGAGGCCCCCATAGACGGTACGATTTTCCGTCAGTTTTCGTCGGGCAGACAGACAGGCAGGCAGGCAGGCAGGCAGGCAGGCAGGCAGGCAGGCAGGCAGGCAGGCAGGCAGGCAGGCAGGCAGGCAGGCAGGCAGGCAGGCAGGCAGGCAGGTGCAGGCAGGAGCAGGCAGGCAGGCAGGCAGGCAAGCAGAGAGGCAGCCGAATTCTGACTCTACGTATTTCTACAGCTGACGTTATGTTATTATTTTTGTTGCATGCTATTAGAGCGAATGAATATAGAATCAGGCATGTATGATGGAGTTTGTATTACGGCTGACATTCATAGAAACATTTTGCATTTCACCGTCCCATCCCAGAGAGGAGGGAGGGGTAGGGGGGAAGGTTGGGGTGGGGGGGTGAAGAGGGGAGAGAGAGAGAGAGAGAGAGAGAGAGAGAGAGAGAGAGAGAGAGAAAGAGAGAGAGAGTGCATCATTGTTATTGCGATAAAGGGTGTTCCATGTCAATTAGTAATATTGCCATTGCCAACCAGAGCAACATTTTGGTGGAGAGGCTCTTTTTTTTTCTCTCTCTCTCTTCTCCTCTCTCTCTCTCTCTCTTCTCTCTCCTCTCTCTCTCTCTCTCTCTCTCTCTCTCTCTCTCTCTCTCTCTCTCTCTCTCTCTCTCTTCTCTCTCTCTCTTCTCTCTCTCTCTCTCTCTCTCTCTCTCTCTCTCGTAACTATGGCCTATACCTACGAACAAGGAAGGGTAAATGCGTGTACACTCTTTTCACATCCTCTCCTCTCCCTCCCCCCTCGCCCCCCTCCCCCCTTCATCCCCCTCCCCCCTCCCTCTCTCCACCTCTTTATTGCAGCCAACAGTTCAAAATTCACGGTGATTTGAGCTGTCGGCTACAACTGTTAACATATGTGGCAGCCTCGTGTTAAAAAAATACTCTGTATGGCGAACAGTTGAGATCCAGCAGAGGTTTTTTTTATTTCCTTTAAATATACTTCACGGTATTTTTTTTTTTTTAATATATCTGTCCTCTTCCTCCCTTTCCTCCTTCCCTCCCTCCCTTCCTCTCTTCCTCACCTGCTCCCTCCTTCTCTCCTCTCTCTCTCCTCCTCCCTCCTCCCTCCCTCTCTTCTCCATCCCTTCCTTCCTCCTCCCTCCCTTTTTTATTTCTTTCCCCTTAAAACTAACACTATTGAAAGAGAGAGTTTTAAAAGGGGAGGAGAATTAAAAACCTTTTTTTTTTTTTCACAATTCATTTTTTTTTTTTTTCCTCTCCTTCCTTTTTCCCTCCCCCCCCTTTTTATCCCCCTTTTCCTTTTTCCCCCTCTTCTCCCCCCTTTCCTTCCCCTTCCTCTCCCCCCTCCCTCTTCTCTCGTTCTCTCACGGCAGGAGGAAGAGGGGGGGCCAGAAGGGGGGGCCTAATTAAAGTTTTTCCTCTTATATTTTAAATTTTTTCTCTTCCCCTCTCCTTCCCTTTTCCCCTTCCTTATTTTCCTTTTTCTTTCTCAGCCGCGGAGGAAGAGCGGTTCCAGAAGGCCAACAAAAGTTCCTCCTTTTCTTACTTCCCTACTGATAATAAGGAGGTAGGCGTAAAAGGGCCCCCCAACCCCCCTTTTCCCCCACCCAAATGTAAAAGAAAAAATGTTTTAAAAAAACTTTTGCTTTTAAAAAGGAAACGAACAGGAAGGAGGAGGAGGAGGAGGAGGAGGAGGAGGAGGGGAGGATTACATAGGATTACATAGGAATAACAGACACCAGGAACCTATTGGTCCATAACGAGGGTATCTGCTGAACTACATACTACTAACTATCAACTACTTGTAAGAAAACAGTTGGAAAAATGATACCATGCCCCTAAAGAGAATAGGACATAAAGGTTTTCGTAGTGCAGATGATAGGATATGAAAAAAAACTAACTAAAAACTACCACTACCACTACACTTATCGATACGGGGACTAGATACGAATTCACACTTTTCCCAATACCCATTTACTTTACAGTGCGCGTCAAGTCTGTTTTTGAATGTAGTTATTGTGCTGGCTCCGACAACATTTGCTGGTAACTTGTTCCCATCGATCAACGACTCTAACATTGAAATAATTTTTACGGAGATCAGTGATGCAACGTTGACCGTTTATTTTTAAAACCATTATTTCTTGTTGTCACTTGAGTTGAAAGCTCGAATAGGTTCTCTTGATTAATGACATCAAATCCTTTTAGGATCTTAAAGGTTTCTATCAAGTCCCCACGGATTCTACGACCCTTTTAAGGAAAACATGTTAAGTTTCCGCAGTCTCTCTTCAAAAGTTTGAATTTCGCAGATGTGGAATTTGTTTGGTTGCTCTTCTTTGCACTGATTCCAATTGGCTTAAATCTTTTACGCAGGCGACCAGAATTGAACGGCATATTCCAAGTGCCCCAAACCCAAAGGCGTTACATTTGTGTCATTACTTTCAGAGTTTTATGTTCAAAGTTGGTTTAATAAAGCCCAACTCATATTTGCCTTTTTACTGGCAGCTAGGAAATGGGGACTGGTTTTCAGATCATTACTGATGATGACACCTAAATCTTTTCTTGCTGTACTTCAGTTAACGATTTATTTTGCATTTGATAGTTATATTTGAGGTTATCGTTGCCTATAGCATTACTTTACATTTATCAGAATTGAATTTTAATAGCCATTTATCACTCCCATCTGATAGTTTGTCGAGATCATTTTGTATGAGTTCGCGTTTTCTCTAGTATATGCTTTACCGCCTAATTTGGGTCATCTGCAAATTTCGATTTTTTAGATACAAGTCGCAGCCCAGATCGTTGATATATATCAGAAAAAGAGTGGGACCCAAGACCGGGGCCCGAGGCCCCCCCCACTAGTAACATCAAACCCAAATCAGATGCCTCGCCATTTATTACTCCCCGTTGTTTTACGATTTGAAAGCCAATCGCCAATCCATGAAAAATAATTGCTCTCCTAAGCCATGTGCCCTTAGCTTGGTCAACAGTCGCTTATGGGGAACTGTATCGAAGGGTTTCTGAAATCAAGGTATATTACACCGAGGGAATTTTAGCGTCCCAGTTTGAATAAATGACATTAAAAAAATCGAGTAGGTTTGTTAAGAAATTCTTATTTCGAATCCATGCTGGGAGTTTGTTTTGAGTTATTTTCATCAGAAAAGACCTATTTTATCCCGTATATTTTTCAAATAGTTTAAAACAATCACGACGTTAGACTAATTGGGCGATACTTACTTGCTAGGCTCTTAAATCCCTTTCTTTAATACGGTATCACATTAGCTAATTTCCACATACTAGGAACATTTTTGTCCATTGCGATTTATTGAGAATAATCTTTAATGGGAAACGGAAAGTTGACTGTGACATTCGCGAAGTAATCGCGGCGAAATTTCGTCCACCCCCACGGATTTTGCTGGGTCGAGTTTCTGCAAATACTTTGACATTTCGTCTACTGTTATCTCTCCTATTTCCAATCTATCCCCTTTCGAGTCCCGCATAATGGGTTACGGTTTGGTAATGGAGCTTCGTCTTCTTTAATAAATACCGCATTAAAGTAATCATTGAGTACGCATGCCATGCTCTTATTATCATTTACCAGATGTTATTCTTATCTTTCAGTGGCCCAATACTTGTTTTTGGGCGTTTTTCTTACTTCGAACGTATTGAAAGAACCTTTTTGGGTTTGATTTGGATTCCTTTGCAATTTTTTCTTCATACCCCGCGCTTTTTAGTCTTTATTAATCCTTTGCAACGACGTTTTTTCGTCATTGTATTCTCTAGAATCGTAGTCCGCATTTGATCGCTTGTAAACTTTATAGCTCCGGCGCTTTCTGCCAATGATTTGTTGGAATCTCATTAAACATCCAACTGGGTTTGTTTATGTTTTTCAACGTTTTCTTATCATGGGAACATGTTTTTCAACCACCGATTGGAGTTTTTTTTGTGAATAAATTACACATGTTTTCGGCGTTATTACCGTTTAGTAGGTCAATCCCTTCAAAATTCGCTTAGTACCCCGCTGACCTTCGTGAAATCTGCCCTTTTTATAATTGGGAACTAATAACCGATTTTCTGTAAAGGGGGAGGAGGAGGAGGAGGAGGAGGAGGAGGAGGAGGAGGAGGAGGAAGGAAAGGGAAGGAAGGAAGGAAGGAAATACATGCAAGGTTTATTTTAGTGTAATATGCGCGAAGTTGTGGTTTTTGTGAAGATAAAGATTAGTTGTGATGGTGGTGGTGATGGTGCAGTAATATTGGTTATGCATGACTCTCTCTCTCTCTCTCTCTCTCTCTCTCTCTCTCTCTCTCTCTCTCTCTCTCTCTCTCCTCCTCTTTTCTCCTCTCTCTCTCCTTTTTTTCCACACCCTACAAATCCCCTTTAAACGCAACCCTTTTTTGACACTTCCTTTCCCCCTCCATCCTCTTCCTCCTCCTCCTCCTCCTCCCTCCTCCTCCTGCTCCCCTTCCCCTTCCAAGTCTTCCCTCGGTACGGCCACGCCTATTACCGATGGCCGCGGTGTCAGGGCTGCGATATTAAACAGCCATTACGTTGACTGACAGCACGAGAGAGTGAGACAGAAAGATAAAGAGAGAGAGAGAGAGAGAGTGAGAGTGAGAGAGGGAGGACAAAGCACTACAGCCCCTTCTCTTTGTCGTTTCCCTTTGTATATTTTTCTTTCTTTCTTTCTTTCTTTTTCTTTCTTTTTCTTCTTTCTGTATGAATTTCTTTCTTTTGTCTGCTTTTTTCCTTTTCTTTTTTTTCCCTTTCTTCCTCTTACTCTTTCTTTTGTCTCTCGCTCCTCTCTCCCTTCTCTCCTCTCCCCTCTCTTCCTCCTT
>JACEEZ010026195.1:0-32602 GCA_016584305.1 Chionoecetes opilio | reverse complement strand
CGGAGCCCTGGTTGGCGCATAGTGTTGACTTCCTGGATAACCAGATGGGAATAGGTTGCCTGTATACCCAGGGTTTGCCCTGGGTGGCGATTTTTGCTATCCTAATAGCTTAGTGCACTAGCTCTAAGGGGACCTAAAAAAAGCATTAACAACACTGAAACATGGTAGATTATACAGTCATGATATAAGTTACTGTGTATCATCTTCAGTGGCGTATACAAATCAGTAGTGATGTTATAATTCGTAATATATAGCGCATGGCGACATTAGTGCACCGTGGCGACTTTATGTAATCAAAGACACTCTACAACAAGATACCTCACTCTGGGGTGCCCTGTGGTGCGCATGCGATCGACACGCCGCCGTGCGGCAGGAGTTAATTAACCAGTCTGCTGGCCCATTCACTTGCTGTATAACTGATCTGAATTAAAGTGTCTCATGCCTGTTCATATTGAGCCAGACTCATAAATAACATAACATAAAGGTACTCTAGTAATGCCCGGTGGTATACACGAAACAGCGTAAACAACAGAGAATTTGAAAAGAGAATGAGAACAGAGAATGAAAAACACACTAATTAAAACAAGGGAAATGAATGTATGGGACGCCACAATGAGCAACTGTGTTGTGCCTTATGTGGAAAGGCACCGCGCCACTCGGTTGGTCGACTATAGTTGCGGAGATCATCGTCTCCCCGCCACAAACGCAACACAGGAACTACCACGTGTAGGTCTCGCGGCCTCTTGTAGTTTCCTTATATCCTTATGTTCTTATGTTAACACCGATCAAAACAAGGGAAAGATATGGGAAGCCACAACGGGCAACTGAGTCGTGCCACTGTCGCCCCAGTATCGTGAGTGAGTAACCGTACGTTGGCCGGTGAAATACACAAAAAACCTTAACAACACATAATCAAATCACAACACTCACCGTTTTGTAGGAAGACAGCTCTGCCACACGAACACACACACTTATACACTCGAAGGACTTGTTTACGGAGCCGCACTTTGTATAAATCAACTAAAATACGTCCCAATGTCCTCGTTTGTCCCGTCTCCCTCCCTTCCCTCGCCAGCCAGGGACGCGTGGTAGGCAGGGAGGCTGGGAGAAGCGCGCGCAATGTCCGGCTGGCTGGCTGCATCACGTGACTTATGCCTGACAGCTGATTGGCCCCGGGCGTCCCACACCAAGATCCACCACTGCTCGGATACTTTTCGAAGCTTTCTCGGATACTATTAACAACCTTGCTTATAAATTGTAATACTACGGAAAAATATGCTTCGGTACTGCATTATAGTCGACATATTGACCAAATAGCGCTATAAATAAGCACCAGACATGATATGGTTGCTTGTATTGACTTGAACACACTATTCAAGACTGCTATAAGTGCTTCGAGGGTTTCGGTCTTAATTCGAGCAAGTTTTAGGTACTCTAAAGTTTGGGAGGATTATATCATTAGAGTCATAAGCTTGAGGCCAAATTGAAGTTCATTTGTCTCTCTCTTACGTTGTTCGTATTACCGTCGCGTAAATAAAAAGGTATATGAGTATTGTTATAGGTAATCTATAAGGTTACCTATAACCTAAGAGGCCACTCGATGTGACTCTGGCGTCGGAAAGATGGGACTGAACACTCCGTGTTTACTTTCCTTCAGTTTTGTCTTCAAGGCACACTTCTGCGCGTGCGACCGTTCTTTAAGGGCGGCGCGAGCCCTGACGGAGGCCACTCGACGTGCCTCTGGCGTCGGGGAGGATGTTACCGGGATCCCCGCGCTTTGTAGATTTCTCCAGTTTTGTCTTGGAGGCATATTTCCACGCCTGCGCCCGTTCATCGAGGGCGGCGTGAGCCCTGACGGAAGCCACTCGACGTGCCTCGGGTGTCGGGAGGATGTTACCGGGAACCCCGCGCTTTTTAAGTTTCTCTAGTTTTGTCTTGGAGGCATATTTCCACGCGTGTGCCCGTTCATCAAGGGCGGCGCGAGCCCTGACGAAGGCCACCCGACGTGCCTCTGGCGTCGGGACGATGTGGCCGAACGCCCTCCACTTCCTGGTTTTGCCAAGGCGTGGGCGGGCAGCAGTCTTCTTAGCGGGGTGGCGTTGACTGCCTGCCGCCTGCTGCCTGGCCGCGTCCAATCCATGCTGGCGTGGTGACACCATTTTCTGTGTTAGTTTGAAGCTCTCAGTTATCGCTGTAGCTTCTATCGCTGTAGCTTCTTCAGTTATCGCTGTAGCTTGAATAGCCTTGAAAGTCTGGCGGGCAACTCCACTGGGATGCGAACATGTTGAGGTGTGGCGGCCTCGCGTGTTTGCCGCTCCGCCAACAAGTTCTTTAGGGTTACGTGGCACTCCAGCACGTTGTTCTTGGCGGCCTTGATGTGCAGCCTTTGGCGTCCTAGATCCACGAGGATGAGGACACTTCCTGCCTCCTGCTGAGGAAGGGCCAGCTCTCCAACCTCCTCCAGCACGTCCTCCACCTCTGTGTGTTTGACCTGCAAGGCTGCTGTTTCCTGCAGGAGAGGCTCATCCTGCCTGGCCTTGCTTCCTTTCTCGTGGTGGCCCGCCAGGGTCTGCCATGCCCAAGAGCGCCCCCGCCACCAGGACCACAAACACAACCTCCACCACCACACACACGGCACACACGAAGCAGAACACAAACGTCTTGTGTTCCTGCTCGGCCTTCTGGATCTGCCTCTCCAGGCAGGCCAGACGTTCCTTTCTGCCCACCATCATGGACAGCACCTCCCCCCAGCTGTCACCCATACCAGGGGGAAGCCGCACTCCGCAAGGGGGTCTCTTGGGGAGGCCAGCCACGAGGCGGCCACCAAGTGCCCCCGCACCTTCCCCAGCAGGGTGGCATCTGATGAACAATTCGATAGTCAATTAATGTCATGTTAATTTATGGCACCATTTATAGCATAAGGTTTGTAAGTTATTGTTTTACGTTAATGCCAAAGTTTAAAAGCCAGGTTATACATGAAAATTCAATAGTTTAGCATTTGTACTGCACTGAAGGAAATAAAAGTTTATATTCGACTTATGCGAGTAGATAGTTGGCAGAAAGAAATATAGTTTGAACGTAGTTATGTTTCCCCTTCACATTCATGCATATTATAATGTTTAACTTGTTATTACGAACAAAAATGTTACGTATTGCTAATATGCTTTCGTTGGAAATTTCAAGAGTCGAATAATGCTTAAATGAACAACAGAAAGAATGCCAATGGAAACAACTACACGAATAAGGTAGGTGACATAAGAGGAGGCGATAGTAACTGAAAATGAACTGGGAGAAAAGAGTATGTTTATGGCAAGGAACGCTGTACAATATATTTACATAGTAACGTACAGAACTTAACAATGTTCGTGCTATGTGTGTGTGTGTGTGTGTGTGTGTGTGTGTGTGTGTATGCGTGCGTGTGTGTGTGTGTGTGCATGTGTGTGTGCGTGTGTGTGTTAGCACGTGTGTTATTGTGTGTGTATGTGTGTGTGTGACAGAGGTGGGCACCGCAAACGAAAATCCACTTCCGCGGAAACGCAAATCCGCAAACTTCAATCCTTAAGTTCCGCAACCGCGACACAACGCCGGCGCCCTGGACAACACCACCGGCCTGGACAGTACCACCACCTGGATTTGCACCGCCACCTGTACACTACACACCGGTATGGCAACCACAGCCGTCCTTTGGAGGCCCAGGTCAGTTACCTGCAGGCCAGCCGCCGCCGCACCCGCAATGGCCTACACAACGCACCCCAGAAACCGCCTGCGGCCCCAGCGAGGGCCCACCATGGGCATGCCCTCCGTCGCATTCGAGGCATGGGCCCGGAGCGTGAGGTGTTACAGTCAAGGCTGCGGCTGGGCAGCGCCTCTGGCCGCAGGTTACGTTAGGCTGCTGTGTGATGGTGAGGTTCAGCAGTGCTGGGACGCACTGGTGGACGGGCAGGCCTACCCTATGATGTCGACAGAGGAAGCGATCAGTGTAGCGCAGCGCGTCGTTGTTGGGCCGAAGTGTACAGTGAGGGAGTGGGCAGATTTCTATGAGTGCACCCAGGAGCCTGGGGAAAGTGTGTGTTTGTATTTGGTCAAGTGTAGAGCCAAAGCGGCGGAGTGCGAGCTTCGTTGTTCCCATTGTGCCGGTAATCTCAGTGATTTTAAAAGCAGCAAAGAAGTTAGTGATGGGGGGACCGACCTTCGCGAAAAAACCCAGTTCCTGCGTAGCCTGCCCAGTCCCCACAATGCAAGTGATGTTATTAAAATGTGTGAGATTTTTCGAGTCCGGCTGAGAAAACGCGGCAGCGCACGGGCGCGGGCAGGCGTGTGGCGGCAGCGGAGTGGCTACAGGAAGCCTCTCCCACCGAGGTGGCGGGGGGGCCAGTCGGATCTCCCAAAAGAGAGACGCCTCAGCCATGGCCTCAAATGACAAACGCCCCGCAAATGCTGCCGTACTGGGGCCGCAGATGCGGAGGGGAGAAAAAGTGTCCAGCCCTTTGTCACCTGCCAACTGCGGGAAGACGGGCCACTTCAGGCGCGTGGCCGGCCCCAAACACGCGGGGGCCCCACCCAGCCCAGTGGCGTCACGGTGGGCGCTCCGATGGACTGTCACCCCCTGAGGGGGGTGTTTCGTACAGTAACTCACCGGGCGCGCCGAGGTGTTGGCGGTGGCTACCGGGCGCAAGGTGTGCGTCGGGGTGCCCCCTCAGGGGAGCTCTTGGCCCTGCCCCCGAAACGCTCCAGCGCCCCCCCCCCAAATATCGTCACCCGCCGGGGCCGTATCAAATCCTGGGCAGCAAACGTTGGATTTCACGCTAGGGACACGTTCACCCAAAGGCATCCTGCACTTTGCGTTGGGGGTACGCAGGTGTATTTGTCCTGCAGGTTTGAAAGGCCCTCAGCCTTGTCCCCCCAAAACTTTCCTAGCATGTTGCCAACAGTGGGTGGTGTGACCGAGGAAGACACCCTAACCCCCAGCCCCCCAAAAAACGTGCCCCCCGTACGACCTGACAGGGGAAAAACGGGGCCGCCAAAAAAGTGGTTTTTCTGGGGCATTTTGGGCGCACTGCTTTTTGCTGTAGACCACTCGCCCGCTACCAGAGTGAGTGGGCCCCTCCCCCCTATTCCCTCGGCCCGACGCGAAACCCCCAGTTCATCCCCGCCCGATCCTCACCACTTCTAACGAAGTACCAGGCACTTGATGAGGACGTGCGGAGGGGCATATCGGCCTTTTTGGGTGGGGGCCGACGGAGGGGGTGCCGGCATGGTTGTGGTCCCCAAAAAAGGACGGTGGCCACGCAGGACTGTGGACTACCAGCGGCTCAACAAGCGTGCCGCGTGAGACCCCCACACCCGCCCGCCCTTCGAACATGATTACCACGTGCCAAAACACATATTAAAGACGTGACAGACGCTACTGGGGGAAAACCACCAGATCGCCCTCGACAAGGAGGCAGCAGACTCACAACGTTCAAACTCCTGGGGGGATACCGCTCCCTGCGCACCCCGGGGGGACACGTCCTCACGGACCCCTTCACCAAGCGCTTCGACGACGTGATCAGAGTGTTCCGAGAAGCTAAAGTGCTTGACGACACACTGCTGCATACCAACCATCGCCGAAACCTTTCTGGCCCCCGTATGTTTTCCCTGCAGACTGTGCAGAAACGGGTCACGCTAAGGCCGGAAAAATTCCCTTCGAGGGGGAGGTGACCTTCGCGGGTTTTGCTGGGCTGGGGGACTATCAGCCGGTCGGGCCCTCCTTTGCGCATCAGGGAAATTCCGAGCCGGAAAAGCCCCCCCTCACCGACATCCGTCCGGGTTCGGCCTGGTAAACCAGGTAGCCCTTTCCGCCCACAGGCCCTTGATGGGCCTTTTCAGGGAGCTTCTAAAGCGGCCTCCGGGAAAGGTGGGTACTGGGACAACCAGCGCAGGCCATTTTTGGGCGACGAGAGAGGCTATAGCAAAGCTTGAAATTGGGGCCTCGGGGTACTACGGTCACACGGCCCCCCCCTTTTTTTAAGGGACTACATTCGCCCGGCTCCTTTTTGGTCAGCAGCTATTGTGAGTGCCTGTCAAGAGTCACCCCGTGTTGCAAGGGGGGGTGGAAACCGGGCCTTGTGTGGCAGCCGCCCTAACGGCAGCGGCAAAAAAACTACCAACGCGGAGGGAGGGGCTCTCGAATCGCCTGGTGCATAAAAAAGGCGCGTTTCTTCCTCCTGGGCTGCAGAACCCCACCTTCGTCCGACCACCGGGCGCTCACCAAAATCTTCAAGGGTAGGACTGAAAGACATAGCAACCCCGCATACAAACCCAAGGGGAAAACGGATGTCACGTTCCCCGTGAAATACCTGAAGGGCAAGGCCCAAATTTTGGGGCAGACACTCTCCCCGGTACCCCTGCTGCATGGCGAGGACGGACAAACCTTGCTGAAGAGGGGGGATGTGTGCCTTCTGTGGCTACACGTGCGCCCCCGGAGGGGATGACGGGGTATCGTGGGTTTCGACAGAGTTCAAAAAGGGGGCCTGCAGGGGGCGCAAAAACCGATGTTGCGTAGCGATATCTGCAGGGGGTTGGGCGGACCCAAAGGGTGCGAGCCCCCGCTCTTTGCCCTTCTACAGAATGAGGCGCCCTATCGGCCAGGGCGACGTTTCACATACTCCCTGCGAGGGGGCCCTTGCGGTTTGTGATTCCGGCTCCCTCCTCGTGCGTGCTCGATAACCCCCAGCGGGCACCAGGGGGGGGCTCCATCTCCGCAGGGCCGACGCGGTTTTCTGGGCCGGGGATTGACCCGGGTAGAGCAGCGGCGGCGTCACGGGCAACTGTGCGAGCCAAAAGGCCCCCCCCCATCCCGCCGAGACTCTCCTGCCCACGCCAACCCTGAGTACCCTTTCCAGAGGCCGCGGTGGACCTATTTCCGCTCAAAGGTAACACTTTCCCCGCTACGCCGACGACTGACCCCGGGGACTGGAGGTTAGAGCACTTGCCCGGGGGGTGCTCCCGCACTAGGCTAATACCCGGTTTAGAAGATGGTTCAGGAGATTCGGATCCCTGAAATTCGGTTGCGAGGGGTACCAGCCTGGTGAGCCGGAGGCAAAAACGTTCTTTACCCCCTGGCACTAAGCTGCGGGTGTCGTCCTCCATTCCCACGTCAACGGGCGAGAGACTGCAGTGAATCGGCCAAAAAATCCTCGGGGGCAAAAAATCTCGCCAGGGGGCTCCTCGACTCCGACGCGGCAGAAAAGCCTTCCCGAGTACATCAACACGCCACTGCAGACACGGATGCGTCCCTGCCCCCGTGATGGGGGCAGTGGGGATTCGTGCCCCCGCGAGAAGGGTCAGCGTCACGACAAATGGGTGAGGATGCTGAGGGGGAGAGAGGGGCCTGGGGCTCATAGGAGATTTAGCGGCGGAGAGGGGAACCGACTGCCCCCATTTGCGTCCCTTTGCCCTCAGTCAGTGGTCCGGGTGCAGAAAAGGAAAGGGGCGATGGGACCCCTAGGGGTCATCGTAGACACGTCTGGCCCGAGGGATACTTGGTGAAGCTGGTGGCAGCGGCAGAAAAAAAAAAAAAAAAAAAAAAAAATCTCCTTTGCAACCCGGGGCCCCCTTTACCAGCTCACGCCTGCCTGACAACCCGGCGCCTGACCCCCCGGCTGGAGGGGCCCCTCCCCCCAGGGCATCAACGACATGCCCCGGCAGGGGAGGCCGGGGCGCGCCGGAAAACCCCCCATACTCAGGGTTTGTGCCTTTTAATGCATATTGTTTTTACTCCTTAGCATCCATTATTCCTATTCATTTTTTAGGATTGCAACAGTGTTTTTGGTCATCCCAAGGGGGATTTGTTCAAAGGAAGGGGGTTGGGTTTAAAGGAAAATTTATTGGGTTCGGGGACATCCCTTGGAAACGTGGGGTTCCCCCCAGCGGGGCTATCTTGGGCCCCCTCTGGTCTTGAGTTGTCACAATAAAGCCCCTCAAGGATATTCGGCTTTTTTGACCTGGGGCCCACTCTTAAAACCAAATCTCTTGTTTCTTTCTATAATTTTTTGTTTGGGCCCATCAAGCTTATCTTTTTTTGTAAGAAAAAAAAAGGTATTTGAGATCCGGGCATTTAAAAAATTCGGGCTAAGCCCCAATGCCCCGGCCCAATACGCCTTGCGTGTATGAGTTGCAAGGTGGCATCGCAAATTTTTTTTTTTCCAATTCCCCAATCGCAAATTTCCGCAACTCCCACCCCACCAGTCCGAAAGCTTTCCGCAATTTTTTTTTTAGATAGGCCTTTTTCGCAATCGCATCCGCAATTCCGCATCCCCAATTAATTTGACACCTACAAATTAAAAAAAAACGGTCAATTTATAGTTTCACCCAACCAACGATTTTTTTGATGCGCCTTTTGTTTTTCTGGGGTGTGTGTGTTTTGAATGAATCTGCTAACGTTTCTGTTGCAATTTTTTTTTTTTTTTTTTTTTTTTTGCAAAAATGACAAAAAAACAAATGAACCAAAAACCTAACCAAACCCTTACCTATACCAAACCCTAACCTAACATATCCCTTTCCCTTAACCTTTACCTAACAAAAAAAAAAAAAAAAAAACTAAACTTTATCTACCAAAAAAAAAAAAAAAAAAAAAAAAATTTGCGAAAAAAAACATTTTAGCAGATTCTTTTCAAACTCAAAAAAAAAACACCAGAAAAAAACATAAGGGCATCAAAAATCTTTTGGTTGGGTGAAACTATAAATTATCCAAAAAAACCCCAAAAACCCTGAAACCCAAATTTAAAACCCAAAAAATGTTTCAAGACTTTTTATTAGTGTTTTTTTTTTGTAATATTTCCCCGGGTATTCCATTGTTTCTGTCTAAACCTTGTTCTTGTCTTTTCAAAATTAAGTTTTTTTGTCTCTTTTTTTTTTTCTTTATTTTTACCTTCACAGTCCCTGGCAAATTAATCACTAGGGGGACTGGGGGGATTTTAAAATGAAAAGGGTAACGCCATTCATGGGCCCCCTATGCAAAACGCAAACGGGGCGCCATCTTAGCGCCAGGGTCTCTTCGTTTCCCCCCAAGCCCCCGGGGAAAGTTCTCAAGGCTTTCCCCCCGGCAGTAATAATTTTTAAAACATGTATAAAGGTATACTTTTATCTTGGGAAATGTTTTTTCTAAAAAAATTTTATCAAAATAAAACCCAGTAAAACACATTAAAAAAAGGGCCCAATTATTAAACTCTAAAAATATGCATGAACAAAAAATTTCCCTTTAAACGTGCCCGTAATGAAAATAGGGGGGGACCCCCCTTTTAAACATGGAAATATAAATAGAAGCAAAATTGGGGTTATTATTTTTCCCCAATTGATAAAATTTCCCGTTTTCTGATAAATGCAGAAATTCCCCTTGAAAAAATTTGCTTTAAAGGGCCGCTCTCTGTAAACCCCCTTGGTTCAAAAATAATAAAATATATTATATATATCCCTTTTATTCAGCCTTTAATTTAAAAATTTTTCTATGTTTTAACTTTTTAAAAGTAAATTAAAGGATAATTTTTTAGTTTCCCAAAACCCAAACCAAAGGTTTTTTTGGGTGCCCTTTTGTATATAATAAGGGCGCTCAAAAATCGTTGGTTTTGGGTGAAACATAAATTTACCCAAAATTAAAAAATTTCTAAATACTCAAAATAAGGAAAAAAACTTACTTGTCCAAGTGAAATAAGTTTTGCTGGAAACTTCCCCTCTACCTTTTTTCCCGGCCCCCGGCGGCCCCTCAAGCTTTCCCTGCTCTGGCTGAGGGGCAGATGCTGGGGAATCATTTCCCGAGCCCCAAGTTCACTTTCTTACACCAAACCCCCCTTTTAACCCCTATCGTACCAGTGTATCCCACTCCTACTTTCCCAAATCCTAGGGGGACGGGATTTCGACAAAAAATTTTTCCATTCTGGTTAAATTTGCTAATTTTCAAAGCAAAAATAACTTTAAAAAACGGCCCTTTAAATAAAAAAACGGAATTTTTTTTTTCTTCTTTTCTTTTTTTAATTTCAGTAATTTTTTAAATTTTTCTTATATTTTGGGGGGATTTTGCTCATAAAAAATTTTTGCGGTTTCCCAAAAAAAGCTAATTTTATGAGTAAATCCCGCAAAATATAAACCCAAATTTGAAATACTGAAATTTTCAAATTAACAGGGAAACAAAAATAGCCCTTTTTTACTAAACGCCGTTTTTTTAAGCCTATTGTTAGCCTATATATAAGTTAATTTAAAACCCTTTATTTTTCCAAATAGACACTGGGGTTTTGGTTACAACCACTAACCCCTACCAGTAACCATGTCTATTGTCTAATTTTGTGCAATCTTAGTACTTCACCTTTAAAACAACAACATAAAATGTAAGGGTAAATCAGTAATCACACACACGGCCACGTAGTGGCGGGACAAAGCTCTAATCCCCAAATCCCAAACCACTGACTGAGTAATGCTGTGCTACACTACTAAAACACTAGCTACGTGCTTTGGGCGAATGCTTTTCTTGGTTTTTTGGTAAAACCCGTTTTTTCCTCGCAATTGAAACTGTTGGTTTCTTCCGACAAAAACCCCCAAAAAGCTTGGAGGGGGCCCAAACCCTAAACAGTCCAAAAAAATTTTCAAACAAAATCCCAAAGGGAATTAACACACTTTCAGCAAATGTTTTTTGGGGGTGGGGCTTCGTTCCAAGACGGTTTTCTTGGACGACAAAAACACGGCTCATTGGCAGTTTTGGGAGTGTCGTTTTTCCAAACCCTATTTTTTGGGAAATTTTTGGGTTCCCACCGGGGCACTTGCCATTTTGAAGGTTGGGTTTATCCCTCACAAATTTTTTGCGATTTGGGGTTTCAAAAAAGGTTTTGGGGGTCCGCAACCCGCAATTTCCGCATTTTTTTTTTTAGGGAAATCCGTAATTGCCAATTCCGCAACCGAATTTACCCATTCCGAAGTTTTTGCCCATTGGCCCTTTTAAAAAATTTTTGGGGGCCCCAATTTCCCCAAAATTTCCCCAATTTTTTCAGGGATCTTTGTTGCCAATTTTGCAACCGAAATTAAAACCCTTCCCCCAAGGTTTCGGGTTTCGGAAAAAATTTTCGGGTAAAATTTTCGGAATGCCCACCTCTGATGAGTTGTGTATTTAACGTGGTGTCTCCTTGGCGCGTGGTGTCTGCCAGGCTGCCGTGGCGTCCTTGCGGGGGTGTGCCGCCTCGCTCCTGGCGGGACAGTGTTCAGCTCTGCTGTCTGACTGTCTCATCACTTGTACCCTACAGTCTACACGACCATGTGCCTTAATATGCCTGCAAGTTCGGAATGAATGTTAAATCAATGAATTTGGTAATAAGAAGTAAGACTCAATAATGAGAAGTCTTGTTAAAATAGGACATAATACTATTTGGTAGCTTGACACCCGAGCTTGGGCAGTTTCCAGTCTCCTCTCCAGTCCAGGCTGCCCCCCCCCCCTGCCTCCCCCCCAATCAGTCACCTTCTAGACTCGGCAGTGTGAGGCTTCATTTCGGGTGTAGGAAACCACCATTATTGAAACCTTGCCTTAGCAGTCTTACCTACAGTTATATTGAACTGCAATAATACCTTTTTCTTTTCTTTTGTTTCAATACAGGCCGTAAGCAGGGGGAAAATCTGCAGTGCCAAACATCTCCTTAGTGTCGTAAGTATAATCTTTATTATTTTAGTATAATGACAAATATCTCGCTCCCCTATTATTCATTACTCTCTCAGTTAAATGTTTTTCTCATTATGATTCTCTTGTGTAAAATTATCTTATTTTTGGAAGGAGAATAACGTGTTGAAAGTCAAGTGAAGAAATAGAACGTAGTATAGCGGGAGGGAAGAAATATTTCTACTACCTTACTTCTCTATACAAACCTTGATGACTAATAAGAGGGAGACCTACAAGGTGGTAGAGTGGTAGGATCTGAGAAGCATAGGGTGAAAGGAAGGACTGTGAGACTAGAATAAAAAAGAGGTGTTTAATATATGATCGTTTTTTTATCCCAAGACTGACGTTCTAAAATAAGACTGTTTTTGGGAAATAAAGGTTAATATTCAGGATTTAGGATTGAGGCGTGAAGTGAGTGATCTAGGCGGGGTTTCAGCGTACTAGGATGGTAGTGTAGCTTGAGGGAAATTTTTTAAAGGATGTCCGTGCAGAGTATGTAATATTTTGGAGTTTAAAGGGAAAGGAGAGAGGGAGATTAAAAAGGGAGAATTCAGGATAGAGAATTAAGTCTGATAGAAAAGAGGGGGGAGGGGGGAAAAGGGGGAGGAGTAGCAAAACAATAATTAGAGGAGAATGAGGGGGAAAAGTAGGGGTAAAAAAGGGGGGGAATTTGAGGATATAACCACCTTCGTTTTACAAAATCCCCGGCGGTTTTGAAATATTTGGTTGGTTAAAAGGGTGGGGGAAATCCCACCCCACTCCACCACACTACCACCATACTACCCCACTACACTCCACCACTACTACCACCACACCCCCACACTACAGCTACCACCACTACTCCCCACCACCATACACCAACAAACCACCAAACTACCCACTACTACCACCCTACCACCACATTTACCACATATCCACCACTCACCACACTACTACCAACACCTACTACCACCATGCACCACCCCACTACACCCTATACCACCAACTACGCCACCTAACACCCTACCACCCAAATACTACCACCCTACTACCCCACTACCACCACTATCCACAACCACTATTACTCCCAAATACTACTACCCCCACTATACCACCACTACCACCCCCCTACTACCACCATACTACCCCCACACCCCCACCATATATCACCACTACTACCACTTACCACCACACTACCACCACCACTATTCACCCCCACCACCACCACCATCCCCCCACATTACTGGACCACACTACAACCCCTACTACTACCACCACACTACCACCCCCCCATACTACCACCATATACCCCCACTACAAGCTGGTTAGAAAAAAACATCAAAGCTTGATTTTTAAAAAGGTTAGATAGGACGCAATAACAGAAATAGGAAAGTGGAGGTGTGTTTATATATCCATAGATGTTCTTGTTCTTTAAAGGAGTGTTGTTGATGGAACCTTTTTTAGTGTGTCTGTGAAAAGTAATAAGGGGTAAGAAATCAACTTTTTTTGCTCTGTCTATAGGCCCCCAAAAGGGGAACATGCTTAAAATTTTTTAAATGCTTTAAAGACAATATTTGATTATACGCGAAAAAAAAGTACAACAAAATATTTTTTCTGGGGGATTGGAACTTGTTTTACTTAACAACTAAAATCGGGTCTTTGATTTCAAAAGTTATGTTTCACTGCTGTTCCCATTAACAAAAAAAAACCCCGAGATTACTAAAAACTGGCCTCATTAATAACAATATGGCCTACATCGGGAAAATATAAACAATAAAGTATTACTGTTAAACAGATCTTTTTGCGTTACCTCATTTTAGAAAGTTGTAAAAAAGGTGATGCATATGTAGAAAAAATTTTTTTTTTTCTGAATAAAATATCAATTTTTTGCAGAAGAATATCACTGAAAATTGGTTCCCAATTAAAAATATTAACGACGAAAAATGATGCTAGAAAATTTTCACAGATTAATAAGAATTTTTATTTTGTTTTCCATTAAAAAAAAATTTTAAATTTAAACGTTAAAAACGAAAGAAGCCCTTATTAACTGAAAGGGTAAAAAAACAGTATCCAGGAAAAACACGACTTAAAAGGTTGGCTAAAAAGGGCCATTGTCTTTAGGCCAAAGATAAAACTTACAGGAAAAGCTGGAAACACTACTTCGAGCTAAAAAAAACAAATATTTTCAAGATAAATTTAAAATGAAAAAGGAAATAATAAAAAATTTTGGAAATACAAAAAATAGTCAAATGGGCAAAAAAATTCAATTGAAGAAAAAAACTGAAAAATAGTAATGGCCTCACTCAAATTTTTTTAAATGAAATTTCTTAAAAAAAAGCTGGCCCACCGCAACAAACAATGACAGCAAATTCTCCCTCTAAATTTTTTCAAAACCCTCGGAAATTTTTTTTAAAACTTTATCCTGTTACGGGGAAGAGGTTAATCAATATTTAAATCTTAAAAAAAACCAGCCCCAGGAGTGATGAAAATTCCCCCAAAAACTGCCCCAAACTTACTGCACTTCTTTGAGTCCCTCTCACCCACATAATAAACTATGTTTCCCGCAAGGGGCTTTCCGGACAAACTTAAAATTGCAAAGTGATACCATTTTAAAACTGGTGAGATGATGATGAAAAAAAATTATAGACCCAATTATTTTACCCCCGATTAGTAAAATTTTTGAAAAAATTGTTCAAGATTCAAAGGGTTCTTTGGGAAAATTTTTTAATTATTTTCTTAATCTATGGATTTGCAAAACGCAAAAAAAAGCCTAAAAAATTCAAAGTGAAAATTTTTAGTAATTGGAAAAAAAACCTATTTTGCAGGCATATTCTGGATTATCTAAGGGATTTTTATTCAATGGCCATAAAATTAAAAGATAAACTAAATAAAAAGGAAAAGAGGGCACAATTAAAATTATTTTTGTTTTTGCAAATAGGAAAAAATGTATATTGTAAAAAGAAACACATGGCTGAAAAAATTTTACAGGGGGGTCCTAGGGGTCAATACTGGGCCCCTTGTGTTTTTGGTATTTTAAATGATATTTCCATGCCATAA
Organism: Chionoecetes opilio; assembly: GCA_016584305.1. Taxonomy (NCBI): domain Eukaryota; kingdom Metazoa; phylum Arthropoda; class Malacostraca; order Decapoda; family Majidae; genus Chionoecetes; species Chionoecetes opilio. The sequence goes on along the minus strand of JACEEZ010026195.1, from coordinate 17,892 downwards.
TAAATTTTAATATGTTCTTTATGCAATACCCAATTGCCTTACAGGATAACAACTTAGATACTTTAATGCGGTGTTAAATACTGAACTAGAAAAAATTTGTAAATGGTTTTTAGCTAACAAATTTAAAAGGTTTAAATTGCAAAACAATTATATCTATTTAAAACGATCTGTATTACAACATGGGCCAGTAATATGGGTGGGTGTAACTAAGAGGGTTGCTGTACAAAAATTTTTGGGGGGGTTTTAAGATGAAAAATTGAATTGGGGGAAAACATATTCAATCATCTGCTTAAATTGTCAAAAAAATTGGAAAATTATACAAATTTTTACAATTTCAATGATGCTTTAAAAAGATATATTTTTCCCCGTGTTATCCTTTATTTATTTTGTATCCTTGGGGTTGTACGTGGCCCCTCAAAAGTAAAGGAAATTATTGTCACTCAGAAGAAATTGATCGAACCAAAACAATAAGGAAACATGACCACACACTTTTATTCAATGAGTTAAAAATTTCTAAATTTTAATTACTACTTAAATTTTTTGTCTTCTCACTGTTTATAATGTTTAAAAATAAGTAACAAAAAAAATATTTAGAAAGATTTATCACAGCCGGGGACCCAAGGGAACAAAGTTAATTGTTATGTCCAAAAACCAAAACCACTGTACAAATTTTTCTATATATTGTTTTTGGCCCGAAAAGTTGGAACGCATTACCAGATACATCAAAACAGCAAAAAATCTCAATAATTTAAATTTAAAATTAAACAGTTTTATATAATTACAAAGTCAAGTTCTTATGATTGAAAAAGAAAATACGTAAATTTTTTGGGCCCCGAATTTAGGTACTTTTTTTTTTATAAAAAAACATGTTTTCATGATTTTTATTTTTGTATTTTTAAACTTTATTTTTAAAAATTTTTGCCTACGATCTCATTTAGATTTTTTAACTGATTTTTTTTTTCTGCTAAGGAGCTCTCCGCAACTAATGCCTTAAAATGTTATATATTTTTTTATGTTATATAATTTTATTTGGCAAAAACTCTATAAACTATAAATACTACCATATACCCCCACCAATCTACCCCCACCACCATCACCACCACCACCCCCACCACCAGCATATTAAGTACCACTACTACTACCCCCTACTACTACCCCACACTACCACCCAAACTACTACCACCCCTACTACCACCCCTCCTACATACTACCACCCTAATACCCCACCATACTACCCCCATCACCACCACCACCACATTCTGCTACCACTTTTTACCACCACACTACACCACCCTACCACCCCACTACTACCACCACCCCCCCACTATTATGCTACCCCCCTACTACCACCACCACTACCGCTACCACCACTACTACCACCACCACTACTACCACCATCACCACCACCACCACTATTACTGCTACCACTACTACTACCACCACCACTACCACTACTACTACTACCACTACTACCACTACTACCACTACTACTACTACTAACATCCATTAAAAAGTAAACATGGCACTGAACTTAAGGCGTTTTCTGCGGGGATCCTGATTGCAACCGAAAGCAACCGAAAATTTTCGGTTGCTCAAATTTCGATCCCTGTTCAACCATCCAGGGAAGATGATTGGCCCGACCCGCAAACATTTTTTGTTGTTGTTGTGACCGTTTGCAACCGAAAATTTTCCGTTTGCAACCAAAAATCCCCCGCAGAAAACGCCTTTAACACATGAAACACTGACCTAAATATTCTACACCAAAACAATGAAGTGTGGAGTAGTGAAGGTGGTGGTGGTTGAGGGGATGAAGGACTTATAATGGGAGAAATAAGGAGTAGCAAGGGAAGTACTCGTGTTATAAACTGTAGTGGATACTGAGGATGTAGGAGTAAGATGTAAGACCCCTAGTATTGTAATCTCAGAGAGAGAGAGAGAGAGAGAGAGAGGGGAGAGAAGAGGAGAGAGAGGAGAGGAGAGAGAGGAGAGAGAGAGAGAGAGAGGAGAGAGAAGAGAGAGAGAGAGAGAGAGAGAGAGAGAGGCGCGTGTGTGTGTAGATTAGATTTTTTTTCTTTCTCTCACACACACACCAGAGGTGGGCACCGCAAACGAAAATCCACTTCCACAAACGCAAATCCGAAAGCTCCAATCCTGACGTTCCGCAACCGCAAATCCGCAAATTTCTTGAAGTTTACACTTCCGCAACCGCAAGTCCGCAAAACGAAAACCAATTAGGGGATATTTTCTCTGCATATATTGCAAAAATAGAGGTAAAGCACTTTGTGGTAGTAAATGTATATATTAACTAAATCACTTATGGCAATATATATATAAAATATATATATATATATATATATATATATATATATATATATATATATATATATATATATATATATATATATATATATATATATATATATAATATATTATATATATATATATATATATATATATATATATATCAGGGTTGTAGATTTTTTTTATTTAAAAAAAAAATTCAGATTTATTTGATTTAAATCCGATTTATTTTATTTAAATCGATTTTTTTTTTATTAATTTGATGTACTACATGAAATCTAACTACTATAAGATATTAATAAGCATATTTATAACTAAAAAGAGAAAGAATAAGTTAATAAAAAATGCATATAACATGAAATACAGATGAATTTACATATTGTATATATCTGTGATAGACGTTTTCACATCAAAAGGTCTATGTCTATGAGTGCGTTTTCGCGACGTTTGTCAGGACAGTCTAGACCGGTCTAGGCTGGCCCAGGCTGCACTGATGCTCGCGAAAACACATCCAGACTGGCCCTATCCCATTCGTGGCTCCTATTGCCTGGGGGATGGAGTGGGCGGTCTTTACCGTCCTGCAAGCTTTACCCTTCCCCCCCCAAGACACACCAAATGATTATTAATTCGACCTCCGCTAATACCCTCCTAGCTGGCATATGAAAGGTCATCATTCTGTCTGTTATGAGAGTCAGCTACACAAAATGTTGCCTGATTTTGTTATATCATACTGTTCGGCCTAATTTTTCATAGTGATCCTTGCTACTTGACTTCTGAATGTCTGAAAGTCAATCGGATTCAATGGGATTTTTCTTGTAGTAATAATTACTTCGGCGGTTAAACAGGAGAATTATATTTTTTGTTTAATAATTAATCATAAGGCATATTAAACTTTGGTTAATATCACTTTGGCTTTTTATAAACAAAAGTAACTTGCACATTCAACTTTAGGTTATAGTAGTGTGGCTTTTTGTACAGTACAACAAAAATATATATATATAATTGAGAAACAAATATTTCTGCCGTGAAAACAGCCACATGGCAATTTGCTATCTAAAAGTGCCACAGTGGATTCCCCCGCACCACTCATTGTGTCTCATTATGATATAATTATACCAGTAAGACGCCTTAATCGGCGAAGGACGAGCGAGCCCGTAGAAACCCGCCGCACGTGTGCACGTGCGGCGTCACCCGGAGTTTGACCTGTGTGTCATTGCTAAGTGTGTGGTCTCAAACCACACACCAAATTTCAACTTAGTCGGTACAGCCGTTTCTCAGCTATAGCAAGATAACGTTGTCTGACACCCCTCACGCGGCATGCGCCACGCGCCATGCTGACCCCTCACGTGAAACAAAACATGTTAAGCACTAAAGGAATTAAATGGGGCTATCAGATGACGAAGACCGCTTGGTAATCGGAAGCGGGATTCAAAAGATATAAGCTCCTGAAAAGCGTGACGGTCGGCCGGTCGGGTCGGGTCGGCCGCTAAGCGTGATGGTCGGTCGGGTCGGGTCGGCCGCTTAAGTGAGAAAAATCCCGTATCCAGTGAGGACTCGCGAGCGCTTCGCGCTCGCTCGTAAAAAAATCCCGTATCCGGTGAGGACTCGCGAGCGCTTCGCGCTCGCTCGTAACTACAACAAATAAGACGCCTTAATCGGCGAAGGACGAGCGAGCCCGTAGAAACCCGCCGCACGTGCGCACGTGCGGTGTTACCCGGAGTTTGACCTGTGTGACATTGCTAGGTGTGTGGTCTGAAACCACACACCAAAATTTCAACTTAGTCGGTACAGCCGTTTCTTAGCTATAGCAAGATAACGTTGTCTGACACCCCTCACGCGGCACGCGCTACGCGCCATGCTGACCTCTCACGTGAGACAAAACATATCAAGTCAAATAGGGATTGAATGGGGTTATCAGATGGCGAAGACCGCTTGTCAATCGGAAGCGGGATTCCAAAGATATAAGCTCCTGAAAAGCGTGACGGTCGGTCGGTCGGGTCGGGTCGGCCGCTAAGCGTGATGGTCGGTCGGTCGGGTCGGCCGCTTGATTGTGAGAAAAATCCCGTATCCAGTGAGGGCTCGTGAGCGCTTCGCGCTCGCTCGTAATGATAAAATTGGTGTTCATAAAGCCCATTTGCTTAATTTTCCTTCTTTCCCTTCTCGTTTTCAAATGATGATAAGGTTATGATTTAAATCAGTGATTCTTTAAAAAAATAATTTGATTTAAATCATGATTTAAATCAGTGATTAAAATAAACTTGATTTAAATCAAACAATATATGATATATATATATATATATATATATATATATATATATATATATATATATATATATATATATATATATATATATATATATATATATATATATATATATACACACACACACACACACAACACACACACACACACACACAACACACACACACACACACACACACAAGTTTCCCAAAGAAAAGGAATTGTTATAGTTCCCCTTCAAAATGGGTATTCTAGTTTCGCGCCAGAGCTCTTGATGACGCTGTCGTTGCTTCACCTCTTCTCTGTCAAGACTGCGACCAATCCTGCACTCACGGCGGGTTGCGGCTGTCGCCACAAAACTGCGAGGCGGCGACACCACACCCTGTACTGTCACCCTGAGGCAGAGAGCAGCGTGGCGATGCGATGGTGCACAGACTGACAGTCACACGTCACGTAACAGCAGAGTTTTGGTGCAATCACGGCAGGGTTTTAGTGTGACGTTGCTGTGTACTTCAAGAGTTACATGCGAGTCATTAGAGTGTTATCGTATATCAGGCATCCTCCGCTTACGTCACGGCGCGCTGAGATCCGAATCGCTGACTTGTATTAAGTTTCCCTATTACCCTTGCCATAACCTTATATGATAGTAATGCGTGATGTGAATGTGCCTGAGCTGATATACTGTCATGCTGCACACACGGTACTGTTATGCTGCCTTGTTGCACTGAGTGGGCGAGGCCTGTGCTTCGCGCACTGTCCCGGCTGCTCGAACCACCAAGACTGAAGCGGATGTGAAGCCCACCGTCCCCCGCCACCACCTCACTTGAGGCGAATTTTGGTGAGGAAGCCGTAAGAAGCCTGGCTTCTCCCGGCTTCTCTCTCGCTTGCGTGCCTCGCTAGAACGGCTGACAGTTGCCAGCTTCTTGTCGGGGCTCGCCCGCTCGGTGATCACAGCTGATAGCTGTAAACAAAACAACCACACAATGACGATTGATTGATTGATTTAATGCCAAAAAAAAGGTGAATGTGCACACAATGACGAATTGTCATCTTCAACTCATATCCAGCCACACCTTCTCTCATAAACATACTGAATTAAACGCAATGCTAGTAATTTCCACAATATATACCTATCAGTTGCTCTACCGTAGATAACACTATAGTCGCTAGTCACTTGCCACTGCACTAATGTCGCCAGGCACAATATATTACGAATTTTAGCATCACTACTGATTTGTATGTGCCACTGAAGACGCATCCACAGTAGTTTATATTATGTACATCACACTACATGTCTTCAGTGGCACATAAAAGTCTGTAGGGATGCTAAAATTCGAAATATATTGTGCCTGGCGACATTAGTGCAGTGGCAATTGACTGGCAACTATATAGTGTTATCTACGGTACCTTGTATATTCTTATACGTGGTCTTAAGTTAAGTCCATGCTTTTGAATGTACATCTGTGTGTTGACTTGTGTCTTTTTATCTGTATTACATTATTTCTACGACGATTTCACTCTATACTAGTTCCGCCTGTCCGCCTGTTTGGGCGAAATATTGTCAAGGCGCGAAATCCTGTATAACCTCCCTCCATTCATCGCTCTTATTTCACTGGTTTACAGGTTACACTGCTGCCCTGATACATATTCAGGCAACATCGAGTCACTAGCTTCCAGAGAAACTTACACGTAATAATAGTTACTCAAAGCTTAAAGTTGATCAACGTTCAAAAAGTCAGTAAGTATGGTTTTAATCTGTATTATTTCTATCAAACTATTATTACTTGTAAGTGTTCTCATGGGAAGCTAGTGACTCGATGTTGCCTGTAACGTGTATCGGGGCAGCAGATAGCTGTAAAATAGGAAATACGATAGAGTGATGGGTTTATTAAGCCGTACACACTACCACTCACCACCGTCGCGCTTATCGTCGGGTGTTAATGCCGTTGCCAAGAGTTGTGTGCATTCGGTTACATTTTGTTCGTCAGCATCCTGTCCACACTGCCACTTTTGAAGTTATGAGTGAAAAAGCTCTCTCTCTCTCTCTCCTCTCTCTCTCTCTCTCTCTCTCTCTCTCTCTCTCTCTCTCTCTCTCTCTCTCCTCTCTCAAATACCTGAAGGGGTGAGTAGAGATAGAAGGGGGGAGAGAGAGAGAGAGTCAGAGCAGAGAGCTCTAGACGAGAGAGAGAGAAGAGCCTCCCTTATCACCTTCAATACCTCCCTTCACCCATTCAATATCCCCCATCACCCCTGTAAACTTTACCTTCATACCTCCCTTCAACCCCTTCACTGGCCTTCAGGTATTGGAGAGAGAGAGAGAGAGAGAGTTCGAGAAGGAGAGTACGTAGCATGAGGAGAGAGACGACAGAGAGAGGAGGAGAAGAGAGAAAGCACAGGCTCGTCACGGCGATTCACGTTAGCTCCACCCCTTTGTTTGACGTCACGAGATCTGACAACCGTGATTGGCGGTTGATATCCCTAGACCACAAACTCTTCCAAATCAGGCGATATGCGAGCGGGCATTGATACATGTGTAGGGGAGAGCGAGGGGTGGGTGGTGGCGGGCGGGCGGTGCTACCTACGGGCTATATTCAAGAATGCTCGTCAAATCCCGGCCGGTGGAGATTTTCCACCGTCGTACCTCCACTGGTCTCATCTACAAGAACTGCCCCGACTGGTGGATATTTGACAGGCGTACCAACACAAGCGAGCCCAAAGCAGCATCAGTATTTTGACTGTTTTATACATATCTAATACATTTTACTAGTGAAATTTATCATTTCTGACATTAAAATAATAGCTAAGTTAGTGTTCGCCACTTGTCTGAGGCGTTGGTGCAGAAAAAATTGGCCTGAGTGATGCGTGCGAGTACATTTGAACGGCCCGCCACCACTGCTCCACACAATGGCTGCCCTCCACCCTCCCGCCGCCGCCTGGCTTCCTCACAAGTTCACACACCTATATAAGGCCTCCTGGACCAGATTTTACCTTAATGATGACACGTGTGCATTCACAGTGTATGGCTGTCACTCTCGGTTGTGTTGAAAACTCTCCTGTAATGGTCTGGGAAGAAATACGATGGAATGAGTGGAGAACGGGATGAAGGGGGGATGTGCAAGTTGTCGGGAATCAGCTGACATAACCTCCACCCCTGAGCTCGACGCGTCGCGTCGTATTTTGATTCTTGTATACCAAAAACCGACACAACGGGTGGAGAAAAATTCTTGAATATGGCCCTACGTGTGTATGCCTGCACGCTCCGCCCACCAAGCCGCCGAGACACCGCTTACATTATTATATGACGTGTGTGATGTACCGCTGTGTCTTTTTGGATGGGTTCTACTACAGTTTAATATAATACAAGGCACGTAGTTACATCCGTCCTCAACTTGTAGATATGACCATTTGCCGTATTGCTAAGCCCGTCACCGTCGGCAATGAATAATAACATAAAGGCCGGTTCCCACTATCCCGCTTGTACGGCCGCCGTACAACAACAATGACGTCACCATCATCACCGCTTGAGTGGTATTTGTGGTAACTGAGCACAGTTGGCAACTCCGCTCGAGCGGACACCGAGCGGGTGAGATGACTTGAATTTATTTTTTAGGCCGGTTCCCATCAGCCCGCTTGTACGGCCGTCTTACAACAACAACACCGCTCAACAATGACGTCACCATCATCACCGCTTGAGTGGCTGTGATGGGAATCGGGCACCGCTTCCACCCCCGCTCAAGCGGGCTCCGCCGAGCGGGAGAGATGACTTCAATTTAACTTTGTGCGGCGATACGGCCGTACAATATTCGAGATATGATATTTAAGTACCTAATCGAATCACACCTTATCATTGTAACGATGCTATAATTCAAATTGTAATTTTTTTGTACTGTTCATGTGAAATGATGAGGTATTTCGAGTGAAATGAGAGGCGGCGTCACCAGCGCTATCGCCCCGATTCGCCCGCGAAAATATGATAAACAAACACACCACAGCAGGCAGTGAGATGCAGTCGCAACACTCTTTTTCACTGTCTTCAGTCCAGCAGCAGTCTACACTCACTCTACAGCCATCCGGTCACCTTCAGTTAGCAGGTATGATAAAGACTTTGTACCATCACTGAAATCTGTTATTAATACTGTATTCCTTTTTCCTCCTGTGAAAGGAGGAAAATCTCTTTGCCCATCCCAGGCAAAGATAACCAGTGCAGCATATTTCATTTGATGTTAAAATGCAGTTTCAACCGATACTCCCTTCTGACCATACTCTCCTGACCTAACTGGGCCCACCTGCTAGTTGAATAACCTAACCCAGGCATTGAATATGTAACTAGTGGCGTAAAAATGGAGGAGCACTCTTGGAGGCACAGGTAAATATGTGTATGAACTCAGGGGGCCACAGGTATATATGTGGAGGGCTGCACCATATTTTTCATATATATATATAAAATATATATATATATATTTTATATATATATATATATATATATATATATATACATATATATATATATATATATATATATATATATATAAAATATATATATATATATATATATATATATATATATATAATATATATATATATATATATATATATATATATATATATATATATATATATGATGCATTTGGTAATAATGGACGAGGACTTCGCGGTCGTTTTCAGAGAGACCGACTGTTTTTTTCTGGCCGATAAGGTGCTTTTCTAATGGAGATAATTTTATTTTGCGCCAACCCATAGTTTAAAAAAGAAAAAAAGAAAATCACCGAATGTTATGGTACCGTTTCCATTAAAAAAAACACTGTATCTCCATCAGAAAAAGCACTAAAACTTGACCTGGAAAAATTAGTCAGGGTCTTTTAAGTTTTAATGAAACATAACCTAACCTTTTTATAGGTTTTAATGAAACCTAACCTAATCTTAACCACAAAGTATACCTAACTTAACCTTATAGGTTTCATTAAAACCTAAAAGACCCTGACAAATTTTCCCGGCCAAGTTTTAGTGCTTTTTCTGATGAAGATAGTGTTTTTAATGGAAACGGTACCATAAAAATGTTTTTTTTTTTTTTTTTTTTTGCTATGGGTTTGCGCAAAATAAAACTATTTTCTTTAGAAACAAGCACCTTTGTAGGCCAAAAAAAAATTGTCGGTGTCTCTGAAAATGACCGCGAAGTCCTCGTCCATTATAACCATACATTTACATATAACTATTTATCATGTTATTATTAATCCATTAGGAGTATAAATTTTAGATTAAAACAATTGGTTAGTTTTTCTCAGTACGTTACATATTTATCTAGTCATTCAAATGAGGGACACCGCCCGGAAATGGGGGGGCACTACCCTAAAATTTGAGGGCACGTGCCCCCCCAGGCTTCCCCGCAGTTCTGCCACTGTATGTAACCTCTGTGGATACAGTGCATTGAATAATATTTGATAATTTTAATATGAACCACTGTTTGCTGCAAAGAATGGTTTATGTTACTCTCGTCGTCTACCAAAATTCTCATCCCAACGCAAACTTGGAACTCTCGCTGACGGTAATGGTTAGATTACCGTTAGGTTAGGTATACATAAACAGCTAAAGTCATATATTAGATATATATGTACCTGGAATTGTCGCCAACATCGGCGAGTGTTCCAATTTTTCACTTCGACGAGTGTTCCTATTTTCGGCGAGTTTTAAGTTCTTGAAGTTGATATTACAGTGCCCAATATATACATTGAATCAAATTTTACCCGTGTTTCTACATTCAGGAGAGTATTGGTCATTAGGGAGTAGTGGTTGAAACTGCATATTTTCCAACATTATATATCTCCGAAAGTAGTGATTTGCAATGGATTACTTTGGGAAATTAAGTTCTCAGAATCCATTTGTGTAACCAGAAACCATACTCCCAATTATGTAGAGAAATATGGTTAATATGGTAAGAGTATAAATTTACCAAAAATTGGAGCGGAACTCTCGGCGACGGGGACAAGATATCCGGTAGACGAGCGTACCATAAACTCTATTAACTATTATCGTGCCGTTAGTATCTTGGCGGTGCAGAGCTCCTTCAAATTTATCCATCCATGATATGAATATGGTAAAGACCCTGTTCAGACATCAAACTTAAACGTAAAAACCTTGGTGCAAATGAATCCTTATCCCCCACTCCAAAAACTATTTGTCAAGTCATTCATTTGTGTTTGAACATATATTACACTTGTCACTACAGTTTCCTAATGTACTACTATTTGCCAGAATGTAGACCGAGGAGCAGGATGAAAAACTGATCAGCACCGTGGGCCAGTACCCTTGGCTCTACGATGCTGCCCAGGAGAACTATAAGGACGTGGCTATGAAAAGTAATAATTGGACGTCTATAGCAATTCAGCTGAACATGAATGGTACGTCGAACAGTTCTCAAAATCATGAAATTGAACATAAAGGTGTTGTTTAATATATGTATGCCTACTCAAGCAATACTGCCTCTTAAAGTGAAACTGCATACTTATGCTGTGCCCATCAAAATATTAAAATTCCATCAACATCTGATATTTTGGTCTTTGTTACAGCGGAGGACTGTAAAAAGAGGTGGGCCTACTTCAGGGACAGGTATGTCCGGATGAGGAGGGTCACCACCAAAGGCTCTTCCGATTGGTTCCGGGGCTGATGCTGTTGCCACTGTCAAGTGGTACCTTTTCCCAATTTTGGACGCCCTGCTATGTAACGCAACAGGACAACATCGCTCGTAAGTATTTGTAATTATTTATAGGCATATTCCGTTTATTCTTTTCAGATACCTGGTGATGGAATGAAAATGCACTCTTGACATTCATAACACACAAATCTGAAGATAATTTGGTTATAATGGACGAGGACTTTGCAGTCGTTTTCAGTGACACCGACTATTTTTTCCGGGCCTACTAGAGGTGCTTTTTCTAATGGTGATAGTTTTATTTTGCGCAAACCCATTAAAAAAAAAAAAAAAATAAAGAAAATCATCACCGAATTTTATGGTACCGTTTTCATTACAAACACTGTATCTCCATCAGAAAAGCACCTATTGTATTTATATATATTATATATATATATATATATATATATAATATATATATATATATATATATATTATATATATATATATATATAATATATATATATATATATATATATATATATATATATACCTATAAGGTTAACTAAGGTGACTAAAGCTAACTAAGGTTACTAACCTATAAGGTTAGGTTAGGGTTCATTAAAACCTATAAGACACTCCTAATTTTTCCAGGCCAAGTTTTAGTGCTATTTATGATGGAGATTAAGTGATTTTAATGGAAATGGTACCATAAAATTTGGTGATGTTTTATGGGTTTGCGCAAAATAACATATCTCCATTAGAAAAAGCACCTATTGTATGCCAGGGAAAAATTGTCGGTGTCTCTGAAAACGAACGCGAAGTCCTCGTCTATTATTATCATACTTAGCGGTAAAGGTTAGGTTAGGTTTCATTAAAACCTATAAGGTTAGGTTAGGTATGTTCTATTCAATTACTTCCCTGTTATCTGAGACCCTGACAAATTATTCCCGGCCAAGTTTTAGTGCTATTTCTGATGGAGATACAGTGGTTTTACTGGACACGGCGACCATAAAATTCGGTGATGAATTTATTTTATTTTATTTTTAAATATGGGTTTCCGGAAAATAAAACTATCTCCATTAGAAAAAGCACCTATTGTAGGCCAGGGAAAAATTGTCGGTGTCTCTGAAAACGACCGCGAAGTCCTCGTCCATTATTACCCATATTTCTTTCATAGGCAGTTATATTTTGTCGCATTCCGTGATCTTTTCTGTATTTTTTTCCGGCGAGGGAAGTAGCTTCCTGGTGTAATGCCCATTATTCGGGAAATAGTAGGAAAATTATTATTATGAAATTCCCGAGCTATGTCTTGTCAGTAGTTAATTTTTTTCTCTTTGGTAAGGATGACTCATCGTATTTCTAGCTTTCCGCCATTTTTTCTCAACATTTGGCCATCCTAGACGCCATTTTGTTCTATCTTCTTTCGTGTTTTCACCCGTCACTTTTTTCTTCCTTCCTTCCATTCCCCCCCCGATATGCCGTATGCGAGACACAATCCGTAGGATAATTATTCTGCGATCAGTCATAACTAACGTATTCCATTCTTTTCTTTCTTTCCAAACCATCTTCTCAGATTTAGGAGCCCTCCTAAAATCCTCATGGCTTTCAAAATAATCCCTATCGTTATCGGTTATGGTCATATATGGGCGGTGTAATAATGATACACGCTAAAATGAAAGCCTACCAAAGTTCTAAACACAATTTCAATACCACCTCGCTCTGAAATAGGTGTTCGGATTGTCGATATTACATATAAAACCAACCTTCGTGAATATTAGATTAAAGACATTAAATTCTCTTATATCAAAGTAGCCAGTTTGTATTAGGGACGGCCTCTTCGGGGGATACGCGAGTTTTCATTACTTAAATAGTTGGTTCGGGATTATAAGTTGTTCATTTAAGGTCACGGTGAGACTTTCCAAACAAGTTCCTTTTTTTCTTGGTGCGGAAAGCCCGCAGGGCACGAGTTAGTGTTCTCTCCGCGCTCCTCAAGGTAAGACATCTGCCCCGGGCTCCGGTGGTTTTTCTCCCCTAGTATATTCCATCTATATATTTCTATATAAATATATAGGTACAGTTCAGTGTCACTAAGGCATAGATATTCCGCCCATCCTTATAAGTGATATTAACGGAGTGTTCTCTCCGCGCTCCTCAAGGTTGGCGCGAAACCTCCTGTAATGGCCACATGGTCTTACTGAAAACACATACCACACTGTCTCGCCATTTTCTTTCTCTACTAGATACCTATCTTCCATGTGTGCTTTATAAATATTAAGTGGTATGTTACCTAGTGTAGGGCAATTCCCTGAAGGGTAATTCTAGGGAAGGAGATTTATGCTCATTAGAGCTTTATCTCATAACTTAGGAAAATTCCTACGTCAGGATGTGAAGTCAAGTATCTTATTTCCGAGTAGATTTTTCTCGGTATAGTGTTAACCCCTATATGCTGAAGATGATCTCAAGTGAGAGACTTACCATGTTTCCAAAATAAATAGGATATCATTTACAAATATAGTTCTTGTGTTATTATGAAAACCCAGGTGATTATTCTGAGTTAGGACAATAATTCCCCACACTTCCAAGAGAGTCCAAGCCTTGTTTCGGTATAATCCCTCGTACCAACCACGACTACCAAGATCAATCTAATATTAATATTAAACTAACGTGCCCCGGGAGTAATCATAGTGAAATACTCATCAGGGCTGGTGGCAGCAAATCCCCATAACCTAAACCTTATTATCTTTTCCCCTTAAGTATACCCCCTTGTTCAGTACTCTCCGTAGTGAGAAGTGGTCAAACTATAATCATATAGTGAAGTCAGAAGACTAAGTTAAATCCTCCATTCAAGTTGTAATCTTTTATCAAATCATCCCCAAATAATATCCTTCAAGTAACGTTGACCAGTTATAAAACCCCCATACCAGTGACCCCCAATTTCTGTCAACACACTGGAACCCTCCATAGAGTCCTCAGGACCGTCCACGAGTCACTCTTCTGACGGATCAAACAACATAGAGATGTAAGTACAGCACAATAATTTCAACCCGAAAAGGGAGAGGGAAGAACAGCTTGTTTTGGCTGGCCGCCGACTTGCCCTGGCCCGGATTCGAACCAGGACACGCATCTTTGTAGCCAGGCGTGCTAGCCACTACACCACAGAGGCGACCATGCTATATTATTAGTGCTGAAATTTAAATGTACTTCTATTGTATTAGATATCTTGTATCTGTCAATACTTAGATACAAGCTCTCCTCCTCAAGCACCTCCTCTTTTGAATATATTATGTTTGTGTTATTAAATTTCTATATATTGAAATTTATTTTCAGACACGTCATCGAAGCAGACACGGGCCTGGCACAGGTTGCATCGCCGGCAGAAGCTGGTGAAGCCTTTGCCATGCCAGCGTTGGTGGCCCGGACGTCTGCCAAGAAGAGAAAATCAAGGGAGGAAAGTGATGACTCTTCTTGGAAGCTACGGTTTGTTGAAGCTTTTGAGAAAGGGTCAGCTGCAAGACAGCAGGCCAGGCTGACGGGTCTTGAGGGTATTGGGATTTATATCATTGACCAAATCAGTCAACTCAATGGCGAAAACCTTCGGTCATCTGCAGTGCTAAATACTATAGAACATCTGGATGCCTTCATGAAAAAACATCGTGACTAATTGTAAATTCTCGTAATAATTTTTTGTTTTTTGTAAATTTTTGTACTTTTTTGTAAAATTTGTAAATTATTGTACTTATTGTAAATTCTTTCAATTTTTGTTTAATGAAAATTTGTAAATATTTCGTACATTTTGTAAAAAAAAATTGTAAATTTCAACACTTTTTTTAAATTTTTTGTCTTTCTGGGGCATCCAGATGATCTACAGTCGGCCCAAAAGAACTTAGGACGCCAAAACAGTTAGGGCGGGAATTACGTCCTTAGCTGTTTTGACAATTTCGGTGGGAGCGATTGATTTTTTTTACGTTTTTTGTATATCTGGCAGTGTATTAGGGTTTCTGCTGTAGATTCCTTGTTCCTGCCCGCTCTGTATCTTCCAAGTCATCATAGGAAGAGGTTGTTGTGTTTGGTTCTCCAACCTTCCTAAACCCCCATTTGCCCCTCCATCTTCTACCACCTTCTCCAGGTCTAATAAAGCATTATGCCGGACAAATCTCTATCCATATGTGAAGAAGACACATATAGTAACTTGTATCGAAGTGGGAAAGCAAATTGGCCAGGATAGCGAGGGAGATGTGTGTTTTCCCACTACCGTCTCGGTTTGTGGTGAGGCGGGCTCAAGTGGTGGTTAGGGACTGTTTTGGCGTGGAGAAAAGGGTAGGGGTGGCCAAAAAACTTCAAAGAAGAATGATCAACTGCTCAAAATGTTTGTGATGTCAATAACATTTTGAGCAGTTGATCAGTCTTCTTGAAGTTTTTTCTTGCCGACCTGACCCTTCTTCCACGCCCATAACAGCTTAACTCACAATCTTGCGCCCGCCCCCTGCACCACACCGAGACGGTTTGTTTGGAACACACATCTCCTCGTATCTGGCCAATTGTTTTCCCACTTCGATAATTTTATATATGGGTCTTTTCATAATGATAGAGATTTGCCTGGGCATTAAAGCTTATTAGACATGGAGAAGGCGGTAGGGGGAAAGGGGATGGGGAGGGGCAAATGCGGGGTGTAGGAGGTTGGAGAACCAACACACAAACCTCTTCCTATGATGACTTGGAAGATACAGAGCGGTCAGGAGCGAGGAATTACAGCAGAAACCCTAATACACTGCCAGATATACAAAAACGTAAAAAAATTTAATCGCTCCCACCGAAATTGTCAAAACAGCTAACGACTTTATTCCCGCCCCAACTTTTTGGGCGTCCCAAAGTTTTTTTGAGCCCCGACTGTATAATGGGATTTTAGCAGATGGGTGCCTCGTGTACGGACATGGATGGGCAGTGGCTCGTTGGGCTGAGTATTTGGGCAGTGGTTCACGGTGACCCTCCAATTGAGCAGCTTCGACACCACTGGGTTACAGCGTGGATGCCCGATCGTCCATTGACGAAACTGCACCCTCTCTTGACGAATCAGAAGAGGCTGGTAGACAAAGTTGAGGGTGGAAAGCAGCTGGTGGTTTGTAATATCAGTGCGGAAGTCCTCAAAGCTGGGGGGTAAGGCCAGATGCGCGGGTTGCATGCTGTCCTGAACTGCCGACTTTGTGGCAATCAGGTACCATTCCTCCTGACTGGAAAGGGGGCTGGTTGTCCTATCTGGAAAGGGAAAGGGGACGTTAGGACTGCAACAAGTACCGCCGGTATTTATAACTGCTCAGCGTGCCAGGCAGGGTGGGTGGCCCATCTATTGCTGACACGGATCTGCAAGTCCATCCTGCTGAAGGCAGCAGAGCACTCAGCAGTCTGGGTTCACGCCTGGTAGTCAAACAAACAGACCGTATCCTAGCGCTTCGTGTCTGGTGGATAGCCGACGTCGTGATTTTCGACAGGGGATGCTGCAGCCTATGTGATCTCAAGAAGGCGCTTGACTCAGTGCATCGTGAGTCACTCTGGGATCTTCTGCGACTCGCAGGATTCCTGCAAGGACTATTGGTTGGATGACTGCCTGTACTCTGGGACTGAGAGAGCTGTGAAGTTATGGGGGAGGTGTATCCAGCTTCTTTCCGTTAATACAAGAGTGAGACAAGGGTGCAGTCCTGCCCCATCACTTTTCAAACACGTATGGACTGGGTATTGGGCAAAGTTGTAGATCAAAGTGATTGGGGAGCATCCGTCGGCAACACAAGACACTGTCTTGTTTTACCGATGGATTCAGTAATCTTTGCTGAGTCGCTGGAGGTCTTGTGTGATGGCTCTTGAGGCGCCCTGCATGAGGAGGCAACGCCTTTGGACTTGAGGTCTCCTGGCTTAGACTAAGGTCCAGGTTGTTTGGAAGGCGTACTAGATGAAACTAGACAGTCTGTTCATGCGTGCGATCTTTGAAAGTTTTACATACCTTGGCTTAGCGCAGTCCATAATGACGGCGGGTCACGTCAAAAAGTCTTACGGCGGATTGGCATAGCCCATGGTGTATGGGAATATGGAATATGGAAATACCCCCCCGGAACATCTGGATCTCAAGTCGCTTGTGATCCCTGTCTTACTCTATGGTTGTGAGACGTGGACACTAAATAGCGAATAACTTAAAAGCCGAATCGATGCCTTTGGGGGATATAAGTGTCTTCACAGAATCATGGCGGTATCGCTGGATGATTACGTGTCAAATCAGCGATGCACGCGCGAGAATTAATTGAGGCCTATTACCTGCATAGTCCGTTCAGCATCAAACTTCAGCTCATATGGGGGTGGCAAATATGTGAGGAAATACACCAATAATTCTTTACAAGAGCGTTCCAGGGAGTTCTAGGGACTTTACCCCTGCTATGATTTTGTAGTTGTTGTTGAATGAGAATTCACTTTGGGAACAATTGAAGAAAAAAAAAAATTTGAGTTAGATTTTTGAGCTTATTTAGACTAAAATTGGCATGCTGATTCCAAATCTGTAATCAGTTTTTTTCTAGCACGTCAAAGTTTGTTCTAACAGCTTACCCTCCAGATAAGCAAAACTCCACTTGTGAGCTGTAGTAAAACTTGCCGCTGATTACGATGGCACTCCATCGAGAGCTATGGCAACTTGTTGTGCAGTTACAATTGAGGACAGTGAGGGAGAGGGTGTGTGCAGTCC
>JACEEZ010026193.1:52937-64874 GCA_016584305.1 Chionoecetes opilio | reverse complement strand
ATGGACTTAACAAAAGGTGTCAACCCCACTACATACAAAATGGACTAATTACTAGGCGCCAGCAGGTGTGTTATAGTAGGCTAAGGTTAGGGTATAAGTACATGTGGGAGGTAGCTGGCAGTGACAACATCAATATGAAAAATGTAACCTGTGTAAAACAGAAGAGAAGCACACACTCCGCCATTATGTAATGGAATGTCAAGAAATGATCTTTTTTAGAGGCGGCTGTGCCAATGCTTCCTATGCTGGGCTGCAGCACTACTATCTACAACCA
Source organism: Chionoecetes opilio (assembly GCA_016584305.1). Lineage (NCBI taxonomy): Eukaryota > Metazoa > Arthropoda > Malacostraca > Decapoda > Majidae > Chionoecetes > Chionoecetes opilio. The sequence goes on along the minus strand of JACEEZ010026193.1, from coordinate 64,600 downwards.
TGTAACCTTATCCAAGTCAAAAAGAGTCACCCAAACTTTGCCAATGCTTCATAATGGACTTTAAAAAAAAAAAAAAAAAATATATATATGTAACATAACATAATCTTATGTATATGCATATCTAAATGTAATTAACAAACTTACTATCTAACTTCATTAATCATGGCAATCCTTCCTATGCAACCTGCATGGGGGTGCGCCCTTTGTCTATTTTGTACCCTTAATTATATATGTATTATGTATAATGTGTACATTATTCACAATAAACGTTTTGATCTGATCTGATCTCTCTCCCCCTCTCTCTCTCTCTCTCTCTCCCTCTCTTCTCTCTCTCTCTCCTCTCTCCTCTCTCTCTCTCTCTCTCTCTTCTCTCTCTCTCTCTCTCCTCTCCTCTCTCTCTCTCTTCTCTCTCTCCTCTCTCTCTCTCTCCCCTCTCTATATATATATATAAAATATATAATATTATATATATATATATATATTATATATGTGTGTGTGTGTGTTAGCGTGTGTGTGTGTGTGTGTGTGTGTGTGTGTGTGTGTGTGTGTGTGTGTGTGTGTGTGTACTTTAGGGCATCATTTGTGAGGAGGAAGAGGAGGAGGAGGAGGGTAGGCAGCGCAATAAGCTTCAATTAATTTCCTATTACCAGTTTCAACCTCGTGTCAGCCAAAAAATGCAAATATGATGATGCAGTTATGATTTTATTGCAATTATTGATACTGTGGCCTGTAATGATATTATCATCATTATCTTAACCATCAGTATTTTCATTGTTATCATTTGTATTAATGATAGATTTCACTATTGTGATTTTTAGTTCATTATCTATTCTATTAGTCGTACATGTATAATAATTTCCACTACTACTACTACTACTACTACTACTACTACTACAACTACAACTACAACTACTACTACTACTACAACTACTACTACTACTACTACTACTACTACTACTACTACTACAACTACAACTACAACTGCAACTACTACTACTACTACTACTACTACTACTACTACCACCACCACTCTAACCACAATTTTCCTTCATTAACCATCTACTTCACGGTGGACCCTCCAACTGAGCAGCTTCACACCACAGGGTTACAGGCAGTGGATGCCGATCCTCCCATTGACGAAAGCGCACCCTCTCTTGACGAAGTCAGAGAGGCTGTAGCAAAGTTGAGGGGTGGAAAGGCAGCTGGTGTTTGTAATATCAGTGCGGAGCTCCTCAAAGCTGGGGGTGAGGCCATGATCCACGGGTTGCATGCTGTCCTGACTGCCGTGTGGCAATCAGGTACCATTCCTCCTGACTGGAAAAGGGGGCTGGTCGTCCCTATCTGGCAAGGGAAAGGGGACCGTCAGGACTGCAACAATTACCGCGGTATTACACTGCTCAGCGTACCAGGCAAGGTGCTTGCCCATCTATTGCTGACACGGATTCGCAGCCATCTGGTGAAGCATCAGAGACCTCAGCAGTCTGGGTTCACGCCTGGTAAGTCAACAACGGACCGTATCCTAGCGCTTCGTATCCTGGTGGAACGCCGACGTGAGTTTCGACAGGGGATGCTTGCAGCCTATGTTGATCTCAAGAAGGCGTTTGACTCAGTGCATCGTGAGTCACTCTGGGATCTTCTGCGACTTCGAGGGATTCCTGCAAGGACTATTGGTTTGATAACTGGTCTGTATTCTGGGACTGAGAGTGCTGTGAAGTGTGGGGCAGGTGTATCCAGCTTCTTTCCTGTGAATACAGGAGTGAGGCAAGGGTGCGTCCTTGCCCCATCACTTTTCAACGCTTGTATGGACTGGGTATTGGACAAGGTTGTAGATCAAAGTGATTGTGGAGCATCCGTCGGCAACACCAAGATCACTGATTTTGTTTTTGCCGATGATGCAGTAATCTTTGCTGAGTCGCTGGAGGTCCTGGTGATGGCTCTCGAGGCGCTGCACGAGGAGGCAAAGCCTTTGGGACTTGAGGTCTCCTGGCTCAAGACCAAGATCCAGGTTTTTGGAGACCTACTAGATGAAGCAGTACAGTCTGTTCATGCGTGTGGCGAGGACATTGAGATCTTGGAAAGTTTTACATACCTTGGTAGCGCAGTCCATAATGACGGCGGGTCACGTCAAGAAGTCTTACGGCGGATTGGCATAGCCCACGGTGTTATGGACTCGCTCAGCGGGAGTATTTGGCGTTGTCGGTACCTGTGCAGGATGACAAAGATCCGGATCTTCAAATCGCTTGTGATCCCTGTTTTAATCTATGGTTGTGAGACATGGACACTAAATATTGACTTGAAGAGACGAATCAATGCTTTTGGTAATAAGTGTCTTCGCAGAATAATGGGGTATCGCTGGGATGATTACGTGTCAAATCAGCGATTGCACCGTGAGACTGAATCGAGGCCTATTACCTGCATAGTCCGTCAGCGCCAACTTCGGCTATATGGGCATGTGGCATGCTACCCTGAAACCGATCCTTCCCATCGGGTTGTATCTGTAGGAGACAACCCGGCGTGGAGGAGGCCAAGGGGGCGCCCACAAGACTCGTGGCTGGGGCAAGTTGATGTTTCTTGTCGAGAGCTGCTTGGTATGGGAAAGGAGCCTGCATGGGAAATCGCGCGTGGTGACCCCCGGGAGTGTCGTCGTAGGGTGGGCGAGGCGACGCGCCCCCCGGCGTATGCCCCCAATGATTGATTGATTGAACCATCTACCTTAAGTTCTATTTATATGGATGAACACTCTCCTTTACTATTATTCAAATACTTAATAGATATCACCCTTTACTTATTCAATATTTATTCTACCATCAAGTCATCACTCTGCACACACACATACACACACAGACACACACACACACGCACACACACACACACACACACACACACACACACACACACACACACACACACACACACATACACACACACACACACACACACACACACACACACACACACACACACACATACACACACACACACACACACACACACACACACAGACACACACACACACACACACACACGGTAGGAGGGAGGCGGTAGCGGAGTGGTTAGCGTCTCCGAATGGCGTTCTCGGTGACCCGAGTTCGATCCCTGAAGAAATCCAAAACCTTTCTGCACCGTCGAGTGGCCTAAGAACACCCACATGCCCTGCCCATTAACTCTACCTTCGATTGCGAGTGCATCGGAGGACACAGGGCGGCGGCATGAGTCTCTAATCACAGGCGTCACTATAAACATCCTGCCTGCGCCACCATGGGCGAGGGCCAACCATCACAGCCCTCAAGTGAACCACCAGAGCCTACCATCCGAACCCTGGGTCACCACTGCCTACAGGCGCTATAGGCACAAATGTAAAAAAAAAAAAAAAAAAAAATAACACACACACACACACACACACACACACACACACACACACACACACACACACACACACACACACACACACAACACACACACACACACACACACACACACATACACACACACACACACACACACACACTCCCACGCCTTGATACATCGTGAAGTGTGTATGCGTGTGTGTGTCTCTCAAGGTAGCCAGATTTGTGCCTCCCCGGAAATCCCTCTGCTCACGAACGACAGCCATAAATAAACGACAGCCATAGATTCACGGTGATCCTCTGCTCTGTTTGTCTCCAATGAATCCAGACTCCTTTTTTTTTACTCGTATATATTTTTCGTTTTCTAATAGCACGAACTCATAATAGGATTTTTAGGTTTATTATTTTTTTTACAGGAATTGAAATCTTACTTTCTCTCTCTCTCTCTCTCTCTCTCTCTCTCTCTCTCTCTCTCTCTCTCTCTCTCTCTCTCTCTCTCTCTCTCTCTCTCTCTCTCTCTCTCTCTCTCTCTCTCTCTCTCTCTCTCTCTCTCTCTTTTTATTTTTTTTCTATTTAAACTGTGGTTACATTGGTAATAGATCTAAAGCTCTAGGTTTTATACTAGAGTTATCTATCGCTCCTGGAGGGGTTGGAAGGAGTCAGGCGCGAGGTGGAGACGTTTGCCGTTCACCAGTCACTGCGCTCTTCTCTGAACGCGGTCTAGTGTAGCCAGGTAAGTGGGCGGGCAGGAAGACCATGCTAGGGGGGAGTCATGAGGAGTCGTACCTGTGCCTTGTACAAGACCTCCACCCCCTTGGCATCCAGAAGGCGGGAGATGCGCCGGATACAGCTGAGTCCCCAGGCCGCGTTTTTTGCAACTGTCCAGGCATCCTGGTGAAGGTCAGTCCCGCGTAAAACTCCACCCCAAAGAAGGAGATGGATCTCTAAAGCGGTAGTGATCTGCCCTCAAGCTGTATACCCGGTGCAGGCAGGTTGACGATGTCATGCCTGCGGGAGACAAGCAGTGCCTGGGTTTTATCAGGGGCCAGGCTGACCTGCCATCGACTACTCCAGGTGACTTTGTTGTCCAATGCCAGGTTGATGCGGCACACAGTGTCCTGTCAGTCACGTCTGTTGCAGGTGAAGGCAAGGGTGCTGTCGTCAGCGTAGGTCTGGGCCTCAGGAATGAGCTGGAGAATATCATTGAAGGACATTCCACAGAAGAGGCCCGAGTACGCTGCCCTGCGGGACGCTGGCGTGGATGGGTTGCTTGCTGGAAGTGTGGCCGATGATCACCACCCGTAAGGTCCTGTCTTGGAGGTAGTCCTGGATGAACTGCAGAAGGGCGCCGCGCACTCCCAGGCTCCCCAGCTTGGCAACGAGACCTCGGTGCCACACTCTGTCAAAGGCTCCGGCGCTGTCCAAAGCCACGACAAAGGTGTCCATTCCTCTATCTAGCGGGTGGTTCCAGGAAGCAGACTGAAGGAGGAGTAGGTCTGCAGCTGACCTTCCCTGCCTGAAGCCAAATTGCTTGGAGTTGAGGATATGGTGGGCGTCCAAGAAGGTGTTGATTTTGGCGGTGATAAGGGTCTCCAGGATTTTCCCAGCAGTGGTAAGGAGGGAAATTGGGCGGTAGTTTTTTGGGTCCCGTTTGCTGTTTTTTTGTTTGTTTGTTTGTTTTTGTGGGTGGCCACCACTCTTGCTTTTTTACATTGCGTGGGCTACTTGCACGAGGGAAGGATGTTGCTGAAGATGATGGTGAGTGGTGGAGCAGGCTGGGCAGCACATCCTTTTAGTAGGTGAGGGCTAATGCTGTCAGGCCCTAACGCCTTCTTGGGATCTATTTGCCGCAGCTGATAATCAACTACAACATTCAACTTAATGTTGAATGCGAGACTCTCTCGAGAGGTCCTGGTGCGGGATGATATCTCTGGGGGCTCGCGTGAGGGGTCTGGCACGACATCTTTAAAGAAAAATGAGCTGCCAACAGCTCAGCCTTGTCCTTGTCGCGGACAGCCACCGACCCGTTTGGTCTGGTGAGCGGCCGAATGGTGTTGTCAGCAAAGAGGCCCTGCTGCTGCTTCACTCCACACCACCACTCCTTACTGCTAACTGACTGGCCGCTGTACTTGGCCTTTAAGTCATCTCTCCAACGTTGTATGGCCTGCTTTTGGACCTGGCACATGGTCTTGCAGGCTTCTTTGTGCCGATGTTTGTTGAATTGGAAGGGATGGGACTTGTACCGCAGCCAGGCCATGCTCTTGTTGTCAGCAGCTCTCCTACACTGAAAACCAGACCAGGGCTGATCATGGGGCCTGGATTTGTGGGTTTGGCTGGGTATATGATTATTCTGGGGAGATAGGAGGAGGTTGGTGAAGGTCTCCACTTGTGTGTCTACGTCGCCGTGGAGAAGCTCAGTTCACACAATGGAGTCTAAGTTTTCCTTTAGGCTGTCCCAATCTCTCCGACACCAAAGCCACTTGGCTTGGGCAGTAGCCTCGTCGCGTACCACAGTGGTACTGATGGTGGTAAGCACGGCAGAGTGGTCTGAAGATCCAACCATGCCCAGGGGGAGGCAGGTGATCACTTCGTCTGGCAAATCTGTGATGACGGGGTCGAGGGAGGAGCCAGAGGTGTGGGTGGGGAGGTTGACATGGTTGCTAAGGCCGTACTCAGTCAGAAAATCCTCGAACTGCCTCTCAACCAGATGCTGGTTTATGTCCCCTATGACAATGAGATGGTTGCAGGAGTGCTGGAGATGTAGGGTGTCAATGTTGGTGTGGAGGAAGTGGATGGGGTCATTTCCCTGCCACTCTGGGCGGTAGCAGACGCATAGTAGGATGGTATCGTGGCAACTCGTCCAAAATCTGTAGAACATCATCTCAAGGTGCCTATCCATTTCAACCTCGAGAGCCTCTACAGCGATACCTTCGCGGAAGCAGACGGCGATGCTCCCGAAGGTGCCTCGAGCACGGTCTCTTCGGTGCCATCTTGAATATCCCTGGATGTGTCCGAAGTTGTAGGGATAGTAGGGTTCAGGAAGGTCTCGACCGTAGTGATGATTTCTGGGTTGTGTGGAATGATGAAAGATTGAGCGAGATCTCCTATGTTTGTTTGGAGTCCTCTGACATTAGCGGAAATACGAGTCTGTTTCTCTTGTGAAGGTCGGTGGGTTGGCATAACTCCAGGGTGTGTAGGGGGTTGGGTCACTTGGGTGGAGTGCGGAGTCTGGTGATGACCCACTGGGTTTTCCAGGCAAGGGTGGATGCTTGAGGTATCTGTTGAGGGTCTCGACGAGGCGGGAAGTGATAGCTGCCTGCTCAGTCAGCTGATGGCAGAGCTTATCGTGCCTCTTTTGGGCAAGTAAGGACCGACAGTTCTCTACGGTGTGACCACTCACGGTAGCAGTGGTCGCACCAACTTAACCAGTGGCAGGTATTGTCGGTGTAACCACTTATGTTGCAGTAGTAGCAAAATTCCTAGGTGGTGATTTATCGGGGGCGAACAAGGGCAGGGACAGTAATGAGACGAGTTTCGAGGGCGGCGCGATGTAGTTTTTCAGGCGGCGCACAAACAAAATATAGATGTAAAAAAAAGAAAGAGGAGGAATGGGGAGGAGGTGCTAGAAGAAAAAGAAGAAAAGAAGAAGAAGAAGAAGTAAGGAAGAACAAGAAAATGAAAAAGAAAAAGAAAAGGAGGAAGAAGAATAGGAAGAGGGTAGGGAAGTGGAGGAGGAGAAGGATAAGAATTGCCACAACCAAAGAATAAAAAAAAGCAAAGTAGAAGATGATATAAGAGGAGGAGGAAGAATCGGAGGAGAAGGAGGAAGAGGAGAAGCAAGGATATAATATTGATAACCAGAGAGATGAGGAGGAGTATTGGAGTAATATTGGAGGCGGCGTCTGTTGTGTAGAGGGCCATAAACGCTAGATCAGAGGTACCAGGTTCTATTTTTTTCCGTTCTCTAGTGCGGGCACCATGGGTGACTATTCATTCTTTCTTAAATAATTTCTCCATATAACAACCTCTCTCAGTCATGAAGTTACTTTTATATTATCAGAAATGATCCATAAGAATATCATATATACTTTAATCTCGATATTAAGTACATTTTTATCACATATAAATGCAATACCTTCAATGCTTGAATGTGTCTCCTACTGGATAATTAATAACGGAAAAAGAAGTGAGGTATACTATTATTGGCATTCAGGTAGAGTATAATCAGAAGACAGTCATGAATCCTACTGCCATATCAGATGTATCTAATATTCGTCGAAAACTGTCTCAGAAAGATACGCTGCCAGACGTACAGACGCACGGGTATCTACCAAGGGAGGAACGGGGTGCTTGGGATTACACCTCTGAGCTCTATATGAGCTGGAGGGGCGATCTTATGTCAACGCCGCGTAGTTTGTTGTGCCGCCACCAGGGCGGCGCTCTCGAAGTGACAGCCATCTTGAGTTACCCCGCAGCCGCGGAGATTGAACTGCTGCTGCTGTGTGCTTACTGGAAATAATTTCTTGAATTACAATCAAGATGGTGCATTGTGCAGCCTATGTGGTTGCAGAAATGGGCACAGGAATACTTCGAGAGGTAGAGATATAGAGATACTCTCTCTCTCTCTCTCTCTATTCTCTTTCTCTAAATATTTCTCTTTCTCTAAATCTCTCTCTCTCTCTCTCTCTCTCTCTCTCTCTCTCTCTCTCTCTCTCTCTCTCTCTCTCTCTCTCGTCTCTCTCTCCTCTCTCTCTCTCTCTCTCTCTCTCTCTCTCTCTCTCTCTCTCTCTCTCTCTCTCTCTCTCTCTCTCTCTCTCCTCTCTCTCTCTCTCTCTCTCTCTCTCTCTCTCTCTTCTCTCTCTCTTATATATATATATATTATATATATATATATATTTTTTTTTTTTTTACATCGCAACGGACTGGCCAAGGGCACAACAAATATAGGTAACACAAAGCCCGCTTAGTTGTCAGTCCCTATAACAGAAGACAGTAAGAGAATAAAATAAAAAAAGAGGGGTGTGCCAATTTAGTACAGGAGGTGTCTTGTTACTCTTCTTTTGAAAATATTTAAGTCATCGGAAAGTGGAAAAATAGGAACAGGAAGAGAGTTCCAGAGTTTACCAGTGAAAAGGATGAAAGAGTAAAGATACTGATTAACTCTTGCATTAGGAAGATGAACTGAATAGGGATGAGAATGAGTAGAAAGTCTCGTGCAGCGAGGCCGCGGGCGGGGGGGAGGCATGCAGTTAGCAAGTTCAGAAGAGCAGTGAGCATGAAAATAACGGTAGAAGATAGCAAGATAAGCAACATTCCGGTGGTGATTTAAAGATTGAAGACATTCAGTCAGAGGAGGGGAGTTGATGAGACGAAAAGCTTTTGACTCAACCCTGTTTAGGAGAGCTGTATGAGTGGATCCTCCCCTAACATGTGAGACTTACTCCATACATGGGCGGATAAGGCCCAATACAGAGCAAGCATCTGGGAGGGAGAAAAAAACGGACACAGACGCCACAGGACACCTAACTTCTTAGAAGCTGTTTTAGCAAGAGATGAGATGTGAGATTTCCAGTTCAGATTTTTAATAAAGGATAGTTCTAGAATGTTCATTGTAGAAGAAGGAGATAGCTGAGTGTCATTGAAGAAGAGAGGATAGTTATCTGGTAGGTTTTGTCGAGTAGATAGGTGAAGAAATTGGGTTTTTGAGGCATTGAACAAAACAAGGTTTGCTTTGCCCCAATCAGAAATTATAGAAAGATCAGAAGTTAGGCGCTCGGTGGCATTTCTCTGTGAATCACTTAGTTCCTGTTGAGTTGGACGTCTAATAAAAGACGTTGAAAAATGCAGGGTAGAATCATCAGCGTAGGAGTGGATAGGGCTTTGAGTTAGATATAGAAGATCATTAATGAATAATAATATAAAGAGAGTGGGTGATAGGACAGAACCCTGGGGAACACCACTATTGATAGATTTAGGAGAAGAACAATGTCCGTCTACAGTAGCTGCAATAGAAACGGTTTAGTAAAGGAAACTTTAAGATGAGGATACAGAGAGATGGATAGACACCGAATGAGGTAGTTGGAAATTTAAAGAATTGTGCAGACTCTATTCAAAAAGTTTTGATATGTCAAAGGGCAGCAGCAAAAGTTTTCACCGAACCTAAAGGAGGATGACAGGATTCAGTTAGGAAAGCTAGAGATCGCAGTAGATCGTCTTTACGGAACCGTACATGACGATCAGATAGAAATTGTGATGCATTAAAAATTTCTTATTTAAATAAGATTCAAAAACTTTAGAAGGCAGGAAGTCAAAGCTAAATAGACGGTAGTTGAAGGATACAACGATCCCCTCCTTAGTACCAGTTGATGTGAAGCAAACTTCAGCAAGAAGGAAGGTGGAATAATAGACAAAGACGGAAAAGTTTGACCAGGCAGGGTGCAAGACAGAACACAGTTTTTGAGAACAATAGATGGGACTCGTATATATATATATATATTATATATATATATACTATATATAATTAATATATATATATATATATATAATATATATATATATATATATATATATAATATATATATATATATAATATATAGTATATATATTATATATATATATATATAGATATATATATATAAATATATAATATATATATATATATATATATATATATATATATATATATATATATATATATATATATATATATATATATATATATATATGTATATATATATATATATATACTCTATACTATATATATATATAATATTCTCTCTCTAATATATCTCTAATATATCTCTTACTCAAATATCTATATTCCTCTCTCACCTCGCTGTCTCTTAAATTATATATATAATATATATATATATATATATTATATATATAATATATATATATATATATATATATATATATATATATATTATATATATATATATATATATATATATATATATATATATATATATATATATAAATAACTCTCTAAATATCTCTGAATATATAGTTCTACAATCTGGAGAGTACACTATTGGTGCTGAAGTGAGAAAACAGCTGTCAAGATTAATTTTATTTAAACATCAATAAAATATTTTGTGTAACTATGTCAGATTTTTTGATTATTTTCTTGAGATGAAAACATATATAATCATTTACGGTTCTTCAACTTTAGAATGTGATAAAGCTTATTCCTTGCATGTAACTTTACAGATGAGGAAACATAACCATCACTTGTGAAGGATGAACACAATTACACATAACTGACACAGTGTTATATTACTAAGTCATTCACATGGATCGATTACGTGTCGACATCTTCACATCGATTATAATTGTTTTTGGTCGTGGAAGATCACCATACCATAATCTTGAGAGTATTGAAAAGCTATCTCTAACTTCCTAATCACGTTATTCCTGTTTTTCGAGAGCAATACAGTGTCATCAAAACTAATATGTATGTAACCACTGTAAAAATCATTCTGGGCGACAATTTTTTTTTATTACTTGTATCAATATATTAACAAATAGTACAAAAAAAATGTATGAAGTTGGAGAACCTTGCCTGACGCCCACCGTAGCGGCCATGACTGCAGCGCCCAAAATACCTTCACTTACACGATACATTGAAACAATTGCTGCAAGCATTACCATTCCACATCCTCCTAGCTTCTTTAGAACTGAAATTTTTTCTTTCTAGGTACTAAATCATACGCTTTAGAAAAATCAATAAAGGTAACCAATAGTTTCCTCTTTTTCCTCTTTGCCGTATCCATAAGGAGGCGTAAAGTTACTATATGTTCCATGCAGCCACGGTTCTTCAGAGCTCCGGCATGTTCCCTGAATGGACTTAATTAATTATTTAATCGGTCACATAACACCATGTCATAAAGTTTCGCAATACAGTTGATTACACTAATTCCTCTATATTTATTTGGGTCTCGTCTATTTCCCTTCATAAAGATTGCAAACACTTCTGCTTTCACCTATGACCTGGGATATTTAGCAGATGGGATATTTAGCAGATAAAAATATGGTGTTGAATAACGATGTTATAGCCACCAATATTCACTGGGCTGGAAGCAGAGCAAACCCACCTGGGGGAGAGCCCATCCGGTCCACACGCCTTGTCAGACCTCGTTTTCTTAACTTGCTGCATGACCTGCTCGGGCGAGATTGGTTCGTCCAGTATAGGGATGGTGACATCTGTAGTTACATCATCCACAAGGTTACCAGTCGAGTTATCAGGGTTCATTAGTCTCAAAATAAGCTTTGAATTATTCGTTACTCGGACTAAAGTCTTCACAAGACTTATCA
>JACEEZ010026193.1:45437-47937 GCA_016584305.1 Chionoecetes opilio | reverse complement strand
AGCTTCCCTTTCTTGCCTGCCAACACCTTGCACCTCGCCCGCTACTCCTGCTGCGTTACCACAACACCTGCTACCTTATCACTACACCTACTACGTTACCAGAACACCTGCTACCTTATCACTACACCTACTACGTTACCACTACACCTTGTTCAGTCACGCCCTTCATCGCTCCGTTGTAATGTTATGCATGTTGTAACTATCGTAGGGAGATTATAGCAATAACGATTCACGAAATGCTTTATGATTCTTATATAACTTCAAATTTACATTAGTTCTGACTTACGAGAATTTCCGGAAATTTATTTTAGTTCTGAAGTGCGGAAAATCCCGTAAATCTACTTTCCTTCTGATATAGACAATAAATCCCGTAAATCTACTTTCCTTCTGATATCTATAATAATATAAGCGAAAGTGTCTGTGTGTGTGTCTGTCTGTGTGTGTGTCTGTGTGTCCGCGATAGGTGCCGCCCCCCGTGGCGGAATCCCATCATATGGCACAGTTTTGGAACCGGGTCGACCAGGGGAACATTTTAAGCCCACTTATGGGATGATCCAATCACTTTTATTTATTTTTTATTTTTAGCAGCCTATTAGCGAGAATTGTGAAAAAAAGTGGGTTGCGAGAATTGAGGAGACCTTGATGTAGGGTGATGGGTAATGGGTTAGTGAATGGGTGGGTTGATGGGTAATGGGTGTGGGGTGATGGGTGAGTGAATGGGTGGGGGGTGATGGGTGATGGGTGAGGGAATAGGTGGGGGGTGATGGGTAATGGGTGAGTGAATGGGTGTGTGGTGATAGGTAATGGGTGAGTGAATGGGTGGGGGGTAATGGGTAATGGGTGAGTGAATGGGTGTGTGGTGATGGGTAAGGCATTAATACATACATTTCTACATCCATGATTTCAGGAAAGTTAGAAGGGGCTATCTGGAGAGTCTGTGTTTGGTGGGCCGAAGGCCCACCAATAGCCCTCCGCAGGAGCTAGTAGACGATAAATCCCGTAAATCTGCTTTCTTTCTGATACAGACGAGAAATCCCGTAAATCTACTTTAGGGATTATATTAATCTATACATACGAAAAATCCCCAAACGTCTCTGTCATAAATCTCCGTGGACTAAGCCGCACGTGGCTGTGGTCCGGGCGGCATATTGGCCAAGTCTGGTAAGGATTGCCTCCTACTCCACTCTTGAACACGTCAGGTTAGGTTACGTTAGGTTACGGTTAGGTTAAGATAAGTTTACTTAACTATATCAAATCACAATGAGGGTATTTTCGAGAAAATCCTATGGTTAGTTTCAGAGCTACAGCCAAGTGTCTTCACCTGGAGAAGGCGATTTTTTCAAGACTTGGCTAATATGTGTCCGGGCAAGGCCAGTGTCCATAAAAACGTATATCTGGTCTGTCTTTCCACCGGGGGGTCCTCGGTCGGGCAGACAGACACTCGGTATGAAAAGCGTAACTAATCAGCAAACCCCGCCAGACAAGAGTCCGCTCCCAACACCAAGATTAATGCGGATAAGCTTGCGGGGCTGGAATAACACGGCTAAAGAGAGCTGCTCAACGTGGTTATAAAAAGAAAAGGATTTGTCAGGACTATCAAAAACTGTTCCACCGTAGATTGATGGCAAAAAAATTTAGTTACGTAAGGAAAATGCTTTGTTAAGATTATCCAAATTTTTGTCAAAGTAGAATGTGGTTGAGTTAGGTTGATTAAAGGTTACAATGGCACGCCCTTGACAAGCCTACCTGCCTACCTGTCTATACAGCCCTCTATGTATAGAAATGTACAAAAAAGTCTCTTTCACACACAACACACACACACACACACACACACACACACACACAGACACAGACACAGACACACACACACACACACACACACACACACACACACACACACACACACACACACACACACACATGCGCGCACGCAAGAAACAAAACCCAATATTTTCCGTGGTGTCAGATAATAACGAGGATATATGATGTTGATGGGTACGGTCCCCGCGAGGCTGTCAGCGGCGCATCGGGGCCTATAATGAACGTCTCTCCAATTAGTGTTTTATGCAGGTGAGTGTTGTCCCTCAGCTCCTCCTAACAGGGTGCGAGTACCTCCTCCTGCCCTGCCTCATCTCGTTATCACCTGGCGGCCCTTTATCCCCACAGGCCCTTACATACCCTTGATTCCGTCTTCGCCTCCTAACCCACCACCTCAAGGGCTTCACCTCGGCCGCTCGATGTGGCTTAACTTTTCTATGCTGTAACTACTGATAATTATCTTGTTTCATATGAATAGAGTCTGAAATATCGCTTTTTTTAATGTAATATCTGGTAGACTGAGGTGAAAAGTGTCTTGATTCTAGTTTTGAGTTACACGCCTCAGAATTATTACCATTCGCGGTGTGTGTGAAGGTTGGTTATTTCCTTGATTTTACTCACGATACTTCATAGATACACCTCCTTCCTCCCCCACACCACAACCCCCTTGTGAGTGCCACCC
>JACEEZ010026193.1:15437-40437 GCA_016584305.1 Chionoecetes opilio | reverse complement strand
CCCCGGGCAGTGGTTTTTCGTTAAAATACAAAAATATTTTAAAAGAAAAATAGCTACATAAAAAAATTACACAGTTTTCCCATTAAAACATTAAAAATTTTTAAAATTTAAATAAATCGTAAAATAGAAAAATAATGATTTTAAAAAATATATATACAAAATTTTCCCTAATAAAAATTTAAAGGGAAAAAAAAGCATTATTAAAAAAAAAATATATAAGTAAAATCTTTTAAAAAAGGGTTACATATATTTCTTACTAAAAATTTATACTATAACTTTAAAAGAAAAATTTCCCTATACAAAAATTTAATTTCCATCCCCCGAGTACCAAGTTTGAGTTTATTTTTGAAAAAACGGGGGGTGTTAGCATCTTTAACTAGGGGACGGGGGGGGCTTTTTCCTAATTGGGGGGCCCCCTTAAAAGGGGAGAGTTCGGGCCCCCCATTCTGTTTAAATTTTGGGGAAACGTACAGGTACCCTCGCTGTCTGGTGGTGCTACCAGTAACGTCCCCTCATTTTGGAAAAGCCCAGATTAGGATATAGTTTGGGTCAAAATACTTTAAAACATAGTGACCCCTGTGTCGTGAGTTTTTTGGTCTTTAACATTCCCCCCCATTGTTTTTTCTTTAAAAATTTGGAGTCACGTGATCGATTTTCCCTGGCTTTCCCACCCTTTTAATTTTGCTGGGAAAATTTTCTGTATTTTTTGAACATTCCTTGGAAGTTATTTTTGCTGTCCCCCATTTTACATTGCAAAAATTTAAATTTAATGCTAAGTAAAAGTGATTGTATAATTCTGTGCGAGTATCCTTTATGGGGGGGGGGAAATTTCTTTTTTTTCTATTTAAAATACTTGATTTTCCCGGTTATTTTTTTACCTTTTTCACATACATGTTTTTTAAAAAGGGGCATTACCTGTCCATTGTAGCCCAAAGGGTTTTTTTTAACATGTGTGGTGGGTTAAAGGGGTTGTTTTCTTGGTGCTGTAAGTAAATTGTCGGGTATCGGGGGAAAAAATGTTATATTTTTACCTATGAAAAATCCCTTTGTGTGTTTTCTTAGTATTCAGTAGTAAACCTTTTTTCAGAAAGTAAAATTTTGTTTTAAAGAAAGGGTTTCCTGTGTTTTCTAAAATGAGGGTGTCAAGGTTTTTTGAAAAGGGGTTGTTGTGTAAAATTTGTGTGTCTCAGCGTTTTGCAAAAATATACAGCTTAAATTTAAAATTTCCCACAATTTTTCATTCACAAAAATGTTAAAAAAATGTTGGCCCAAGTATAACCCTTTGGGGGGAACCCCGGGGGGGGGGGTACTTTAACATGAAATTTTTCGAAGAAGAGTTTTATGTGATCGTACTGCTGCTTTTCCCCCCTTTTTTTGGGGGTTTAACTGCCCAAACCGAAATTATCAAATATTTGTGTTTCAAGTTTTTTAAAGTAAAAATGGTGTGGTTGCACTTTTAAAAATCCCTTTAGATAACCCGCAAAGGATAATGTGACCCCCCCTTCCTGTCCATGTTTCAAAAATGGTTAGAAATGACAGAAAGGGGCTGTTTGGTAGAAAATTTTTGGGACGAAAGCCATACGGGTTTTTTTAAGTTTAGGGATCATTTAAAACTCGGGAAAGTTGTGATTTAGTAGAAACATTTTTTTTTCAATTACCTTAGAATGATGGGGAGGGGGGAAAATGGGGCGGAAATTTTACTACATCATCTGTGTCTCCTTCTTGTAAAGGGGAAAACGATAGCAGCTTCCACTGATTGGGAAAAAAGCCCGGGTTTAAACCGATGGGGGTTGTTTTATGGAAAAATTTTCAAATAATAACAAAAACTAAAGTAAAATCCTTAACGAAACCGCGGGGAAATTTTTATCTGATCCAAACATTTAGTGGTTTTTAAAGGTGCTTGATATTTAAAGTTTGACGGGGTTTTTCGTACGGGGGGTTTTGGGGCCGGAAATTTTTCTATTTGACGAGGAAAAACGCAGCGTCTTTTGTATTTAAACATTTTGGGGGGGGATGTTACCCCGGGGATTTGTTGGGGTTTTTTTGGGTAAGTATTTTCACCAACAGTTGCAAAAAAATTTTAAAAACCTTCCGCTTATTTTTTTCAGCGTCAGATGGGGTTGGGGCTTTAGACCCCCTTTTTTTTAGGGGGGGGATTAGGCCCCTTAAAAATTTTTTCCAAAGGGTACGGCAATGTTATTCTTAGATAAGTAATGATCTTTTTGATAGTACTCTTTCCTTTTTTATCTATAGTTTTTGCTTTACATTTTTTTAGGTTTGTTTTTGGGCCTGAAAGAGTGTGGCTCTTTTCTTGTGCTTTGAGATTATTTTTGGGGCGTATTTCGGGGTTGGGTTTTTTGGGCCCCCCGGGAATCGGGGTTTGGGTCACCGGGGGGCGGGGGGACGCGTTTTTTCCTTTGTAACCAGGGGGGCGCCCCCAACCCCAAGCCCTTTTTTTTTACTGGTTTTTTAGAAATTTCTACTTGTTCATTTACATCGTCTGTTTTAAAATTATTTTAAACCGAGTCTATAAATTTCATTAAGTAATTGGGGCAGAATGTGTCCTAGCATAGTGTAAACAGTCCAAATTTAGTTTTAATGATGGGGTCTTTTTTGGGGGGCCCTATTTTTGACGGTGCCCTGAAAAGGGGCCATGGTCCGCTAGGGGATGGGAATGACGTCAGAGGTCAGCACCGATTTCAGGCTTTTTTAGTAAATGTTTAACTCAAGTATGTGGCGGGGGTTTGGGAGTGACTGGGAGTGAGCTTGCTAATTTTTTGGGGTTTTAAATTTTTTTATTTCTGATGATTCGTGGGTTTGTTTTTTACTTTTTGGGGAAGTTTCCGTCTTTTAAATCACCGAGTATAAAAAACATTTTTTGTTAGCAAAGAATTGTTCTTAGGAGGTCAACAATATGCCCAAAAGAATAAAAAAAGGGGTTTTGGGGTGTCTGAAAATGCAACCTAAATGATAAAAAGGGGTAATTTTCCCCTGCATAAATTTTGAAACCCCTATATCCTCACACCTAATTGTTGCGAATGTTTTTTTTTCCTAATATTTTCGGGAGCTGAGATGGTCTTTCACAAAAACACACAAAAAAACCCCGCCCCCGGGGAGGGGGTTATCAAAACCTGAAATATTTTTGAAAAGTTGGTAATTTAAATGGGAATCAGGAGTGCAGGAAGATACCCAAGCCCTCACAAAAACACAAAAAAATCGACATCTCTTTCTTTTCCCCAGCAATTTTTTTCCTCAAAAAATTGCCTTTTGATTGTGAATTTTAAATTTTCAATTTTAAGAAAGTCCTTTATATCTGGTTTAAGGGAAATATCGGCTTGACCATCTTTGCCATTTTTTCCCAGGCGCTTAAGAAAGGGACAGAGTTTTTCTCTTATGACCCATCGTTGACAACTGCCACACTTTACCCTTTTTGGGGCGAAACCCACAGTTTAATTTTCTTGGGGGTTTAAAATCTCCACAGTTGTAACCAAACCCACTTTTCTACCTTTTCTGTTCTTTGGTTTGGGGGGAATGCTCACGGCCCCCCCGGGGTGCACCGTTCACGTCCTTAATTGGGGGGGTAGTTTTGGGCCCAGGGGGGGGGCCCGGGGCGGGGTGTGGCGCGGGGGGGGGGGTTGGGGGAGCAAAAGGTGCGACGAGTAAGTTGGGGGAAAGGAAAGGGGGGGGGAAAGTGGGATGGGGGGTAGTTTGTGTTTTTCTGTCTTGGTGGGTTCTTGAAAATTTAGGGATTTCCTTTTGAGCCTGGGGTACGTAAAAACGATTTGGGGGGGAAAGGGGGGGACTCCTGTCATGGCCATAGCTTGGGCAAAATGCTTGGGGGCCCTTCCCCCCATACTGCTCCGCCCCGTGTTGGGGGTTAGCCGTGAGGGAAAGCCCCCGGGCCATAAAAAAAGCCACCCCCCTCCATCGGTGGCGAGCAGGCTTTAAGAGTAATGGGGGCCAAAATTAGCCTTAGGGTTACCCCTCTTGGGCGTAGTTTCGCGTTTTCTTCTTTGAAACTTTGACTTGAGGTTTTTTTTTTTAAAACCCTTTTTCCCCAATTTTAAAAGGGAAAATCACGGGGGAGTACTGGGTTTGTCATTGCTTTTTAGGGAGAAAAGAAACCTGTTTTGTTTGAAGGGAAACCTTGGTATTTACGTAGGTGGGGGGCGGTTTGCATGGGGCTCATTTATTTCTCCTGCCCCACTTTAAGGGAAAAGGCTGGTTTTCTATTTGGTTAAAGCCGTTATCCCTCTGCCCATTTTTTGTGTGGGGCCTTTGTTTTTCCTTAACTTTTTCTTGTAAAAAGGGCAGATTGCAGGCTGGGTGCTACCTGGCTCACACATATTTCCATATTTCATTTTTTCCCCCTTTTGTTCAAATTTACGAGAGGGACTGAATTTTTCCAGAACCCTTTCCGGTTTACGTGCCCCCCCCCATTGCGTCAAAAACCCACCGTAAAAAAAAGCATGTTTTTTGGGGTCCAAGTTAGTTTTTTAAAGCACCCCACTTTAAAGGTCCATTAGCGTCCCTTTTAGAGTTTTGATAGCACATTTTTTTAGAGTCCAAAAACTTTTGTTTGGGTCAGATTCATGTCACCCATCAAAAGTGGGGCTTTTTTTCCCGAGGTGGCGGTTTGGTGTTTCATTCCGGGGTTTCCCGTTCCCCCTGTTTTTCCTTTTCATTAGTTTTTATCTTCTAAAACTGACAAAATCGGCGTTTTATAGAAAGGTACCGAAGTTTCCCCTGGCTTCCGGTGGGGGACTTTGATGCTTGGGCGCATGTTTTTTTTAAAATTTTGTTAGTCGGGTAATTGAATCCCCCCAGCTGGGTCGTCGATCGCCCTGTTGTTGGGTGGTTAGGGGGATGGGGGGGCCCACCCCCCGGCTTCACCCGTGCGGGAAAAGGTCCCCCCTGTTTTTTGGGTGGTTAGGGGGATGGGGGGACACCCACCTCGGGTCCACCCTTTCCGGGGGTAGTTCCAGAGAACCACATCCTCTTTAAATTTTTCCAAATTCACTTATTGTCTTTAAAATCGTCACTTAACTTAGTTATAGCACTGTTTTTTTTCATTTCTGTTATTGCATACAGATCGGGTTTTGGGACAGTTTTTGTTGACGTGGGGGTTTCAAAATGACATTTTGCGTTGTCAACGGAGTCCCTTGGGATGTTCCCTTTTTCATGTCAATCATATTCCTTATTTAAAACCCCTAAATTATTCACCCAATTTCCCCGGGAGTGTTTCTGGAGTTGAGTCCCTTTGGGGAGTTTTTTAGGAAATCAGTAGTTGGGGGGGGTTAAGGGGAAAGGGTTTACTTTACGCACCATTCCTGTGGGTTTGGGGGTCACTGCTTCTTCAAATGCACGAAGCCATGCTTGTCACGAAAAAAACAACCGTTTGCTAAGGTTTTAGCTTCGTGTATGTTGTTCCCCTTTTATAGTTGTGGGTGGCTTTAATGTTAAACCAGAGAGAAAAGAAAACCCGGCAGTCTTCCCTCAGGTTTACAGGTAAAAATTGGACGTTCGCCAAAAAAAAAAAAAGGGGCAAGGTCAAGACACGTCCACTCGCCCGATGGCAGGGTGACGAGAGAGTCTCTTTTGGGGCAGAGAGAGGGGAGAGAGAGAGAGAGAGAGAGAAGAGAGAGAGAGAGAAGAGAGAGAGAGAGAGAGAGAGAGAGAGAGAGAGAGAGAGAGAGAGAGAGAGAGAGAGAGAGAGAGAGAGAGAGAGAGAGAGAGAGAGAGAGAGAGAGAGAGAGAGAGAGAGAGAGAGAGAGAGAGAGAGAGAGAGAGAGAGAGAGAGAGAGAGATAAGGAGAGAGAAAGACAAGGAGAGAGAAAGAAGGGAAAGGAAGGAGAGAGCGAGAGAGAGAGAGAGAGAGAGAGAGAGAGAGAGAGAGAGAGAGAGAGAGAGAGAGAGAGAGAGAGAGAGAGAGAGAGAGAGAGTATTGGAATATTTATATTAATGATCTCCTGAATTTAATCCCCAGCTCGAGGGCCTATGCCGATGATCTCACCCTGACGCAGAGCTACGGCCCAGGGGAGGAGACTGCCACTGCTTCCCAGATGAACACGACGCTGAGCCGCATCGTGGCCTGGGGCAGCAAGTGGCAAGTAAAATTCGCTCCTCATAAAACACAGCTGCTCCATGTCTCCAGGTCGAGCGTAGCCCTGCGCCTTATCTGCGATGGGAAGACGCTGGTGCCCCAGGACGAGGTGGAGGTGCTGGGGGTCACCTACGACTGCAGGCTGACCTTCAAAGCCCACATTGAGCGGCTCGCCAGAGAGTCTTCAGGGAAGCTGGCATCCCTGAGGAGGATGTCATGGCTCCTTGACAGCAAGTTGTTGGAAGTCCTCTACAAGGCGCAGGTCCGCTCTTCTATGGAGTACGCATGCCTCGGGTGAGGCGGCGCGGCCAACAAGCACCTGGCTCTCCTTGACAAGGTACAGGGTCGCGCGGTGAGGCTCATCAGGGACAGCGGTGCCGGGCAGGAACCATGACTTCACAGCCTTCAGCACCGCCAAGACGTAGCGGGCCTCACCGTGATGTACAAGGTGCATCAGCAGCGGGTGCCTCACCTGCACACACTCCGGCTGCCCCTACGGTGGGCCCAGGTTACCACAAGGGCCGTTGCACTAGCCCCCGCAGAGCTACTACAGCCCCGCTGCCGTACTTGGCACCACCAGCGTCAGTTCGTCTGCGTCCACGTCGGCTGGTGGAATGCTCTCCTTGCCTCGCAGCCACGCCATAGCGGTACAACTGTGCAAGAGTTCAAGGAACTTGTGAACGCGTGGCTGCCGAGGTGAAGGCAAGGAGATCACAATTAACACGAGTTAGGCTTTTAGATAGGGAACGCTAATTATGTCTCCTTTAGCCTGTAAATGTTACAATTATTTATGTAATGTAAATAGTAACTTACTCTGTAATGATATTTTTTGTAACTCTGTATAAATAAAGAAAAAAAAGAAAAAAAAAGGGAGAGAGAGAGAGAGAGAGAGAGAGAGAGAGAGAGAGAGAGAGAGAGAGAGAGAGAGAGAGAGAGAGAGAGAGAGAGAGAGAGAGAGAGAGAGAGAGAAGGCACAACTGTCTTGCTGCACCCATAAAGGATGCATGCACGTGGCATATCGCAAAAAAAAAAAAATCAGAAACACCCAAAAATCTTCAAGTACTATATTTATCTCTTGTGTTAATTAACTTGCTTCTGATCAGCGCGCTCCCTTTTGTGACATCATCGAGCCGTGGCGCATCGTCTGCTTGTCGTGAGGGGCGTTTTGGAAGCTCGGGGAATTTGCAGATTTTGATTGCGGATTATTTAAAAACGGCTGACTGGATGCAAAAAGTGACGACATATTGTTGATATACTCGTTAATGGCTATAATTTGATTGCATTAAATCAGGAATGATGAAATGGTCTGGATGATTACTATAAGGATTTGCTCAAAGGAACATTAACTGTAAACAATCTAGAAATACCAACATATTCGAATTCTTGTATAATTTCCTACCTGCCGTTGACAAGATGTAAAACCTTTAATTTATACACATTAATACTCTTTTCCTCTCTCTCTCTTTTCTCTCCCCTCCCCTTCTCTCTCTCTCTCTCTCTCTCTCTCTCCTCTCTCTCTTTCTTCTTTCTCTCTCTCTCTCTCTCTCTCTCTCCTCTCTCTCTCTCTCTCTCTCTCTCTCTCCTTCCCCCTCTCTCTCTCCTTTTCTCTCTCTCCTCTCTCTCTCTCTCTCCTCTCTCTCTCTCTCTCTCCTCTCTCTCTCTCTCTCTCCCCTCTTCTCTCTTCTCTCTCCCCTTTCTCTCTCTCTCTCCCCTCTATATATATATATATATATTATATATATATATATACATATATATAAATATATATATATAATATATTTGCATAAAAACTATATATACTATATGTAAGAGGTGCAAATTTTGGTTTAAATTTCGCGGTGAAAGGGAGAGGAAAGGGAGGGGCCCAAAATTGGCGGGGGGGGTGTGACCGCGTGGTAGAGAGACACGAGGGAGCCTTGGTGTGGTGCCGGCTGGTGTTGTGTGGTGGCCGCCTCAGGTGTTGAGGCTGGCGTGGAGGTAAAGCCTGTGTGGTAGTGAGGGCTGGTTGTAGTGTGGTGGGGCCGCTTCAGGGTGTTGAGGCTGGCGTGGAGGTAAGCCTGGTGTGGTAGTGAGGCTGGTATAGTGTGGTGGCCGCCTCAGGGTGTTGAGGCTGGCGTAGAAGTGAGCCTGGTGTTGTGTAAGCCATTGGGTCTTCGGCCTAATGTGCAGTGTGGTGTAGTGGGTGCAGGGGTGTGTAATGGGTTGTGTAAGCCATTGGGTCTTCGGCTAATGTGCAGTGTGGGTATGTGGGTGCAGGGATGTGTAATGGGTTGTGTAAGCCATTGGGTCTTCGGCCTAATGTGCAGTGTGGTGTAGTGGGTGCAGGGGTGTGTAATGGTGTTGTGTCAGCCATTGGGTCTTCGGCTTAATGTGCAGTGTGGTGTAGTGTGTGCAGGGGTGTTGTGGTGTTGTGTAAGCCCTTAGGTCAGTGAAGTACCTAAGGTGCAGGGGTGTTGTGGAGTAGTGTAAGCCGAGAGGAGTGGTTATAGGGTTATTGAGAGTGTATGGATTATTGTGGTACTGTGGTTTTTGGAGAGAAACGTCATTTTTGGTTTGTGTTAGTAAAGTAAGGCAAAAAGGAATTTGTTGTTTCCTTGTGCCGTGGCCGGAGTTGTGTAAAGGGTGGGTTTAACCGGGAGAGTGTGACGGGTGGGGGTTTTCTGGGTGAGTCGCAGCAGAAGGGCGAGCCCTGCCCGCTGGTTAGCGGGTGAGTGAGAGGGTAGCTCTATCTCGAATCTTCATAAGGAAGATTCCCCCTCATTACAGTTGATAGCAGAGCGTAGTTCGTCACACCTCTTGGGTTGAAAAATGATAACAACTCCTGCTTGGGTCCAGTATTAGGTGTAGCCTAAGTAGAAGGAGTTGTGAGGCCTGATTGTGATGGCCGGGGGTGTAGAGTTTTCGTTGTGGAATGTACATAGGGTATTGTATTTGATAATTTTGTGTTACGGAGTTTATTGGTTGTGGTGAATGTGTGCATAGTGGCATGCACACCTTTTGGGGGGCTGAGTGTAAGAACAAATTTTGGTTTAAACTTCGCGGTGAAAGGGAGAGGAAAGGGAGCGGCAGAATTGGCGGGGCTGTGTGGCCGCGTGGTAGAGAGACACGAGGGATCCTTGGTGTGGTGCCGGCGGGGCCGGCGGGGAGGGAGAGACGAAGTGGCCTGTGTGGTGTTGCATGGCTGCCAGGATGGGCGGCAGGGCGTGCTGTGTATAGTGTGGTGGCCGTCTCAGGGTGTTGAGGCTGGCGTGGAGGTAAGCCTGGTGTGGTAGTGAGGCTGGTGTAGTGTGGTGGCCGCCTCAGGGTGTTGAGGATGGCGTGGAGGTAAGCCTCGTTGTGGTGGTGAGGCTGGTGGTAGTGTGGTGGCCGCCTCAGGGTGTTGAGGATGGCGTGGAGGTAAGCCTGGTGTGGTGGTGAGGCTGGTGTAGTGTGGTGGCCGCCTCAGGGTGTTGAGGATGGCGTGGAGGTAAGCCTGGTGTGGTAGTGAGACAGGTGTAGTGTGGTGGCCGCCTCAGGGTGTTGAGGCTGGCGTGGAGTAAGCCTGGTGTGGGTAGTGAGGCTGGTGTAGTGTGGTGGCCGCTCAGGCTGTTGAGGCTGGCGTGGAGATACGCTGATGTGGTA
Source organism: Chionoecetes opilio (assembly GCA_016584305.1). Lineage (NCBI taxonomy): Eukaryota > Metazoa > Arthropoda > Malacostraca > Decapoda > Majidae > Chionoecetes > Chionoecetes opilio. Next base: position 30,713 of record JACEEZ010026193.1, on the reverse strand, counting down.
GTGAGGTTGGTGTAGTGTGGTGGCCGCCTCAGGGTGTTGAGGCTGGCGTGGAGGTAAGCTGGTGTTAGTGTGGTATGCCATGTATTCCGTAGGATTTTTGTGCTAAAATTGATTTTTTGCAGTTCTGGTTCTATAGGTATCAGATTAACAGAAAAAGATGGGGTCCCAATTTTCAGACCCCTCACCCCCTTTTGGGGGTCATTCTCCTTGGCACCCAGATGGTCTCTGGCACTAACCAATTTCTCNAGTTCCAAGATTTCTCAGTGCTGTTGATGCGGACTTGAGTGGATCGCTCATTCTTGTGCATAAGTTGCCATGTACTGCAGTGTGTGAGAGCTCTTCTGATGTAAGCACCGATTGTGGAGTCTTTATATCTCTGTGGGCATTCGCTTTCTCCGTTGAGGCAGTGTCCGGTGTTCGTTGGTTTTACGCAGACGTTTGTGATGAATGATTCTTCTTCCTGCGTAACAAGGACGTCTAAGAACGGCATTGATTTGTCTGAGCTGCTTTCTATGGTGAAGGTGAGGCCTGAAGTATCTTGTAGGCAGGGCTTCAGCTGTTCTGCTTCGTAGTGACTTGTTGTTTTGATGAAGATGTCATCGATTTGGCGGCAGTATATGTCGGGCTTGCTTATTTTCTTGAATACTTCTTCTTCTACGCAGCCCATGAAGAAGTTTGCCAACAATACTCCTAAGAGAGAGCCCATAGCGACGCCGTCTATTTGTTGATACTTGCTCCCTCGGGGAGAGGTAAAAGGTGCTTCTTTAGTGCAGCATTCGAGGAGTCCACGTAGTACAGGTTCCGGGACGTCAAGCGGCGGGATGGAGTCGTTGTTATACACCCGGTTGATGATGTAGTTGATGGTACGGTCAACAGGTACGTTGGTGAAGAGGGACTGGCGTTGAGGCTGGCGTGAAGGTGTGGTGTGGTAGTGAGGCTGGTGTAGTGTGGTGGCCGCTTCGGGTTGTTGAGGCTGGCGTGGAGGTAAGCCTGGTGTGGTGGTGAGGCTGGTATAGTGTGGTGGCCACCTCAGGGTGTTGAGGCTGGCGTGGAGGTAAGCCTGGTGTAGTAGTGAGGCTAGTGTAGTGTGGTGGCCGCCCCAGGGTGTTGAGGCTGGCGTGGAGGTAAGCCTGGTGTGGTAGTGAGGCTGGTGTAGTGTGGTGGCCGCCTCAGGCTGTTGAGGCTGGCGTGAAGGTAAGCCTGGTGTGGTAGTGAGGTTGGTGTAGTGTGGTGGCCGCCTCAGGGTGTTGAGGCTGGCGTGGAGGTAAGCCTGGTGTGGTGGTGAGGCTGGTGTGGAAGTGAGCCTGGTGTTGTGTAAGCCATTGGGTCTTCGGCCTAATGTGCAGTGTGGTGTAGTGGGTGCAGGGGTGTGTAATGGTGTTGTGTAAGCCATTGGGTCTTCGGCCTAATGTGCAGTGTGGTGTAGTGGGTGCAGGGGTGTGTAATGGTGTTGTGTAAGTCATTGGGTCTTCGGCCTAATGTGCAGTGTGGTGTAGTAGGTGCAGGGGTGTGTAATGGTGCTGTGTAAGCCATTGGGTCTTCGGCCTAATGTGCAGTGTTGTGTAGTGGGTGCAGGGGTGTTGTGGTGTTGTGTAAGCCCTTAGGTCAGTGAACTACCTAAGGTGCAGGGGTGTTGTGGAGTAGTGTAAGCCGAGAAGAGTGGTTATAAGACGTGTGAGTGGTTATAGAAGAGTGGATAAGTTAAGAGAAGAGTGGTTATAGGGTTATAGAACGTGTATGGATTAGTGTGGTACTGTGGTTTTTGGAGAGAAGTATCATTTTTGGTTTGTGTTAATAAAGTAAGGCAAAAAGGAATTTGGTGTTTCCTTGTGCCCTGGCCGGAGTTGTGTAAAGGGTGGGTTTAACCGGGAGATTGTGACGGATTTTCTGGGTGAGTCGCAGCAGAAGGGCGAGCCCTGCCCGCTGGTTAGCGGGTGAGTGAGAGGGTAGATCTATCTCGAATCTTCCTAAGAAAGATTCCGCCTCATTACACACACATATATATATATATATATATATATATATATATATATATATATATATATATATATATATATATAATATATATATATATATATATATATTATATATATATATATATATATATTATATATATATATATATATATATATATATATATGTATATGGCCCGCAGGCCCACAGTTTTTTTTTCGGTTTTGAGCCGAAATTAGTGAAGGAAGTGAGAAAAACAGTGTCAAGTCTGATAAATAAAATAATTTAATATACTAAAATTAATAATAGTATCCCTATAAAATGTTCATTCTCTCTAGTATGAATTTTAGAGAAAATGTTCCAGCAGAGACTATAGCACGCTGAGACGATTTTAGGTTGTTTTTGCTGGCCACGCCCACCAGGGTCAGCCACACCCATCAAAACATAGCCTATGTTCTCCGCTGGATCATGAGGATTCCAAATATGTGCGGCTTGTGGGGTTTTGGCCATCTGTAGCCGAGCCACAGCCATTATTAGGTTGTTATTGCTGACCACGCCCACCAAAGTCGGCCACGCCCATCAAAACATAATCTATGTTCTCCGCTGGGTCATGAAGATTCCAAATATGTGCGACATGTGGTGTTTTGGTCATCAGTAGTTGAGCCACAGCCGTTTTTAGGTTGGTTTTGCTGGCCACGCCCACCAGGATCAGCCACGCCCATCGAAACATAGCCTATATTCTCCAATGGGTCATGAGGATTCCAAATATGTGCGGCACATGGGGTTTTGGCCATCTGTAGTCGAGCCACAGCCGTTTTTAGGTTGTTTTTGCTGGCCACGCCCACCGGGGGTCGCCAGTCCATTAAAACACCCTGTTCTCCGCTGGGCCTGAGGTTTCCCAAAAATGGGGGGGCATGGGGGGTTTTGTCCTCTGTACCCACCCAACATTTTTTTGGTTTTTTTTTGCGGCCATGCCCCATGAGTGGCCACCCCCATTAAAACATAGCCTATGTTCCCCGCTGGGTCTGAGGATTCCAAATATGTGGGGCATGTAGGGTTTTGGGCCACGTTGCTGAGTCTTAACGAACGGGGACACACAACAACGACGCAGACAGACAACAGACAAACAGACAGACAGACAGACAGAAACCAAACTGAAAATAAAATTTGAATTTTTTAAAAATATATATATATTTTTAAAAATTATTTTTTTTAAAAAAATTAATTATTTATAAAATTATTTTTTGTTTTTTTTCTTCCTCTCTCTCTCTCTCTCTTCTCTCTTCTCTCTCCTCTTCTCTCTCCTCTCCTCTCTCTCCCTCTTTTCCTCTCTCTCTCTCCCTTTCCCTATATTAAATATAAATAATATATATAATATTATATATATTATATATATATATAATATTTTAATATATATTATTTTAAAATTTTATATATATAATATATATTAATATATAATATATAAATATTTTAAATATATATATATATAATTTTATATTATAATTAAAATATTATATATTATATAATATATAATTATATATTAAATTATACATTTTTAAAAATAGATAATATATTATAATATATATATAATTTTAATATAATATAATAATACTTTTAAATTCCTATATTAATATAAATAAAATTATTTTGATAATATTATTTTAAAATTATAAATTAATATATTATATATATATATAAATATATAAATATATATAATATAATATCATGGTCCTTAGCAGACACGGGTTAAACCAACCCAAGTTTGTAAAATTTTTATTACGGCGGAAAAAACACGAGTTACAGGTAGGAAGGCCACGAGATCCACAAGGGGAGGCGGGGTGTTCGCTCTCGTTAGGCCGAGCAGTTACTGACGGATCGATCGCGAGGGTGGAGGAGGGGGAATTTGGACACACAGTCAGGTCGCCCTCAGAAAAAAAAGGGCTAGGCGGCCCTTTAGGGTAATTAAACGGGGCGTGAACCCCAAAACTTTTTGGGTCACACATACTCCCCTTTCTCACAAAAAAAAGAAAAAAAAATAATAATAGTAGGTGAAGAACAAACCCGCGTTTATGCATTCGGAAAAAATGTGGCGATAACGACCCCCCCGAGCGGTTGTTATTTTCAGGAACAACCGTCATAGACGCACCAGCATCGCTGTCCTCCAAAAACGATTCCAGGCAGCGGTTTAAATTTTCCCGGGAAGGACAGGGGCTGGAGTCAAAGGGGCCAAATCTGCGGGAAGAAAAACTGGTGGGGGGGGGGAAAGGGAGGAGGGGCAGAAAAGGGGTTTTTGGGGCAAGGTCGGGTCGTGGTAATGAGGAAGGGGGATTAGGGGGGGGTTGTGATGGGTCGGGTTGGGAGAGGAATGGTGAGGGGGGATTTGTGGTGGGTCAGGTGTGGAGAAAAAATGAGGAAGGGGGGGGGTGTTGGAGTGGGGCGGGTGAGGATGAGGTGGGAAGGGGGAAGGGTTGTGGTGGCAGGTGTACTGAGGAGAGGGAATAGGGTTTGTTAGAGGGGCCCCCGGGGGGAAAAAGGGGGGCGACGGGCCCCCAAAGACCTCAGCGCTGGGGAGGGGTTGGGGTGGCGGGGGGGTGAAACTGAAAAGGGGCAGGGGGGGCTGAACAAAACGGGGGGGAAAAAGGGGTGGTGATTAAAGGAGAAGGAATGAAATTTTTGCACTTTTTGAGGGGGGAGGGGAAGAGGGGGGGAAGGGATGACAACCTTAAAAGGGCCCCATGAAATCACAATAGGTCCCACAAATTCGAGGGTACGTGCTTCTCCGAGCGCGCCAGGACAAGATAGGGGGCCCTTATAGGGGGGGCCAGGGCCTGTGTGGGCATCCGTCCGCAGGAACAGGTGTGTAGCCGTTTTCACTCCGGGGGTGTGAGGGGGCGCGGCAGGGGCGTACGTGGGGGGTGTGGACCGTTATTGCAACTTCGCACCCAAGCCCGGGGGGAAGGAGGGGGGGTTGCTGGGTCCGTCACTGGGGGGAACTACACGGCAGTCGCAGGTCTTTACCTACACCCCTTGCCGGGGTAGAGTAATCTTTTCCTTCTCCCTAGCTTGGAGCGGAGGAGGTGATGGGAAGGGGTCCACCCCCGCTTGTTTGGGGGTGGCTGGGGGCGTATGCTTCCTTCAGGCTGTGAAAAAGCTCCACCCGTTGAAGGTGAAGGTAAAAGTTTGGTTTTAGGGGAACCCGTATACGCTGACGGTGGGGTGCCCCGGAAAGCAAACATCACCCAACACGGGGCTCAAACGCCCCATTGGGAAATTGAGAGTGACAGGCTGTGCCGCCGGACAAATACAACACCTTTTTTGTTGTACTTGTGTTGGTGGGGGCCAACACTTATACCAATGGCTTTAGCGTAACGTTTGAGTTCTCTTTTGGGTCCGTACAGGCAAGCTGTTATGTTTGGAGTACTTGTGGCCTTTTCATTTTTGGGGTCTTTGTCAAAACCCCGAAATGCCTTCTGCACCCCAGTGTTTTTTATGAATTTTTGGGAAATGGGCCCGACCTTTCCCTTTCTCACAAATGGAGAGGTAGTCAAGGGCAGTGAGGTGGAAAAGGGTGGCAAGCTTTGGGAAATCTCAGGCCCAAATGACTTGGGGATTGATGTAAGTCAAAAGAACTGCAAAATTTTTTTTTTTTTTTCTATAGTGCATACACCCTCTCCTTTTTCTCAATTTTTTCACAGTGATACGAAAGGGTGACTGTAAATCTGGTTTAAGCCCTTACAACTTGTTCACCCCTCACTGTTCTTATCAGCTGCAAATTTCATGGGTATGATCTTCGTGTCCCCCCTTTCAGTTGGGTTGCAAAACATGGAACGGGAACACGCGAACGATGACCATCTGAGTAACAGGGAAACGGAAAACATTCGCCGACGGAAAATCTAACATGACATCAGAGACCATGTGACATAAAAACTTGCCTTATCTTGCAAGGAAAAGGGGAATTCCCCTTTAATGCCCTAGACTGTAAGGCGAGCTGGGTCGTTTACCTTTCTCGAGCGGGCCAGTGATGGCATATGAGCGGCCCTCTTCCCGCTGCTCCACACTTGCCCTTGCAGCATCCCTTCAACGATGGGTCAGGGATAACGTCAAAGCTATTGCACCCCGCTTTTGGCGAAAGCTAAAGCTTTTCATAATATACATCTGACAATCCTCCCTATATAAGTAGGTGGGAAATTGGGGGGAAGAGGACAAAAAATTTTGTCCCCTCAAATTTTAAGCTCCAATCTGTTCATGGTGCTGTCGTTTTTCCTTTATTTGTCTCTAAAAGACTTAAGAGACAATTTAGTCGGTCTTTAACTTCATTTTCTAAATGGTTTCATGGCCCCCCCCTCTTTTTTAAAACCCTAGTCCACAATTTGGGAACTTAAGAATCATGGATACTTCTCAAGGGATCCTAGAGAATATGAACAAAATTTTCCTGGATGTACTCAGAGTAATGCAACCAGCAATAGCTAAATTCTGGAAAATGACTTTTGGCCCCCTTTTTAAGTTCCCTGTCCACAATTGGGGAACTTTAAAAATCATGGTTCCTTAGTACGGGCCCGGGCTAGGTTTTTGGTAAAATTTATGGGGTTTATGATGGGAAATTAAAGTGAAAATTTAAGGGTTACTTAGGGGGCCCTTCTTTAAACCCCTTTTTTTCCCAAAAGGAGACTTAAAAAATATCAATTTTTGAATAGCTCCCCGAATGACCTTTTGGCGAAGGTTTCATGGGTACCATAGTGTGAATTACATCTGTTTTGGGGGCTACTTTGAAGGGCGCCCTCTAGTGGCAGTCCACATTTGCAGAGCTTAAGCATTGCCTTTCGGGGGATTCCAAGGACATTCCTACCCATTCCAGGTGTCAAACCTTTTGTACTCACGATGTGAATTAAATGTTTCTGGGCTCCTGGATTAAAATGAGAAGGGAAAATTGCGCTTCTAATGATACCCTTCATGATAAAAGTTGACTCGCAAAGTTTTAAATGGTGAGGAGTTAAGTGAATATTAGGTTCATGCATATTTCTTCATAGTCTCGTAATGGCATTTTTTTTACGTGTTTTACTGTTTTTTATTTGATAATGTTATAGAACAAACATTTACGAAGATTACAGTATATCATATATACTGATAAACCAGTCTATATGATAGTCCATAGACCACTATATCTCTTTGTTGGGCGCCCCGCAGGCCCCTCTGCAGCCCCGCAATTCAAAACATTGTCGCGTGAACAGTCCAGGTATACAGTGGTCTATGGTATAGTTGAAATCAGTATTGCATGTACAGAATAGCCTAAAGTGGTTTTTTAAGTAATACTAATGCCAGGGTGACTGCTCAGCACTGTAGCACAAGCACATGGACTCTGTGACAATAACAACCATATTACGCCACAGTGGTAGAATAAACAGATGATTAAAAATGAGTCAAAAACCCATCAGGCGAAATCATTACTTTATTACAGCCAGTTATAGTGAGTCTGTTGCCGTTTTATAAAGAACAAATGAACTTATCCACAGAAAACACGTTTTAGAATACTTTCTCACAATAGTGACCAGTAGTATAGGCTACATATACAGACTAAGTATTCAAGACTGTATGCCAGACTTCTATAAATCCTTGGAGAACAAGAAAATAAATTCGCTGAACTACACTCATTGATAATACGAAATACAGAATTCCTAACTAACTAACATTAGACTAGAGATTAAATCCTGCAGCATTTTTTTTCTTTAACATATTCTAACACAAAGCGCCCACTCAACAAGGTTTGAGCGGGTCGAGGTTGGAATGACGAAGACATCAGCTGTGCACCCTGTCTTCACTCTTTCTCTGCGCCTCCCTGGTGAATGAGAGAGAAAACAAACTTATAGCACCGATGGCCACGAGCAAGATTTAAGGGATTGCTCAAAGGAACATTAACGTTAACAATCTAGAAATACCAAATACTCGAATTCCAATATAATTTCCCACCTGGCGTAGAAGAAGATGTAAAACCTTAACTTTATACACAAATACATACTGTCCGATAAACGACGGGACATTGAAGCGGACATTGTTCTTCTCCCTAATCTTCCAATAGTGGTGTCCCAGGGTTTGTCTATCATCCACGCTCTGTTATATTATTCATTAATGATCTTCTAAGTCTAATCAAAGCCCTATCCACTCTACGTGTGATTCTACCCTGCCATTTCAAGTCGTTTATGACGTCCAACTCAACATGGAAACTAAGTGATCACGGAGAGATGCACCGAGCGCCTAACTCTGATCTTTCTATAATTTCTCATGGGGCAAAGCAAACATGTTTTTGTCAATGCCTCAAAAAACCCAATTTCTTCACCTATCTAGTCGACAAAACCTACCAGATAACCTATCCCCTCTCTTCAATGACAATCAAAACTGTCTCCTCTTCTACAATGAACATTCTAGACTATCCTTACTAAAAATCGAATGGAAATCCACATCTCATATCTTGCTTAAAACAGCTTCAAGAAGTTCGGTGTTCCTGTGGCGTCTGCGTCCCTTATTTTTCTCCCTCCCAATTGCGTGCTCTCTACAGGGGCCCCTTATCGCCCCATGATGGGAGTATGTCTCACATGTTTGGGAAGGATTTCACTGATACAGCTCTCCTAAACCGGTTGAGTCAAACGCTTCGTCTAATCAAGTCTCTCCTCTGACTGACTGTCTTCAATCTTTAAATCACCCCACGCATGTTGTTTCTCTTGCTCTATTCTACGTTATTTCATGCTCACTGCTCTCTGAACTTGCTAACTTCATACCTCCCCAATTCCGCGGCCTCGCTGCACAAACTTTCTACTCACTCTCAGCCCCTATTCTGTCCATATTCTAAGCAAGAGTTAATCAGTATCTTTACTCTTCATGCCCTTCAATAGGTAAAATCTGGAACTCTCTTCCTGTTGCTATTTTTCACTTTCTCTATGACTAAATCTTTCAAAAGACAAGTAACAAGACCCACCTCCCGAACTAAAATTGACTCACCCTCTTTTAATTTATTCTCTTACTGTCTTCTTTAGGGGACTGGAACTAAGCGGGCTTTGTTACCCATTTTCTTGTGCGCTCTTGGCGAGAGTTCTGTGATGTAAAACAAAAAAACAGGAATTCTCACAATTTTTTCAACCCACACACAAATACACACATACATGCATATTTCGCACACAACACAAACACAGGACACTACACACACACAAAGACCACAACATACATAACTTCGAGGGAACTCCGTAGTGTAAGGGTTAGCACACTCGGCTCACAACCGAGAAGTCCGGGTTCGATTCCCTGGCGGAGCGAAGACCGACGGGCGGTCTCTTAAAACCCAAGCTACTGTCACCCAGCAGTGAATGGGTACCGGGTGTGTTAGCCGGGGGTTTGTGACCCGCTCCGTTGGGTGATGGCTTCGGCAACACTAAGAACGAAGAATGAATGATGAAAAATGTTGATATGGAGACGGGGACATACGAGCGTCGCTATTGCCCTGTAAAAATACAACTAGATGATGAATACACACACACACACACCCTAGTGGCACCGCAAACGAAAATCTACAAACTTCAATCCTTAAGTTCCGCAACCACCGTACCTGCCACGTGTAAGTTGCCTGCCACGCAGGCAGACAGGCTATAAATAAGCGCTTCACTCGCATCTAATCATGCGCACTCAACCCGAGGAGAAAACATCTTCCATATGTTTGAAGAAGGGTTCTTAGACCGAAATCGCGATACAGCAAACATGACAAGCTGCGGCGAAAGTCATACAAGTGATTACAAAGAGAATAAGACCTCTGTAAGGGGACTAGGAGAAAATATCTTTAAGTGATAGATAAACGCTGAACAGCTATCACTTTTAACGAGATATGTCTCAGAGAAAATTCCTGCCCGTATATTACTCTCTCTCTCTCTCTCTCTCTCTCTCTCTCTCTCTCTCTCTCTCTCTCTCTCTCTCTCTCTCTCTCTTATATAATAAAATAGTATATTAATTTAAATATATATATATATATTAGTATATATAGAATATTATATTATATAGATATATATATATATATATAGATAGATATATATATATATATATATATATATCTATAATATATTATATATATTCATATATATATAATACAAGTACATATATATATATATATATATATATTATATATATATATAATATATATATATATCATATACATATATAATATATATTATATATATATTATATATTTATATATATATTATAATATATACTCTATATGATATTATTATTATATATATATATATATATATATATATATATTATATTAGGGTGGTCCCACATTTACAGGATAAAAAAAAAAGTTTGTCGGATTTCGTCGGCCGGGTCGAATTCTTGTCGATTACTATGGCACAAGGTTCTGTGCAAAATTTCATTCGATCGGATGATAATTGTCCGTCCCGCAGTGCGGCCAAAGTTTTCACTATTTAACAACACTTTTGGGAAAAATAGGTGAACTGAGATAGGGATTAGGGAATCAAAATTTAGTACCTTCTTCATAATTGTGTTTTGTTAATGCTTTTCATCTTTACAGTGCAATTAAAAGTGTTTAAGCAAGGACTGCATTAGTCAACAGAGCGGGAAACTGACACTGCCCACCACAACTGGCCAGGGGCCCAGTTACCCTTCAGCGCTTCTGGTGTGAGGGTGTGTGACGCTCCGCCTCCCAATTTGTGGCGCCGCGTTAGTCGTTGTTGTGCCCTGCGTTCGGGATGCCGCTGCAACTGCAGCACGTTCACGCTCAGCCACCGAAGTGTGGCTTCTTGGGCAGCCCGAACCGAACCCCTGCTGGGGGAAACAGTTTCCCCAAGAAGGGGCCCAAGTGCTACGGCCCCTTCTTCCACTTCGTCCGTGTGCAAGCGGAAGTCGGTGAAAGAAGCGGCTTCCCTCGTCACCGCGGAGGTGGCGGTGGTGTGGGGAAAGCACGGATCCCCACGCAGAAGAAGAGCCGCTGTGGGAGGGGATCCTCCGGCTGTACGCATCATGGCAGAACTTGGATCGGTCCAGAAGCGGAGCGCTGAAGGTAAGACAAATCAACAGTTGAACTAATTGAATTAGTTCGCAGAATACCCTAATATAATATATTATTTGCCTAATTGCCATGAAAATTTAACCGTGACCGGGTCTGCCATGCTGGGCGCTGGCTAGGCTGGATGTTGCCCGAACGATACTCGGAATAGTATACCTGAAATTTTTCAGAAGCTGCGAGTCATTACTTCATTAAAAAAAAAAAACTGAAATTTCACCTCATAAAACTTACTAATTTACCTCATCCAAAATTTGGACGGGGGGGACCGCTAGTCCGTCCGTCCGACCTATAGTAAAACTTAAAACTTTAACTTCTATGTAGATACGAGGGGAGTTGGTAATATAATATTCTTCCTTATTAGTAATTTAAATTTAAATTTTTTTTTTTTGCTTTGCACAGAAATGTATAGATGTCATCCGAATGCTATGGGGGTGTGTATTGGCGTTATATAATTGTACTATAAATTCTATATTAACATTGATGTAAATATTTTTTCCCAAATAAGTCACTGTCTAAAACCTTTCACATACAAACTTTTTTTCGTCACCAAATTTAATATATTTTGTTTTTGTTTTTATGTACTCTAATAAATGAACTAAGTTAGGTTAGGAAAGCTTTATTTAGGTTGTGGTAATAAATTGTTTTAAACGATCACCACAGACGAGCTAATCTCTTTCAGTTAAAGTCGAGATCGCCGGAGTTTCCACTGGCGCTGATGACGCTTTTCGACATCGGGCACCCCGGACGCCTTCGACTCATCACGGTGGACGAGGATCGGCAGTTCCTGCTGGGCCAGCGCTGCCCGGATGGACCCCGTGGCATCAGCAAGGAGGTCGACCATCCTTGGCCGACAGAGAGCGACGGCGTCTGGAGCGCGGCGTGCTAAAGCGGTCGAGCTCACCGGAGCGTGCCACGACTGCCACGCGCAGCTCATCGGGCTTGGGTGCAGGCGACAAGAAGAGAACGGTGGTGACGACGGAAAGGGACGCGGACTTCGTTCCGAGCGCAGGAATATCCGCTCAAACGGCCTGTTCCCCCAAGCGTCGCCGCACGCCGATCATGACGCCGGCTGTCGCCGCTGCGTTGGAACGCACAAGGATCTCGGACCGCACCGCAGTTCATCTTTTCACCGCTGTCCACGGCGCCGACGCCACTCCCGCTCGCAGCACCGTGCGGCGCCACCGGAGGAGCGCGCGGGAGAATATGGCTAAGAGATCAAGGCGGAGATGACGTGAATGTGCCGGCGGTGCCGCTCATCATACACTGGGACGGAAAACTTTGTTTGAGGGGATGGCCGGTGAGGAATCGCGGAGCGATTGCCCATCCTGGTGTTCCGGTTTACGGCATCCAGAAGCTGTTGATGGTGCCGAAACTCGCGGCGGGGACGGGCGTGCTGACCGGGCAGGCGGTCTACGACGTGCGAAGGAGTGGGACCTCGTCGGGCAACATCATCGGCATGTGCTTCGACACAACAGTCAGCAATACCGGACTCAAGGAGGGCGCGTTTCGTCCACATAATGAAGCACGTCAAACGGAATCTGCTCCACTTCGCTTGCCGGCACCACGTGCTCGAGCTAGTGGTGGGCGCAGCATTCACCGTCTGCTTCGGCCCGTCTTCCGGCCCCGAGATCCAGCTGTTCAAGCGGTTTTGTGAAGTGGTTGGCCGCTCGCGAACCAGGCGTGTCCCAAACCGGCTCGACGACCCCGTCGACGGGCGCCGACAAGATCATCGCCACCTGCCACGCGTTGCTGAAAGGGCAAGCAGCCGCGCGACGACTACGCGGAGATGGTGCAGCTCACCATCATCGTGTTGGGCGGTGAGGTTGAGGCGAACATCCGGAAGCCGGGCGCCTACCACCGTGCTCGATGGATGGCAAAGGTGATCTACACTCTCAAGATCACCCTTCTTCCGCGAGGAGTTTGCGCCCCACCAAGCACGAGAAGAGGGAGCTGATCCGTTCACGACCGTTTATCGTCACAACGTACGTGGAACCGTGGATGTCCCCCCCACTGCTCGACCTCGGCCCCGGCAACGGACCTCGCCTCCTCAAAGCCCTCGCCGCCTATCGGGGACAAGGAGATCGGGCGGGCATCGGGCAAGGTGATGGCCCGGCACATTTTGGACGTCTCCGAGGAGCTCGTCGGCCTCTCCCTCTTCGACGAGGCGACGGTGGTAGAGGAGAAGCGGGCCATCGTCAGCGCCATGCAGCAGCGGCTGGGGGAGAAGAACCCGCCTCGCCGCGCCGACGTCGCCCTCGACGCAGTGGGGCAGCGCTCCCTGGCGTCGTTTGCGACGACCAACTCTGCGGCCTCGTCCCCCGCCCTCGGGGCGGTCACGATTTCCTCAAAAGTCGATCCGGCCGAGTGGTCGGGGAGGGACGACTAACACCACGGCTCGTCGGCGCGCCCGTCACCTACGGTGGTGAACGACTTTGCGGAGAGGGGCCGTCGCCCTCATCAGCGCGTTCTGCGGCGCCATCACGCGCGACGAGGAACAGTGACAGCACCTTCTGCAGGTCGTGGAGCGCCACCGGGCGTTGTTACCCGTGCGCGAAATAGTTATAGGAGGCGCGCACGGTGGATTTCGTTTTTTGATCATCGTCACAAGTGTAGACTCGTATAGGGTTAATAGTGGAAACTTCGGCCGCTCTGCGGGACGGTATAAAGTTTCCGATCGGAATAAAATTTTGCACACATCCTTTTATCATTGTATCGACAAGAATTCCGACCCGGCCCAACGAATCCGAATTTTTTTTCTCAAAGTGGACACCCCAATATATATATATATATATATATATAATATATATATATTATATATATATATAATATATATATATATATATATATATATAATATATAATTATATATATATATATATAGGGCCTATATATAAAATATATATATATATATATATATATATATATATATATATATATAAAATATATATATATATATATATATATATATATATATATATATATATATATATGTTTCTAAAGGTTCCTTACTGATAAAGTATTCAGTATCACAGCTATTTACTATGTAATTATTGTATCATTTAAAAATATATAAACATGTTAAAGTCGTTATAGATAAAATATTTCTACAACCTGCATGATACTTTAAATGTCGAAATAAAAGTGTTCGAGAAAATACTGCACAGTAGCATAGGAACCACTGACCTATTGTATCAATATAGGACAAATATTCAACTTGGCATAACATACATTATATTGTAGATATTATGTGGCTGACAACAATGATATAAATATATATTCCTCTGCTTTCTGTATAATAATTAATATCTTATGGAGGTATTGCTGTTCTGTAAGTGATTTTTTAGAAAGGCCAAAAATGACGCATTTTCACTGCGGGGTAGTCATCTTTGAAAGCAAATTACACATATAAAGCTACAAGATACAGGTGTCCAGCAAACAGTTATGGAAAGTAGACATAATAAGCTTTCATAATATACCATTTTTGTTTAGTACCTCCACATGGTACCAATCACTGAAAATCTGCTCAACAGCCCATCGCCTATGGTAAGTCAACAACGGACCGTATCCTAGCGCTTCGTGTCTTGGTGGAACTCCGACGTGAATTTTGACAGTAGTGTAGGAGATAGCAGAAAAATCGTGCAAATGATGATACAAGCATCAAACTTGTCACACTTGTTCTCCATGTGATACTAATCAAATCTGCCCGATTGGCCAATTGAAAATCCAAGATGGCGGCCATTTTTCAAGATGGCCGCCAAATTTGCCTCCCGAAGTTGACGTTTTGCTTAGAAGTATTTGTAGTTGTCCGATTTGCATGATCTAGGTGTGGATTCCTATGTTTTCAAGCCTGCTGAAGTAGATTTCCCTGCTTATAAAGCACACTGACACATATTTTTCTCACTTTACACATTTGTTTATGATTTTCATACGCCTTTTTTTGGCTATGGGGTGTAGGGGTGGTAGGGGTGTAGTGTTAGAGGTAGTACCTTTGTTTCAGCAGTCAGCCAGATCCATTGGATGGACTACTGGCACTGGGTTCTCACCACTGGCCCAACTCTCATCTATGGCTCCAAGAAGATGCTATTCTTGAAGCGCAAGTGAACATCCCAGACAGAGAACCAAAGGGAGATGCAATCATCATTGATGGCTCAGCACTTATCAAAGCCTTACGCTACGTACTTCAATGACATTTGATGACTAGCTAAAAAGACATCATCCCAACGGTGGAATCCTATGGTGCCAGGTACGAGCGGGGGGACGTAGTCG